>JAVJAQ010001667.1:4475673-4947651 GCA_032362365.1 Zygogramma bicolorata
TTATATATATACTTAGATTTTTCATAATCAATTAGTTGATCCAAAGTCATATATATAAAATACCAGTTTCATCATATTTGTGGGAGTGTGACGGGTCACATTGACATAGATTTTCACGTGATAGTTAAGCTACAAGGGAAATTATCAAGATGAGGTGATTGACTCGCTTTGGTTTCAATAAAGAAACGTGCATAATTTTATTTTATTCGAAATTTATTTGTACATAATATGTTTTCAATGAATTTGATCCATTTGCTCAGTTTTTCCAAAAACACCAGTTTCATCATATTTGTGGAAGTATGACGAGTCACATTCACATAGATTTTCACGTGATAATTGAGCTACAAGGAAAATTATCAAGATGAAGTGATTGACTCGCTTCCGTTTAAATAAAGAAACGTGCATAGTTTTATTTTATTCGAAATTTATTTGTACATAATGTTTTAAATTAATTTGATCCATTTGCTCAGTTTTTCCGAAAACACCAATTTCATCATAGTTGTGGAAGTGTGACGAGTCACATTGACATAGATTTTAACGTGATAGCTGAGCTACAAAGGAAATTATCAAGATGAAGTGATTGACTTGCTTCGGTTTCAATAAAGAAACTTGCATGATTTTATTTTATTCGAAATTTATTTGTACATATGTGTTTTTAATGAATTTGATCCATTTGCTCAGTTTTTCCGAAAACACCAGTTTCATCATAGTTGTGGAAGTGTGACGAGTCACATTGACATAGATTTTCACGTGATAATTGAGCTACAAGGGAAATTATCAAAATGAAGTGATTGACTTGCTTCGGTTTCAATAAAGAAACTTGCATGATTTTATTTTATTCGAAATTTATTTGTACATAATATGCTTTAAATGAATTCGATCCATTTGCTCAGTTTTTTCAAAAATACCAGTTTCATCATATTTGTGGAAGTGTGACGAGTCACATTGACATAGATTTTCACGTGATAATTGAGCTACAAGGGAAATTATCAAGATGAAGTGATTGACTTGCTTCGGTTTCGATAAAGAAACTTGCATGATTTTATTTTATCCGAAATTTATTTGTACATAATATGCTTTAAATGAATTCGATCCATTTGCTCAGTTTTTTCAAAAATACCAGTTTCATCATATTTGTGGAAGTGTGACGAGTCACATTGACATAGATTTTCACGTGATAATTGAGCTACAAGGGAAATTATCAAGATGAAGTGATTGACTTGCTTCGGTTTCAATAAAGAAACTTGCATGATTTTATTTTATTCGAAATTTATTTGTACATAATATGTTTTGAATGAATTCGATCCATTTTCCCAAAAATACCAGTTTCATCATATTTGTGGAAGTGTGACGAGTCACATTGACATAGATTTTCACGTGATAATTGAGCTACAAAGGAAATTATCAAGATGAAGTGATTGACTTGCTTCGGTTTCAATAAAGAAACTTGCATGATTTTATTTTATTCGAAATTCATTTGTACATATGTGTTTTTAATGAATTTGATCCATTTGCTCAGTTTTTCCGAAAACACCAGTTTCATCATAGTTGTGGAAGTGTGACGAGTCACATTGACATAGATTTTCACGTGATAATTGAGCTACAAGGGAAATTATCAAAATGAAGTGATTGACTTGCTTCGGTTTCAATAAAGAAACTTGCATGATTTTATTTTATTCGAAATTTATTTGTACATAATATGCTTAGAATGAATTCGATCCATTTGCTCAGTTTTTCCAAAAATACCAGTTTCATCATATTTGTGGAAGTGTGACGAGTCACATTGACATAGATTTTCATGTGATAATTGAGCTGCTACAAGGGAAATTATCAAGATGAAGTGATTGACTTGCTTCGGTTTCAGTAAAGAAACTTGCATGATTTTATTTTATTCGAAATATATTTGTACATAATATGTTTTAAATGAATTCGATCCATTTGCTCAGTTTTTCCAAAAACACCAGTTTCATAATAGTTGTGGAAGTGTGACGAGTCACATTGACATAGATTTTCACGTGATAATTGAGCTACAAGGGAAATTATCAAGATGAAGTGATTGACTTGCTTCGGTTTCAATAAAGAAACTTGCATGATTTTATTTTATTCGAAATTGATTTGTACATAATATGTTTTAAATGAATTCGATCCATTTGCTCGGTTTTTCCAAAAATACCAGTTTCATCATATTTGTGGAAGTGTGACGAATCACATTGACATAGATTTTCACGTGGTAATTGAGCTACAAGGGAAATTATCAATACGAAGTGATTGACTTGCTTCGGTTTTAATAAAGAAACGTGCATAATTTTATTTTATTCGAAATTTATTTGTACATAACTAATATGTTTTAAATGAATTTGATCCATTTGCTCAGTTTTTCCGAAAACACCAGTTTCATCATAGTTGTGGAAGTGTGACGAGTAACATTGACATAGATTTTCACGTGATAGTTAAGCTACAAGGAAAATGATCAAGATGAAGTGATTGACTTGCTTCGGTTTCAGTAAAGAAACTTGCATGATTTTATTTTATTCGAAATTTATTTGTACATAATGTTTTAAATGAATTTGATCCATTTGCTCAGTTTTTCCGAAAACACCAGTTTCATCATAGTTGTGGAAGTGTGACGAGTCACATTGACATAGATTTTCACGTGATAATTGAGCTACAAGGGAAATTATCAAGATGAAGTGATTGACTTGCTTCGGTTTCAATAAAGAAACTTGCATGATTTTATTTTATTCGAAATTGATTTGTACATAATATGTTTTAAATGAATTCGATCCATTTGCTCGGTTTTTCCAAAAATACCAGTTTCATCATATTTGTGGAAGTGTGACGAGTCACATTGACATAGATTTTCACGTGGTAATTGAGCTACAAGGGAAATTATCAAGATGAAGTGATTGACTTGCTTTGGTTTCAATAAAGAAACTTGCATGATTTTATTTTATTCGAAATTTATTTGTACATAATGTTTTGAATGAATTTGATCCATTTGCTCAGTTTTTCCGAAAACACCAGTTTCATCATAGTTGTGGAAGTGTGACGAGTCACATTGACATAGATTTTCACGTGATAATTGAGCTACAAGGGAAATTATCAAGATGAAGTGATTGACTTGCTTCGGTTTCAATAAAGTAACTTGCATGATTTTATTTTATACGAAATTGATTTGTACATAATATGTTTTAAATGAATTCGATCCATTTGCTCGGTTTTTCCAAAAATACCAGTTTCATCATATTTGTGGAAGTGTGACGAGTCACATTGACATAGATTTTCACGTGGTAATTGAGCTACAAGGGAAATTATCAAGATGAAGTGATTGACTTGCTTTGGTTTCAATAAAGAAACTTGCATGATTTTATTTTATTCGAAATTTATTTGTACATAATGTTTTAAATGAATTTGATCCATTTGCTCAGTTTTTCCGAAAACACCAGTTTCATCATAGTTGTGGAAGTGTGACGAGTCACATTGACATAGATTTTCACGTGATAATTGAGCTACAAGGGAAATTATCAAGATGAAGTGATTGACTTGCTTCGGTTTCGATAAAGAAACTTGCATGATTTTATTTTATTCGAAATTGATTTGTACATAATATGTTTCAAATGAATTCGATCCATTTGCTCGGTTTTTCCAAAAATACCAGTTTCATCATACTTGTGGAAGTGTGACGAGTCACATTGACATAGATTTTCACGTGGTAATTGAGCTACAAGGGAAATTATCAAGATGAAGTGATTGACTTGCTTTGGTTTCAATAAAGAAACTTGCATGATTTTATTTTATTCGAAATTTAATTGAACATAAAATGTTTTGAATGAATTCGATCCATTTGCTCAGTTTTTCCAAAAATACCAGTTTCATCATAGTTGTGGAAGTGTGACGAGTCACATTGACATAGATTTTCACGTGATAATTGAGTTACAAGGGAAATTATCAAGATGAAGTGATTGACTTGCTTCGGTTTCAATAAAGAAACTTGCATGATTTTATTTTATTCGAAATTGATTTGGACATAATATGTTTTAAATGAATACGATCCATTTGCTCGGTTTTTCCAAAAATACCAGTTTCATCATATTTGTGGAAGTGTGACGAGTCACATTGACATAGATTTTCACGTGGTAATTGAGCTACAAGGGAAATTATCAAGATGAAGTGATTGACTTGCTTCGGTTTCAATAAAGAAACTTGCATGTTTTTGTTTTATTCGAAATTTATTTGTACATAAAATGTTTTAAATGAATTCGATCCATTTCCTCAGTTTATCCAAAAATACCAGTTTCATCATAGTTGTGGAGGTGTGACTAGTTACTTTGACATAGATTTTCACGTGATAATTGAGTTACAAGGAAAATTATCAAGATGAAGTGATTGACTTGCTTCGGTTTCAATAAAGAAACTTGCATGATTTTATTTTATTCGAAATTCATTTGTACATAAAATGTTTTAAATGAATTCGATCCATAAAATGTTTAAAATGAATTCGATCCATTTGCTCAGTTTGTCCAAAAATACCAGTTTCATCATAGTTGTGGAAGTGTGACGAGTCACATTGACATAGATTTTCACGTGATAATTGAGCTACAAGGGAAATTATCAAGATGAAGTGATTGACTTGCTTCGGTTTCAATAAAGAAACTTGCATGATTTTATTTTATTCGAAATTTATTTGTACATAAAATGTTTTGAATGAATTCGATCCATTTGCTCAGTTTTTCCAAAAATACCAGTTTCATCATAGTTGTGGAAGTGTGACGAGTCACATTGACATAGATTTTCACGTGATAATTGAGCTACAAGGGAAATTATCAAGATGAAGTGATTGACTTGCTTCGATTTTAACAAAGAAACGTGCATAATTTTATTTTATTCGAAATTTATTTGTACAAAAAATGTTTTAAATGAATTTGATCCATTTGCTCAATTTTTCCAAAAATACCAGTTTCATCATATTTGTGGAAGTGTGAGTCACATTGACAAAGATGTTCACGTGATAGTTGAAATCGCTACAGGGGAAATAATCAGGATATGGTGATTGACTGGCTTCGGTTTCAATAAAAAAAAACTATAATTTTATTTTATTCAAAATTGGTTTGTACATACTGTGTTTTTAATAAATTTGATCCATGATCAATGTGCTCACTTTTCCAAATGACTCAGTAACATCACAGTTGTGGAAGTGTAAGTTTTGGACGAGTCACATTGATATAGATTTTCACGCGAGAGTTGAAATTGCTACTAGAAAACTATCACGATGATGTGATTGGTTCGCTTCGGTTTTAATAAAAAGAAACATACATAATTTAATTTTTTTCGAAATATATTTGTACACAATGTATTTTCTATGAATTGAATTGCTACAAGAAAAATTATCAAGGTGAGGTGATTGATTGGCCTCGTTTTTAAAAATCATACATGATTTTATTTGAAATTTATTTGTATATAATGTTTTTTATGAATTTGCTCAATTTGCTCAGTTTTTTGAAAAACACCAGTTACATCATATTTGTTGAGGTGTGAGTTTTGGACGAGTCACATTGACATAGATTTTTACGCGATAGTTGAAATTGCTGTTATGGAAACTATCAAGGTGATGTGATTGGTTGACTTCGGTTTCAATAAAAAAAAATCATACATAATTTTATTTTGTTCGAAATTCAATTGTACATACTGTATTTTCAATGAATTGAATCGCTGGAAGGAAAATTAAAATTTTCACGTGATAGTTAAAATTTCTACGAGAGAAATTATCAGGTTGAGGTGATTGATTCGCTTCGGTTTCAATAAAAAACGTACATAATTTTATTTTATTCAAAATTCATTCCTACATAATACGTTTTTAATAAATTTGTTCCGTTTGCTCACTCCATAAAACACCACTTACACAATAACAATAGTTCGTGGTTTATTTTCAATACAGATTTTATGTAAAACTTGATATAATGATACAAATTTTATTGTAATCTCTATGAACTAACATTTTGATGAAAACGATCGTTAATTTAATTTTTCTCAGTTGAATGAGACAAAATAATCATCTTTCACATAGAATTTGATTGGAGCAGATTTAGTGATTTTGATATTAATATAAACTGATGATATTTTTTCTTGAAGGTGTATATAATGTGATTTTTTATTTTGTAAATAATGTCATTTTTATTGCACATATTATTAATTAAACTTTTCTCGGTTTTCATGTAGGATGAAACAAGTTTGTACTTTGAGATATACCAATCTGAAAACATGTAGAATGACACCCTTAACGTATCTGCCTCACCCTATAATAGATTTTTCTTTGATAAATGATAAAATTAAAATGTTTACTGACACTCTACCTATTTATTCGGACAGAGCTTATAAATTTGAAAAGTACCAAACCGAAATGAAATATGTGGACACAAATTATATTGATTGATCTGTTACTTTTAAAAAATAAACACACTTCTGGAAATTCGTTTTTTGTTCTCGGATTTTATTTAGAGAAAAGTTTTGTTGAATTCAAGTTAGTCTTACTTTGAACTAGGGCCTGTTTCAGAGGATGAGTTCAAAAACTCCCAGTGACGATTAAGAAAAAACATCTGACAGAGTGTGCGTGCATTTTCTGTCAGATCTGTGATTTGAACTAAACATATAAGACGACCTCAGAAAAGCTAGAAGATGTCTGCACAATAACACACGATTTTTTGAAGCACAGTCAATTTTTGTGTACCTCAGATATTGCATGTGAATCTTGTATTTTTCGAAAATATAAGTTCTAATTCATATTGTTCAAAATAAATTACAAGTTAGAGTGAAGAATTGAAATTTGGTGGCAAATTTTTTTTCAAAAGTGTTTCTCAAAACTGACTGTCACATATTCTTCTAGAGAAATCCAACTGTAAAGAAATTTCGATTATATCTGTTTTAAAAAAAAAATGTTTATATTATTCATCCCCATGAATGATACATATATATTCAAAATAAATATGAAGATTTTACTTTCATGACCATGATTTTTCTGTCTATGATTATCTTAATTTTTCATTCCTTTGATATTTTTTGTACGTATATTCACATCAACATTCATGTTTCTTGAGAAATAAACAATTTATAAACATTACTATTTCTACTTGATGTGCTTTGAAAAATGAGCATTTCAGTACAGTACAGAAAGATGCATAATACAATTCTTCAATATTGAGCTTTATTCATAGTTCCTTGGAATCTCTAACCACCAATGAGGTTGGTACAACAAATTAACATTATTAAACAGGAATTGAATCGTCATCAGTTGGTCACATCTAGGTCTGATATATTTTATCTTCCTATAGACTATTCATGTTAAAGATAGAGTGCGCGTAAACAGTGCACCTAGCGTGATCAGCAGGTGGACAGTTAGTCCTCGTTTCGATTGGCTGGCTGAGATTGATAATTATCGTTAGCAGTGCATGTGTTACTTTAGTCCATTGTCGTATCAAATGTTAATACTCCTAGAAAAAGAATGAAGATAAGGTATTTGAGTAGTATCTAGAAAAATATGATCTCAACGTATGCAAAGATGAAGTGCATGAAAATCCCGAAAGTTTGGTTGATCATATTTCATATTCTTATGAAAGTAACCAGGCGTATTTCTAGCCAGTGTTTATTAGTATTGTTCGTGACTTTCTCCAACCCATAATAGCAAAGAAGTCGATCTGAAATTGTAGATGAATTCAATGATAACGCCAAATACCTCTTTTCAGTAGTTCCAAGTCCTGCCCTGATCTAGTCGAACTATCACGTGTATTTGTTTACGAGCACTATATCTTATATATATGTGAATGCATTATGGTATGGCAATGCTTAACAAATGAAATTATATAAAAAATATATAGTGTAGTAGAATCATTTTTCCTGATAAATGCTCGAAACTATGTCACTATCCTTCTAATATAATTCTTCAACTTCTCTTTTTTTATGTCTTGCAGCTTCGTTACCTTGAGAGCAGATATTTCTTCTTTGCATTTTCCGCAAAATTCTTTCAGGATGGGATGAAGGGGACTTTGGAAGTACACATTTTCACTTTTCAACATTTCGTTGTATTTGTGTGACCGACAATGTAGGTAAATTTCGATGATAATCGTCACCACTGCCAAAATCGGATGAAAACAAATCATGGTCGGTAGAAGGAAGATAACCGCTGTGATGAGTTGGGCCTCTTGGGGATCCGCTTTGATGAACCTCCGCTTATGCTTCCTGTTGCCTTTTCTTTTGGGCTTGTAATACTCTGCTGGAATTTTGAAATGCTTGAGTTCTACCACATCGTCTTCTCCTGTTTCAGCATCGGAAACAGAATTCGTCAATATTTCTCCTGTTTCTAGGTCTAGAAAGTATTCTCCTGTCTCTGCGTCCATTTTGTATTCATCTGAAGAAAGAGAAAAAAATACTGTTTGTCCGTATAATAATTTAAAAATATACCAAAAATACCCAGACGGCACAATCATATTGCATGAATATCCTATGCACATCCCAGTGGAATATTGGAATATGCCAGGAATATCCCATATCCCCCAAAACATATGATATGCATATTCCATGGATATTCAAAGTCACCATGAAACTTATTCCAGGAATATGTTTTGATATCCCAAGATATGTTCATGGCATATGCAACAGATATGTTTTCTTGCCCTTAAAATATATGCCAGGAATATATTTTTTGTACTGCATAGCATATATGCTTTTTTTGACCGGAATAGCAGAAAGAAAAAAAACACACGTCAAGAATAAGAAAAAATATAGGTGAACAGAACAATGTTTATTGAAAAAAAATAAAAAAACCGTTAAGTAAATAGGAACTCTAGATATATCACCAAGAACTTTGGACTCATCTTCTGATACAAAAGTATTCCCAACCATATTACTTGGTGAGTGATCATCAATTCAGTAATGATTCTTTGGTTTGCTGGTAGAGTCAAGGACTGCATTATCACGGTATCAGAACTATTTACTGTCTCTTCAGCGCTCTGGTCATTCTTTGACGATTCAGAAATTTTCTGCTCCTCAGCAAAATTGTCTCGAGAAATCAATAATGTTTGGTCAGTAAATCTCTTCACTTTTCTCAAAAAACGTTTCTTCATTGTGTTACAGGGCAAAACACAGACTTTAGGTGAATGAGTTCCTTTACTTCTTTTTGATCGGACAATATTTATTCTCAAACACTGTGAGGGGGTTGAAAGTGCTACGACACTGAACACACACACACCTTTTCAACCAAACAAAGAATTTCACTTACTAAAAAATAATTATACAACTATTTTATAATGAGTCAGTCCTCTTGATTACTTCTCTTCGATAATATGAAAAACTTTATTTTCTCACTGTGAAACTGAACTGATAACTGACAGCGGTAATGCTGATTTAGTTTCAGTTCAGACTAGACCTCACACCGCTCTGAATGATCCAGGGCTCCTAATTCTAATTTCACTATTGGTGCAACACACAAAATGAATGCTGCGAATTTTTGATCAAAACACTTACAGTTGACAAGATCACATGTCAATGTCATTTGTCAAAAAAAACATGAATATTCGGAACGACCAATCAGCTTTCGATTTCTCAAGCTGCGGCGTTCGGCGTAGATAATTGAATATCTCAATTGGTTGAAATTACACATCAAATGTCGTACTTGGAAAATCTAATCATGCTTCAACTTTAATATTTTGTCTACGAACCTTGAAATTCGTACTACAAGATTCTCTTGCTGATAGTTATGTCTCTGTCTCTCCCATGAAGTCAAGTATAGTGCCATTTCACTTTTTGCATGAAAGGTAGAATAGAATTATGTGGCACATGAAATACTATCCCAGTTGCCAGTTGAACTAGGAACAAGGATAAATGTAAGATGCCTAGAACTCCTGGTGACTCAACTGATTAGATTTTGTTTAGATTTTTGTGGCGAAAAAAACAATCGACGCTTTTGAAGGTTTCCCCCATTTTTTCGGTAGAGGGCGTTATATTCCCATTTTTCAATTTTGATGACAAGTGTCGAGTTAATTGTCATATTGTCATGTCAGTTCGAAATTTTGATGTTTACGATGTTTTTATTGTGTTTATTTGTTGATTTCATTGCTTTTAAAAATCGAAACGTTGTTACTGGTATCTCATTGTCCACCCATTATCCTTTAGGTTGCGATCTCTTCTCGCTAGCAAATCAAATAAAAGTGGAAAAACCTGACTGCACATTATTTTCACTTAGTGCAAATTTAGCTTCAGACAAGACTGACAAGAGCGTGTTGGCGACATCTGTACATATTGTACGGAAACCTCCAAAAGCTCAATTATCCACCAAAAATCAAGCAATCCAGATTTCGCCACTTTTATCCCAAACTTCTACAGGTATAAGTAAACACACCAGGGTTTCCAGGCATCTTAGATAAATGCGTATATGATAACAAAAGAAAAACTTCCGGTGTTACATTTTTAATTAACTAGTTTTTTATATTAGTTGAATATGCTACACAAATGCATTTCGAATATTCCAAGAATATTCGAATATCTACCTATCTGCTCGATATGACATTTGAATATACCAGTAATATTCAATAAGAATATCTGATGGATATTCGTAAAAATATATTCCAGGAATATTTTTCATGGATATTGGATAAAACACATATTTATGGAATATTCCAGAAATATTGCAATATCTACTGGAAAATGGGATATAGTAGGGATATTCCAGGAATATTGGGTGCCGTCTGGGTAGGAGGAGCAGAAGCAAACAAAATTTACCGAAAATGGTGTCTTTTTACGTAAACTGAGCCTCTGAAGAAGCCGGCCACTCTCGCTAGCGAAACGTCGGGAAGAAATTCCAAAGAACGACTGCCTTCAAATCCGAAGAAAAGTAGTAATAGGTACTGAATCTATTTTGTGGAACTGACTTCGAATTGAAATCGACATTTATACGAAATGAAGTCAGATGAGCAAATGGGATAGTACCGCCTATTATTGATCAATTCGAAGATAGTGACGATTTATCTTATCTTAGTCTATTTTGCATCGTATTCTCGAACTGGCATTGCTCTAGTTCTGACTGCGAAGGAAATATGCAGGGTACATTTCGAGTCAGACGATTTGATGATTATGAACACAAATAATTCAATTGAGCAATATTTGCACGATTTCTATCTCCGTGTTGGCTCTAGTTTGTGAATGGGATTAGTCGAGATCTTAAAACAAACATACTTTCCGCTGGCTGAGAAGATGCCCAAAGCTCTGCCATCACTTATTTGCAAGATGAAGGAGAAAAGATGGTTAATATCATGCGCCCTTTGTAAACCCAGTTGAATTATTAAGTGGTGATGTTTATCTTGTAAAATTCCCCAATGGAGTCCTTATGATCTTCAGTTAAATCGTCCTTGGAAATGAATGGATAATGTTGCAGAAAGATTTACTGTCATTATTTCAACATTACAACCAACAAAATAACTGCTTAGCACTATCACATAAAATATACCTAGTTTGAAACATACTTTCGGTAATACCATATGATTACACTGTGGTATGATCATTATTTATGTTACCATTTGCGTGCGGCAACAATAATTATAATGAATACTCATTAAATTTGAACCAGCTGAGTTGAACAATATATCGAGATGAAATGAATAATTGATAACTGAATATGTGCTATTATATATTTTTTTATATACTGTTGATTACTTATTATTATACAATTATCTACGTATTCCCAGAAATAATATACTTCAGAGCAGAAATTCTGGTGAATATGACCTTGAAGCAATGAAAAGCGAGTTATAATCGTTCTTAACTTTTATTTAGGCAATATTTAGATATGCTTGTTGAATTTAATTCGTTTGTCCAGGAACCAAGGACTCTAACTTTGCCACATATCTTAGGGCATATATCGTCATGTACTGCAGAATTCATCATTTTTTTCTGCGGAATTCCATCTTTGTGGAAATTCCAATCAAAAATACTTAGTTGTGGCAAAAGTTTATATCATATTTGCGAATTGACATCTATCATGAAAATTCAGATGCACAAGTATGAGAAAAACGACACAAAAGCAGTTATTGCCAATTTCGCAAAAATGCTAACTTTTGATGGACGAGAATCCGCTTGATCAGTTCTTCAAATTATAATTTCATTCAAAATCATACACATATGTTCCTTCTGGCAAAGTTTCGAAGTACGGCTATATTATGCTAACCTGATCTTGAAGTTCACATCAAACTATCAAGACTTGTTTCAATTGTATTTTGCTTTAGGTCGATGACTTTCAGTCGATGTTGACTAGTATGGTGTCTTCTGACAAATATTACTGATCAATTCTTATAAACAAAATCTTTCATCAAATCAAGTTCAGATTTTCCCATGAAGTCATAGGAAATCCTTCCTCTGCAGCAGTTGCGATACATCATTTAAGTGAAAATATTCGACTTTTGTACTTCTTTATGTATATGGAAAATTTTACTAATCTAAGATACAGTTTCATAATTTTAACATAAATGAACGTTCCACTAACTTCTCTTGAGTTTAGTACTAACATTATTTGGTACCATATATTCAGTATGTAGTAATTTTTGTCTCTAGTGAAGTCATATCCAGAAGTATAATTTGAATAAATACGTCAGCACTAGAAGCGTTTGGTAAAATTGTCAACCATAAAGATAACAGTTATCCACGCTTTTATACAATTTGAAAATTAATTGATCCTTTTCTTCTCTCGAAGAGACCACGAAAATTGCTGTGGTTTGATTTCGATACCTACTCGCTAGAACAACTTAGACTGTATTTTGTTGAAAATATCTCCCGATAAAATTATTTCGAAACTTTATAATATATATTCTTTTTCGTTACAGTGTTATACCTCATTTTAATACTATTTGTGTATAGCTATTTGATGAGGGTAACTAACAAATATAAAATACAGTTCTATAAATTATAACAAAGACATAAAACAATCACAACAATTGGAAAATTTTGTTTCATCCTGTTCATTAGTACCTTCCTGTTCATAAAATAGAACGTATGCCTCGCTACTCATCACGAGAGATTTTGAGGGAAATCAGTGTCACACGGAAATCGTTGTATTTGTACCACGTTCCCGCGTAAAGGTGTCGACAGTAAGCCGTGAAGTGGCCGCTGTACGTAGTGTCACTATCTTTGGAGAGCGCGTAGAGGTTGTAGCGGCAAGGGGTTACATTTGCTGCCGCGTAGTTGCTCATGTCTGGACTTTTCAACGGGAAATCGATGATGACAGTCAATTTTCCTCTAACCTTTCCGTTGGAGAAAAAAGTTTGAGATGGATGGATCACTAACACTCGAGGAAACGTGTGGATCGCCAATGACTTCGTGCTTACCCGCCTTTCTTTACACTTGGAACACGTCGGCTTCTCTCTCTCATCCAACGTCCCCTCTGGTCCAAGCACTGAGTGGATAGTTAGCGACAGGTCCCAAAGCAGGTCAAAAGTTATGGACCAATGACCGCAATAGATGCATTTCAATTCAGAATTAAGGAGACCGACAAAATTGTCTACTATCTTGGAATTGTTCATCAGGTACTGTAACCAAGAATTTTGGGCTTTCTCGTTTTCACTTGATTCCTCTGCTGTCAGGTTCAGTTTGGTATTTTCGGTATTCCTATTTCATATCCATATTCACCACGCTGTATTCCTCACACCGTGATATTTACTAATAAACCCGCCAAAAATATAAGATACCCTACCGTACATTGAGTATCATATGGTCTTCTATACTGTACCTTTGTATATAGACTATATACAAAGACTGTACGTTTTCCTTACTAATTATGGCTGTCACACGACACACACAGGTCAGCCTCTTCTATATAACCTTTGTATGCTGTATAACTTATTAGTTCCTACTTAAAAATACCATTCGAACACAGCGTAGGTATACATTTCTCTGTAACGATATATCGTCTATAATGAGCCTCAGATCTGCTAAATAGTCATACATACGCCATATTCATTAATTATACCACTGATAATAAACATCATACACAGACAGAAGCGTTGAAATTTCGGTATCTGTCCTTTGAATAAATCAGTTTTGACTCACTTGTTGTTTTCCTCAAGTTTTCACTAAACTATGAACGAAGAACTCTCATTGAAATAAAATTCATTCCTACATAATTTCGTCCCGCAAACAACGTAGAATTAACCAGAACTGATGCCTACTATTATAATAACATGCACATTATTATTCTGAATAAAAGGTTCGCGGACTCAAAGGTCATGGGAATCTTTAACCACATACTTTAGCATACCAAAACATTACTTATGTATTTGTTACAGAGATGAGTTAATTGATCAAACCCCTCTGAACATAGATCTTTTTCTCGAAACTTATGAAGTTTTTCGTGGATTATTTATATTGAAAATGTCTCTGAGAAAATATTAAATGAATTCTCAGCTAAGAGAATATTGATAAAGGTCAGATTATTACAGCCATAATTGATTCTCTTCATTTCTTCACGGAAAGGGGGGAATATTGAATTGAGCAATTTCTAGTTAAAGAGTCGTTGAGTAATTGATAGGCGCTGAAGGGGTACCTATTACGTTGATGTCCATGACAAAAATCACACATCCGGTGGATCGCATATCGTAGTAATAGGAGAGCCCACGATGCTAAATCGGGGTTTACTCGAGCGTTGCGAAGCTTAGATGATAAAAAAAATGTTATATAATTTATACCTTTTCATCGGTGGGAGGAGAGGCTATATAGACTTTCAAAAATGTGAAAAAAAAACTGTTGCATGGACATACTCGAGCGCGTCAGATATTGATATCATCTATGTCCTACATATTTTAAAAAATGTACTTATATTAATCTGATTGTTTCCATGATGGGGGTGGTCGTACATATAAGGGTTGAAAATGAAAATTTTTTCTCGAGCGCGTCAGATTTCCTGAGGGGATGTTAAGTGAACCTAAAAAAAGCTCTTACATAACAAGTCTGTGTGATCAACTGTCATTGTCATGGCAACAGAAACCAGAGTGGGGACGGAGTGAGAGAGCGATACAGAGAGAGTGAGAGATAAATAAAAACGTGGAGAGGGGAAAACAGGCATCACGTAGCTGCACGCATTAAACTTTATCGATGAATTTTTATTATTTCGGCTTGTGAAAATCGACAGATCATATATTTTTTGCAATTCTCGAATTATTCCCTTCTAAATGAAAATAAAATTAGCCACGCTCGAGAATGTCGAGATGACGTTTTTTTTACATCTTTGTAGCCCTCGTCCTTCTTTAGGTCACTCTCGAATTGTCAGATTAGTGGAATATTCACGTTTCAGGATGTAACAATTCACCCTACCTTAATCTGACGCGTTCGAGGATTTCAGATGATCAATTTTTTTTACTAATCTGACCCTTTATCCTTGAAGGGCTGCCATATATAGGGCTCATATATGGTGGAAGTACTTAACCGGGAACAAGGTATCCCCCCCGCTTGGGCTCCCCTATTATAGTTTCTAATCCTGCAGCAATCAACCTGAGATTTGAGTTCATTCATTCGAATTTGTTTTTTTTTTAGTAGTGACTTGATCATGAGCTAAACCTGTTTGTTGCGTTCTGCTTTAGGTCTATTGCTGGCTATCCAAAATAAATTTTCGGAGCTGAAATAGCATATACGCCATCAAAAGAGATCAGATATAGTAGGCCCAGGGTGTCAATAACTTCTGTACTCATCGTTCAGGTGTCAAATAACACCACTGCGATGCAGTGACAATATATGTGCAACTAAAAAAAGTATGACATGTTACCAGATGATTTGTGAAATTGACGCGACCTCATGTCAGCTCAAACACAAAAAAATTTGAAACTGCATAAAACATATGATTCGAAGTGTACCTAATTATTGTGGATTTATAATTGAGTTTTGTATAATATTTTCGGATTCATTACGAGTGAGCCTTGAGGGGAGCACTCATCGAAACAGACGTTGAATTAGTTTTGTTCATTTTCATACCTACCTGTTATATTGACAAAAACTGTGAATATACCCATATCTCCAAAACCAAAGTACAACTGCGTTAAAGATAATAAACCTTGCTTCACTATCTATCATTTCCCACGAATATCCTTCAATTATTACTTCTTGCATTATTTGAAAATGCATTATTTTTTGACAAATGCCTTTCAACTAGCATTGCGAGAGTGGTAGGCTTTATATGCGATGTTCAGATTTTTCTCGCCTAGACATTCCAGATACTTGAATGAACCAAAATGGCAGCATCTGCCACCCAGAAACTTTCGTGTTTTTTTCAAAAGACTCATTCAATGGTAAAACTGGTGCTCCCTCAGTGTTTTCATATGCTTTATTAAGCATATGAATAATGGAAGATAAAGAATTATACACTAGATTGAAAACTAATTGGTTTGGTTATTGTTTTGTGATCTGGAATGCCAACATTTTGCAGCCGCAACAGAGGCTGCAATTAAAGTAATATTTTGGGGCCGTTACCAAGGGTGACGGCCGGCAAACTGAACGTCACTCCGGCAGTTGATGTTTCTGAAATATGATAATAAAAATGTGTTTTGAAATGGACATTTTCACGACTTCTCAGAAATGTGAAATTGGTTTGTATTGCTAAATATTTCTATTAGGCATTCCAGATCAGGTTATGTCTGGGGGGCAAATACCAGTTTTAACCAATCACAAACTGATAAAAAAGAAAACAAACGAAAGTTCCTGGGGGGCAGATGCCGCCGATTGGTTCATTTCGGTTCATTTGACATTTTTGACAAGTATCTGGAATGCCTAATTCTATAGAAACAATGATATTGAGGTTATCAGTTCACTTTTCTATATTCGTGTTGAGTTTGTTGCCTCTTTAAAACGACATAATGTTTATTTTAATTATATATTTTCACGCTTCCAGGAAAAATTCTGCCGGAGCCTATTTTGGAACAAAATCTTAAAACTGATGATTAGTTTTAAATTTATGTGCACACTTCTCACATAATAAAATAATCAATATTCAAACATAGACTGTCACAAATGAAACATGATTAGTCAGACAAATCTATATACACGATCTGATATACACATATTATTTTATAAAATAGGTAGTGGTAGGAAAAGTAGTGTTCATTATTAACATTATTGCAACCTCAAACAAATAACTATTCCCTCTCATTTGTAATTCGTTCATCTGATATCCTTCGCCATCTCGCGTTCGGTAGTCAAACTTTAGAAAAAAACTGACAATGACTGCACTGCTTTTATGTTTATTCCTTGAAATGATCCATGTCGCAAAATCAGTGAATTCAGCGCCAGAAAAATGTACGTTACCGAATTTTATCCCATCCCATAACTTACCAGAAAGGTAATAGCCAAGCCAATTTCGTTATGATATACTGAATTCCTGATGAATGTATTCTCTCCAAACAACTGATAGCTTGAAAACATCACAGGGTGCTATACAAATTTGTTTAACCGGGAAGCATATTCTTCCCATCGCAGGGATTTGAATAGCGTGTATTATTAGACAGAAATGAAATTATCCTGTTTGATTTTCTTACAGCATATATGTCATGGTTGATTTCATAATTGTTTTCAACTCTATCTCATATACTTCGGAGTACAAATATTTTCTACTAGCATAAGGAGAAGTCCACTTTTCTGCACTCATTTCAGTGTTGAAAGATTCACTTTTCCGCGAAAGTAAATCTGTAAAGTTTATGGGGAGTGTACTGAGATTTGAATATATATATATATGATGAGTTGTTTTTTCGGGTTTCATTCCGTGTTCTGTGGTTTTGATCCCCTGAAGGATAATTGTCACAACGTTTCGGCAAATGAGACTTCATTTGCCATCTTCTAGGTGATGATTGAGTTTCGTCCTCCGAACTCGACTAATTATTTCGAGTTCGGAGGACGAAACTCAATCATCACCTAGAAGATGGCAAATGAGACTTTGCCGAAACGTTGTGACAATTATCCTTCAGGAGATCAAAACCACAGAACACGGAATGAAACCCGAAAAAACAACTCATCATACTTCGTCCGTGACAATCTTCATGCTAACATATATATATATATATATATATATATATATATATATATATATATATATATATATATATATATATATATATATATATATATTATAACGTCATTCAGACAAATCATAAGAATTTGAGAAAAATAAACTTCTTCGAGCGGGATTCGAACCCACGACCTTCCATTGTCTAGGCGGATGCTCTACCATTGAGCTATCGAAGACTCTGAGTTCTCCATCGCAAATTCGTAAGTCATTCATCTCAAATTCTATTGTTAGTTGTTAAACCTTCGGCGGTTTTCGACTGACGGAGGTGTTAGATGGGAAGGATACATATTCATTATCATATGGTCTTTGTACCAAATTGTACCTTTCAACCGAAGCGTCGTCGATGTTTATCGACTTCAGCAGGTATCGGGTGTAGATACCAACCAGATGATTTCAAGCCGGAAAATAGAATTTGGTACTAAGACCATATGGTAATGAATGTGTATCCTTCCCATCTAACACCTCCGTCAGTCGAAAACCGCCGAAGGTTCTCGATTGAATAATAACAACTAACAATAGAATTTGAGATGAATGACTTGCGAAATTTGCGATGGAGAACTCAGGGTCTTCGATAGCTCAATGGTAGAGCATCCGCCTAGATAACGGAAGGTCGTGGGTTCGAATCCCGCTCGAAGAAGTTTATTTTTCTCAAATTCTTATGATTTGTCTGAATGCCGTTATAATTTCATTCAATTGTTAATTCATACAGACACTAGTACATCTATCGTTTCTATTTCCTGGCTTGAAATCATCTGGTTGGTATCTACACCTGATACCTGCTGAAGTCGATAAACATCGAGGACGCGTCTTTATTAACATTTTTTAAAATTTGTTTCTGCAGGCTAATAGAAAATATAGTGCATTCAACACGTGCATGAAATGACTTTTCCGCACGCGAAAAGTATCACTTTCCGCACCGGTCAGGTGAGCTACTTACTATTTTGTATCACAATTGTTAGAAAAATAGTTCTCCTAAGGTTGTGCATACCAAAGCATATATTTACTGTTTCCTCAATAGAGCATTTTTTCAAAGAGAACTAGCTATTTAATGTTTTTGGGAATAAAGGCGCGTTTATTGAACAAATAATGCATAATTGAGTGCATGACTGAACCAAAAATTACATTTTCCACTTGGCAAAATTCACTTCCTTCACTTAAATAATTTCAATTCAATTCACTAAAGCAATAATAAAGTATCAGAAGTGACAGTTTTGAGTTAGGTATATTCTACTAAATTTTGCTTTCACTAAAACCGCTTTAAATAAAGCAAACCATCAGTGTCCAATTTGGACATTTGTTCGAGCAGTAGCCAAAACTTGAATTTCTCTTCAATAAACGATCTGAAATGATGCACAATACACATTACTCAATATCATTTATTCTACCCCACTTCATTCTGGATTTTCTTATTTCTAACTTCAACCATGTCGGGACATAACCTTCAAAATGTACCGCGTTAGGATAGGGTAATGGCGCCGGAGGTGCTTTGAAAGGATGCACATTTTTCATTTTCCTCATGAGAAACTCCTTATTGATTTGTTTAGGATCTCTGTACTTATCCATGTACAAATTGAATGGTTTTCTTAAAGGAAACCATTCCTGCTTCCTGATGAAAGGCGGAGGAAAATCATATTCGAAAATTGGCTCCTTCATTTCTGAAACGAAAAAATGTTATGCAATGAAGTTCATTGGTTTGGAAATTCTTTTGATCAAATAAAGTAAATCATGACAGTTATAAGTTAAAAAGCATGACTTTCATTTCTCTACCCAGGATCCAATTCAAACATTTCATAACTTTCTATGACTTACTCACCAAGAACATTATGATAGAAATTTTTCAGAGAAGTATCCCAATCTGCTTGAAAAAACACCAAACCAGCAGGAGTTAAATCATCCTGGCGATTTCTGTAGAAGTTGTATGTAGAGAAAGTCCTTTCCGATAAATTCAAACTGAAAGAAAATATATCACTATTTCTAATGTTGAAGTCAGATATTGTTACTGACATGATGAAAAATTATCTCTAGTTAGGATAGACAGATTGTACATTAATGGTGGCCGCCAGTGGGAGTGGAAAAATATTATAAATACACTTATCTGCCCATAATCTGTTTCAAAATGAGATCCATTAAGATATATCTTTTTCATAACGATACAGATTTTTAACAGGGTGGGGCAAATTCCGATTTTTATTAAAAATATCATAAATCATTGATTTAAAACAAAAACACGATTTATTTGATTTTTTAAATTTGAATATAAAATTTGAACATTTTGATTCTTTGAAATTATTGTTGATTATTTTAGTGTATAAGTCTAAAATTTTTATTGAATTTGCGGCTCAAAAACTTGTGACAACGCATTTGTCGCGCTACTTGCAAGAAAATTCTTGTCGCGATTTGTTTTCCTTCTGTCCTATACACTCGCTATACAGTGCCGAGTGAGACACGAACACGAACGCATTTTTTGTGCCTTTTGCAAGAATATACCTGTCGAGGTTTGTTTTCCTTCTCAACCTTCTTCTAAATTGACGTTGCCCAACAATTTCACGCAATTCGCTAGTTGTACACTCGGATATTAGAAACAGATTAGGCATAGAAAAAGGAGGAAAACTCGTGTTTTTGTTTAAATTGTATAACGAAAATGAATAGACTGAAAATATGGGGCAATAAAATTTAGATGTTACGTTTAGTTCAAGAATTTGGAATTATGTTCTTCTTTTTTGTTGTTCTTGCAGATACTCCTTTTGATCTTCTAGAAAACTTTTATATTATGCTGTTATCTGGTTCTGAACAAAAAAAAAACAAAAATTGATTTAAGTTATGATTTTAATTTTAAAAATCAATCGATTTAATTCATGATTTTAATCGTGATTTTAATCACTTGATTTTAATCAGCCCAACCCTGATTTTTTATCAACTGGAAATCCAATTAAATGGTGAAAGGCTACATTGAAAATTTGGTTCAGAATAAAATCAGCATTTCCAATACAAAATACAATATTTAACTCTACAGAGAACAGCAATAATGAAATGAATGTAAATATTCCTTCCACTTCCAGATCAGTGAGACCTGGAATGAACTTTTCAAAGTGTACAATAAATAATCTTAATATTCTTAAGATATTGGATCAATTACAATCATTATGTTCAATATAAATAAAATATTTATAGTTCTTCATTATTTATCGAGTGTAGAAAAAATAGCTCATGCAACTCTCATGCAATAACCATTACATGAGAGTTCGATGTCGGAGTGACAGATGTCCATCAACAGTGGTGGAGATTGAAGAAGCTAAAAAATAACTTATGAAATTATTCAACGTGGAATCATTCACTGGTAACTTTGAGGAAAGCAAAGGCAAAGATGGAAATATGTGATTAACAATGAAATCAACAAATAAAGATCATTCTCACACTGTTATTTTGCTATCAACCAACACTGTTGTGTTCAGAATGTTTGAAGTGTCTAGTCATGTCAACAACTGTGTCACATTAGCATCAAAGCTTATTAATTATAATCCATGAACGATTTTCATATTCCATTACTGTATGCAAAAGAAATCAAGCAAAGGATATTGATATACCACCTGGGAATTGAAGTCCAGTTGCAGCTGCCTTCAAAAAATTTGGTACAACCACTTTTTGTATGGAATGATCAGAAGGTATGGGCTATTAACTTAACATCATTGCACTTATATATCGCTATTTGAAGTGTTGGTTTCAACATGAACGTAAAAAAAATATTATATGCAACTGTTTATTGCAATGGACCTTTACTTTTTGCACTTGTTTGTTTGACCTAATCAACTATTTATACCAAATAGTTATTCACTGAAACCATCATAAATGAAAAAAAATTCCATAGAATAACAAATTTTTGTATTTATTCAGTCATGAAGTAACAAACCACAGGGATTCATTCAAATATCTGTAGTGGTGTTACTGGAGATTGCGCTGACATTTTCACAGTCGTATTAACCACAGATGAAACAAATACATTTTATTTGGAATTAATGATACTACAAATACAGGGATTCATTCAAATATCTGTAGTGGTGTTACTGGAGATTGCGCTGACATTTTCACAGTCGTATTAACCACAGATGAAACAAATACATTTTATTTGGACCTAGATGAATGAAGGATTAAAGAAATATCTCTTACCATAAACCTTCTTTTCTTAAGGATGAGAAGTCAAGTTTTTTCTCTTGTTTGTATAACACAAATACATGTCTGTGGTATCCTGTGCCTTTGGGTGGAAAAGGCTGTAAATATTGTATAATTGTTTCCCCTTTTTCAATTTCATTTCCTGGTATATTTCCTCTGAAATTATAAAAATTTAGGCTGAATAAAACACTTAGTACCCATCTATTTTGAGCTTCAGAACTAAAAGTCAAATGTTAATAATGATCTCTTTCAGAATAACTCTGTATTCAGTTTATATGAATACAATTTAATACTCACACAAACCAATGTACATATTCTGAGTCTTTTTCAGTAAAATGCCCATCAGGATTTGTTAATATAAGAGACCAAAATGTGTTTGCATCACTTTCATAGTTCACACTGGGTTTTTTAGTTGCTTCAGAGGGTTTCACAATATTTCCAAAACAAACTGGCATTTCACCATCCTGTGTATTATATTTAATGCTTAATGGTACTCTTGGATAGAAATAGGCATCACCAAATAAATGTTGAAACACTCCATAATGATCACAAATATTCTTTATGTGATGGGGGCCTGCTGTCTTCAACCAGTCTTCTCTCGTTTCTTCTAAGTCGATGAATACTGAAAAGAATATCTTTGTGAATATATGAGGAATCATATTTTTAAACTTTTATTTACACTGTTTCTTTCGTGCCAACTTCTCTAGAGAAGCATTTTTTCTGTGTTCCTTCAGTACCCTTAATCTCTCCTCTAAAATCTGTGTTCTAGAATGCTTCGGTGGAGGTAAGCCAATGTCGACTCGAAAATGTAATGTTGGATCTTTATAATTTTTCTCTACAAACCAATGCCATAACGATTACTGCAACTTCTCAGAATGAATTTCGATACTAACCAGCTAGTTTTTGTTCTAATGATTTGGCTATTCCAGGGGGTTTTCCTCTAAGATGATGACCATTCCTCACAAAGCCACTTAAGATAGGTCCAATATTTCCGTTCGAGTTGAGACTACATATTTTCCACATCAAACTAGCCATACTAATTTGGATTATTCCGAACTTTCAGGATAAATATTCTAGTTTTTACTTTGAACTTCCTACTTCATAACAATCATAACCTCAAATCCCGATGTCCATGATTGATGGGTTGTTGGTTGCGTCTATTTGCTAAAACTTCGAAGGGATCGCCATCTATAATTTTTTTTTGAACTAACCGGACGGTGAACAACAGATATTATTTCTATGGAGTCTTATGAGTGTTGGATTTAAAATTATTATTTTGGAAATATTTATAACTCAATACAGTACAGAAGTGCGAAGAGTGAAATGATTATGAAGTGTTGTTATGGTTTACAATCCAAAATGTAGCGAATTCATTGAAGTATTCCTACAAAATCGAAAAAAATGTGCTCGGTGTCAGAGTGCTCATTATATAATACTAGTACTATTTCACTACATAAATTCCCCATTAACGACAAAAAGCTTTGTCTCAGGAAAAAAAAATATATTGAAAATAAGTAAACCAATAACTAAAAATATGTTTGTAAGTAGCCTCCACTTTCTAGAGCGTCTGAAAATAAAGTTTAGTGGACGTTTCAGTTCCCACTTTGAAGCCATTTTCGAGACTATAATGTAATATTTATTAATATATAGTTAAAGCAAAGTATGATTACATTTATGTAAATGAATCATAGTCCCTAGTCTGTTTTTTAAACTTCCACACTATCAATTGAATTGAACTGGCCGATACTTGATGAAAATCCATATCAACAAAAAATATATTACAGTTTCCTGTATGATTTTCACTCACAATGGGTTTACAAAACCGCGACACGTGTTTCGCTATTACAATAGCTTCTTCAAGCAAGATAAAATGTACACACTATCTCCCAATTAGTCAGTAGCATAACTGCCAATAATTGTATCTCCTTGGTTAGACGTATTTTTTTAAAAGCATGATCATTCATGATTGGTAAGATTGGAACTTTTGGTGTGAGATCAGTTACTCTAACACTTGATATTATTAATTTTCTTCTGGAAATGATAACCTTGTCAAAAAATTGAATAGTTAGTCGAGTGATATCAGTTCAGCAGCATTAGGGTTGTTGATCTCCACGTTAGAAGTGAAGTACCCAACCTATTTCTTCAGCTTTTTCTTTTGAAGAAACCTTATGTTCTGTAAGTTTTCTTCAAAATACTCAGTACTGAATTATACAATGTTGAAGTACAGAAAAAGGCTTTGTAGCAAAGCAAAAATCAGGTTTTTCTCATGATTTATTTGAATAGTAAAAATAAAACATTTTGTTGAAACACTATTCGGTGACATGTTTTATCGAATTTGATATATTTATCCTTTATTCATCACAAAAAGCTAATTACATGCAAAAAATTTTTGATAATCAACTTTTACTTCTATATATTTAGGAAATGACATTACCAACTCAATAACAAAATAATATGAGGGTTGCAATATGTTTGCAGAGCCCAGATGAACCTGCTTTGCAGAAATATTGTCATTTCCATTCCTCATCAGCCAGCAATATATTGATTTCATGTGGATGCTCTACTAAAGCTAATGTTCGCAAACATAAGCTCCTTATTTTTATGGTTAATTTCTTCCACTCCCTATGCAATGATATGCCCTGCTTTGAACACAGCTTCACCCTCTTTCAACGGTCTAGTTCTGCTTTCCACGTAATCCAGAATATTACGTAGCTCCAATTCTATAAGACATTTTGATCTCTGGAATGTAGGTTGGTAAAGTAGTTCAAATTATAACACTCGCGAGTAAAATAAGGCTGTATTACTAGCCAAACATGTAACTACCTCAGCACACAAAGCAACTGAAGCCGTTTAAACAGTAATTTTCACTCAACAAGGCCTCAAGAATGCAAAACATGAACTAATAGTACCATTACTTCAAATGGCCAAAATTTGTTGTTCACCGTAAAGTGAAGCCATCTTGGATTTAGCAACGCCATCTATCGGTTGACGATTTTCGCCTATTAACGACACAGAACACCCTATCTACACAGAAGCGCAACTGAAGCGTTCCGACCGAATCGAAAGCTTGGCTTGTATATTGTCAACCTCACATTTGTGTTGTTAGGGTGTTATAAAATTTTCGAACAATTATCAATGTCCTTGGGTTATTACTACTGATAAATTTTATTATTATCGGATGAAAGCATGATCATAGTAGTTTTAAAAGTTCATTCCTGCAATTCAGTTGATTAGGTACTCTAAAACTATTTGAACATTAAATAGCTGCCTGCACCACTTTTTTATCTACTTTTTTTTTAAAGGCGCAGAAAACAGTAAGCCTATTCACTGAAATTATTTTGGTAATCATCCAAATTCTCTATTTATATCTGTTGAGAATAAGGGAATGTAGATTGCTGATCAACAAAGCAATTAGATTAATTTGATAGGGGAAATGTAAGTTCTAAATTATTAAGACTTTCCTAGGGTCATATCTTCAAATGGAATTAAAACTGCCCAATTTCAGTTCAGAAGCAGAAATGCTCGGTCTAGAAAGTTCACCAAGGTGCATCACTTGAACTGTATATCAACCGACAGTTTGAATTTACCGCCAAGAAATGACATTATACAAGCCAAGCTTCAAATCAAGGTTACGAAAAATTGACCCCAAAAGATCAAAGAGACCGCCATCAAGTTGCGCTTCTGTGTAGATAGGGTGTTCTGTGTTAACGATGTAATTGATGTAAAGCTAAAGCCTAAAGCTGCTGCGAGTTTTTATCATCGATGAAATACTGATGTGTGGTCACAGAATACTTAATTACTATATACAGAAGCGAAACGATAACCTAACACAATTGTCCCAAAAATACTTGACCTTGATAGTAGTAGTTTAATTCTGTGGTATGGTCGAGTATTGGAATCATCGATGTGATTGAGATGGATAGCTGATAGTTCCAACAACAATGAAAACAAGGTATGTTTTGAATGTATCAATATGATTAAAGCTGGATTCATGCAGCTTCAATTATCAAGTAACAATTCTCAATGATGATTGACTTAGGAAATGTTTCCCATCAATCAGCATCCAATTATGCCATAATTGTTACTTCGCAGTCGCGGCCTTTAAAAATTCTTACCGACATTGTTTAGAGTAACTGCCGGCAACCTGAACGTTTGTGTTGCTATAAATATTTCTTTTTCTTAGAAACACTGTGATATTGATGGGGGAATAATTAAATAAATAGGGGGATTTTGAATCATACAAAGCAGAAACTTTTCTAGAGCAGATCAACTGCCCTGACTTCATGAACTGATATTTTTGCACTCGAAGTTTTACACCTGTTTCCAATCCATCGTTTATAGAAAGCTATGGCTTTCTGATTTCAAAATAATCAACTTCGTTTGTGAATTCTCTGATGCCCAACTATGTTTTGCAGATATTATTGTACTACTTGAAGGCATTTAAAAAAACTCGTATTGAATAAGAGAATGAGCCTAATATTTTTTATTGCTTGTGGGTTACATTACATAAATACCCACCTGAACTGTAAAGCTCCACAAGTGATTGGTGAAATCCCCATGCATTCATTTAGGGATTGGTCTTTTTGTTTCACATTGTCTTCAAAATTACACTGATTATCTTTATAGTTCTGAGATGTATCAACCGATGACTGACGAGATGGAAATCTCTTCTGTTTTTCTGATGTCCATTCAAAACTCAGCGTTCTCCTTTCGTTAGGAAAACGTGACTCTTCTAAAAGGCATAAATATTCTTCCACTGCAGGATCGAAACAGGTGACTTTCATCAGTCACCTTAGCCTCCCTTCTTCAATAATTATGCGGAGAAAATATTTGAAAAAAGGTGGAATGGGATGCGAATGGGGAATATGTCTGAATCTATCTGATGACAATATGGCAGACAGTTTATCAATGCTGTGGGAGTTTTCAATATATTTTGTCTAATAATTCCACTACCGCCCAGAGTGACTTTAGGATTCCAAGAAGGTATGAGAAATAAGTTTTCCCTGGCATTGATCTCCACAATCATTATCGAGAAGAAATTTTGTAAATTGTTTCAAGACACTAAGTCGAGGATCACTGAAAAAAAATATCCCGAAAAAATATTCTCATAAAATTTCATACCATCGAAGCATACACTATGCAGTATAAAATATAATTTTTAATTCGACAGTTAATACAAATTGGAATAAATACATTTTTCGGTAGAGTTGTATATAGAACGGGAGGTCATGACAGGTGACGTTCCACCATTTTTTCGTGCATGCCTTCTTAAGGCTTGATAACTAACCCTAAAATATAAAAGATAGTCGGGGTTTTAGCCCCCCGCGCGTCCTCTTCATAAGGAAAAACGCTTTTCTTTCTGTAGCGAATTTTCGTGTTTTTCCGTGATATTTCACTGCATGCCATTGTAATATACGGAAGTTCAAACTAATTGATGCTCTAATAATTGATCGCATGCACCCCGCAGCGGCCCAAGATGATCAAAGGGTTATGAAAACCTAAAAAAAAGTTAAAGAAAATTCCGTGTTTTCAAATTGCATGCCGATGTGAAGAATTGAAGTTTTTGTAATAAAAACACTATGGAAAAATTGGCACGCACCCCTCGTAGGACCAACGGTGAAAAATTTCCGCAAAATTCTGTAAAATTTTAACACCGATTTTCAGTGATTCCAATCTGCATGCCATTGAAAAAATACTTAATTCGTACCATTAATCAATAGAAGGAAATTTGGCATGCACACCAGGGTGTGCAAAATAGAGGCATGCATGACGAAAGTTGCAAAAAACACTGAGCAAATTTAGGTGACTTCTTTTTGCATGCCGTTTTGAAGTTCATTTCGAGTCATGAATGTGAATGGCATGCATGTAGCATGTAGCTACAGCCCAATACACAAAAATTGTGAAAAAATTGAATAAACTTCAATTTTTGAATTGAAAAAAAAAATCTAAAAAATGCCGTGACTCCTCTTTGGATGCCGCTATGTATTTTGTTAGTAGATACACACACAAACAAATTAAAAATAACAATACTTTCATAGCCTGCAAACAAATAAGCCACAGGTGTCGGTTGACGCCATGTGATATATTATTGTAGGTACTTACAAAAATACACTGAATTAGACTGAAACCCTCCTACCGCACCACACGCTGCCAGAGCCCAGCTAAATATAAAATCTTGACCTGATACATCATGCCGACCGGTAGCGAACTTGTTTACTTCTATACAGTGGTCTAGGCAATGGCGCAGCGTGTAGCGTCCATCATAGGGTAGTAGTAACCTCTCGTGCTAGTCGATGTATGATAGGCCACGTTTAGACTAGAGACCGGGAGATTCATTTGAATTGATTTTTTTTACAATTCTTGAATGTTGGACTGTGATAACATGTATGTTATTTCAGCCATCAACTTGAAATAATATTTATTCAAACAATTTTCATGGAGCTACATGCATGCCATTTCGTATTTCACAAATTGGTGTTTATTCAATTTTTTTACAATTTTTGTGTATTGGGCTGTAGCTACATGCATGCCATTTACATTCATGACTTGAAATAAGGTAAATTCATCAAATACGAAACGGCATGCAAATACAAGTCACCTAAATTTGCACTGTTTTTTGCAACTTTTATTATTATTTATAATACGATGGGCTTATTCAACATGCATGCCATTTGAATTAGATAATTATTCCGTTATAAAATTAATATTCATCCTCATTAGGAGTGATTTGGAACCACGGAAAATCGGTGTTAAAATTTTACAGAATTTTCTGGAAATTTTTCACCGTTGGTCCTACGAGGGATGCATGCCAATTTTTCCATAATGTTTTTATTGCCAAAATTTCAATTCTTCACATCGGCATGCAATTTGAAAACACGGAATTTTCCTTATATTTTTTTCAGGTTTTCATAACCCTTTGATCATCTTGGGCCGCTGCGGGGTGCATGCCATCAATTATTAGAGCTTCAATTAGTTTGAACTTCCGTATATTACAACGGCACGCAGTAAAATATCACGGAAAAACACGAAAATTCGCTACAGAAAAAAAAATCGTTTTTCCTTATGAAGAGGACGCGTGGGGGGGATGAAACCCCGACTATCTTTGATATTTTTGGGTTAGTTATCAAGCATTAAAAAGGCATGCACGAAAAAATGGTGAAACGTCACCTGTCATGACCTCCCGGTCTGATAGATACGGTCACTGGATCCATGGAGTAAGTACAAGATGGTAATATTGCATATTTACCTAGTTACATAATGAAATTTCCCAAAAGAACCATTCTTCCATTTTCTTTACATAATGTAGTTTCTTTTATGGAGAAAAATTATATTTATACGCATTGGAACAGAAGTGCGAAATTCCCAAGGCATCCCAAATACATCACGTTGAAGCCGCATGCAGATCCATATTTTGAATTATTTTCATTAGAGGATTATATTGAATGAAAGCAATCAGCAAACGGGCAAGTGTTAGCAAATTGAAAAAGTGCATACCAATATGGATTTCTACGCATATACTAGACACCTAGGTACCAGTACCAAATATACCTTTATTCAACAATATAAACTGTACTATAAATTTTGAAATTTTATATTTGAATTATAAAATATAAAGGGAAAAATAATATAACAAACATGTGTATAATTGGTGAATATAAATAGACGAATTAGTACAACCACATGGAAAGCTCATGAATGTGATAAATGCATCTGAGTAAAGATTAAATAGGTCATTGTATTGGACCTCAAAATCTATACAACATTTCCATTATTTAGTGTATAAATCCCGTATATAAAACGTTTATATAATTGTATTGATCTTGTTGACACCAATGAATCACTTTGAATTCAAAATGAGGTCATAATCTGGCATGCCGGCCCTATAAGACTGAAGATACTTTATATGAAAATCTGACTCCAGCAAACTCTTCTTAACTGTAGTTTCTTCGGTCATACGAGTACGCCATTCCATCTGAAATGAAGAAAATATTGTAAAAAATTGTTTTCACCTCAGATTTCAATAGTAAAAATTCTTCAAGTACTCTTGCACAACAGCATACTTCAAAGACAAGACTGTATTGTGTAAAGAATATGGAGTTTTTCCATCAACACCATCTTTAGAGATGTTCAATCGAATTTAGATGTTATTTGTTTGTCCCTTTGCATGAGCTTTCTGTTAAAAAAAGGAAAGGTTGAATATGTTATGAAAAGACAGGGTCAATGAAAAATGTATCACACAAGTTGAATTGAATATAGTCAAATGTTTCTTACCAATTTCTTGTATTTGTCCCGCTTCAAGAGATGTTGATTTCCGAATAGTTTCAGGATATCTGCTCTTTCACACCAAGGCCATATCATGAAGTCCAGCATTCCTGGCTTACTTCCCCCGAAGAATGGACCGGATCTGTCTCCAAGTTCGTTTTCGAAAGTGGAAAGGCCATTGGATATCGCCTCGTCATCGTCCAAACTTATTCTCCCAACGTTCATCATCACCCTGTACATTGTACTGATCACCTGTTGAAAAAATCGATCTATACTGATATCAACAACTGGCATATAATAGCAACAATATAGTGGTGAACCAGTCAGTTATCATCTTGTTCAAGTTCAGAAGAAGCAGTCACGTGATAGAATTGTGAGAATGAAGTTAAAAAACCCGACAAGAACTCAAAAACGTAGGTCGACCTGATACAAAGTCAAAGGCTACTGGGAGTACTGCGGGACCAGTGATATCAGTGAATCAGGAATAGAGGTTGACTTGCACTCATACGACTTTGAATAACTAGTAAAAATGATTTGACTGGAAAGCTAATATCAGCAAATTCAAGTAATGATATTCATTCGAAAATATGCTTATATATAACTACTTTCATGTTGGAAAGTGACCCATCATTCACTCAAAAGAGGAAGAGGTCGAAGTTTGTCGGATTCTTCTTTCAGATCCCTTCCAGCGTACACACACCAAGGAAATTGTACAAAACCAGCTCATCCAGACACGATATCATACACTTTCTCAGTACCGAACGGATAGATGATGTAGATAGTTATTTTCTAAATCCTATTGAGTCGGAACAAACCTTTAAATGCAAAACAGAATTGAAAAAAACTTGTGTTTATAGTATCCCATGTGTATTTGGTAGTATTTATACTGGTGAAATATCAAGAGGCGGTTGAGAATAAGAACAGCTGAAAATAAAAACAACTTGAGAAGACGAGAAATAGATAAGTCGAAATTAGCTGAACACATATTTTAATTGTCGACATTGCCGCTAATAAGTTTTGATATAATTGCTTATTTGTAGCAAACATTGAAAACAACAGATATTATTATCATTGAGATGTGAGTGACCTATCAAATGTAATCAATTACTCCGAGCTATCATTTTCAACCTATACGTAGATGAATGATATTGTTACGAAATCTCCTAGCGCCGGTCCTGTCGCTCGTACACGCAAAATAATATGAGGGGTCGAAGAGAAAATGCCATTTTTCCAGGAACTCTTGATTCGCGTGGGGAATTCGATCATCGAGATTTGACTGGAAGATTTTCCACAGGCGTAACAAGTGTATATACGGAAGAGATTCATCGCTACGGCAGATAGTTATCATACGGCAGATAGTTATCAGAGTTTCTAGCTTAGTGGAGAGGCGGAGAGTTTTACAGAGTTTTTATCGGAGAGAGCTTTGGTATTGCTAAGTGCAGAAGTCGAAGTAGAGAATTTCTATTACAGAGGGTTGGGTAGTTAGCGGAGCAATTTGAGTGATTGAATTGTATTGTAATGCAATAAAGAAGTAATAAAAGTAGTGAAGTGCTGTTTGAAGTTTTAATAAACGAATCCAAAGGAAAGATATCGTAACCATATGTACGAAGAATGATAATAATGAGATTGGTTATGTAGTTTGTCTATTTGCCATAATTACTTGGAACATATAATTCATTGAAATTCACCTTGCAATTCATTTCTTGTTCATTACATATTCGTCTGGACGATTATAAATGAAATAGTAATCAAATTTCAGCAAAAGTAACATTTTTCTCTCTCTCTATCTCTCTCTCGGAGAAATAGTTTACCCTGGCATACAGCCGATATAAATGATACACTTTTTTCCCCTTTATATGAAATACTATTGCTAAGTACGTAAAAACAAAAAAATAAACTAGTTTTTTTCAAGTAAATAATCCAGACTATTCTTTGGATATTTGAGAAAATGAATTTAATTTAGGGTCGTACCTAATACAAAACTGAATAGACGCAACATCCGTCATGCGACAACGAAAACTTCTTTTGTCAAAACTAAGGTGGCTATATACTTGTGTTTTCACTCCATATAAAAGATTGTCAGCAAATCAGATGAGCGATCTGGCCTACTTGATCAATAATTGATGACGTAGACCGTAGTAATAACTCAAAAAATTCGCCAGGTATCGTCACTCTCGCAGTTGAGATGACAGTCATGTGCACGTCCTGTGTTGCCAAGTGGCTAAGTCGTTGCGAATTCTGGTCTATATGCTGAAAAAATTAGTTGATTGTTGATATTTTCATTTGAGCAATATAATATTGTGATCTCAATTCAAAAGTTCGGCCTAGAAGTAGTATCACAATTCATCCGAATATTATTCACGTTAGGGCGTGTGAGCGAATAGAAGTGAGAATTGTGATCAAATTTCATGGATATGTGAAGTGAGAAAATGCCATTTCTTCTGGTGAGTGAAATCATTATTATATTTTATAATCTTCTGGGTTGAACTTAAAATATCTAAAACACATATCACTGCATTTATAGAATATTCAGAACGCGTGCACACTCTAGAATGTTGTTGCCAGCAAACTTTTCTTGTTTTTTTATGATCATTGCGAAATTTTTGAATGGTTATTGAATATACCAGAACGTGAGATTATTCTTGGAGGTAGTTCATTGAAGATGAAGTTTGTTTTCATCAAACGTCAGATTGATCTCGCGTTATATTCTCTGTTCTAACCAGAAGTGATCTGTATCACAGAACACCCTAACTAGTAGTTAGGGTAGTTATGGTGTTCTGTGTCTGTATTGCCAACAACGTGTTCCATGGATCGAGTGATCTCGAAATTTTTTTAGGAACTTCAACCACAAGCGCACCCTTAAGGAGTAATTTTGAACAACTACACCCTGTCTAAAGGTTTGTCTGAAACAGTATCGCAACACTGAAAGCACCAGTATATAGCCATCGTAGTCAAAACAACCGTACAACTTCGTGTACCACTGGTAACCGGTTGTAGAGCAACATTAAATGAACCATTTGTTCAATAATTATTTGCAAACAATGCGACGTCGAAGTAGGACGCCAGCGAAAGGTCAACAATGATAACTTAATATGCGATACATACAAAAAATACAATTCCTTTTTGGGACCACGGTGATTTTGCTCATCTCATTTCATTTATGTCATACACCTACCTTTACATATTTGATCCATATACTTTATTACCTACCTATACAGTGTGTAACAACGAAAACTCAACAGAGCCGTTGTTGAATATTAAAAGTGAGATTTTTCAAAAAAAGGTCGGACACGTCGATTTCAAATTAAAGGGGGACACCTTTCAGACAACTCAGATTTTTTGTAGTACGCACCCCCTTCGGAGGGGTGCGTCCGACGACCCTTATTTAGATAGGGAAAGTATGTCGAGTGGCACCTTGTTTTAAAGGTCTTTCAAATAGGTACCTTATACAACTCTGTTAACAGAACATTTTGGTGACGATTAGTTTTCGAGATAATTTGAAGTTTTAAAGGTATTTGTATTGAGTTCAACGCTTTTTAAAATAAATCAAATTGATTTTAAGGTACAATTTACGTTCAGAACTTCCATACAAAAATAAATTTTTGCTTTTTATAACAACCTGCTAATACGTGTCCATGTGATTTCGTATTTTCTGTTTATTACGAGGAGATTTTTTCGGGGGATGGGGTTGGTTACCAATCGTTACAAAAATTTTCTTTCAACAGAGTTGTAAAGGTATTTGAAAGATCTTCAAAACAAGGTGCCACTCGGCCTACTTTCCCTATCTAAATAAGGGTCGTCGGACGCACCCCTCCGAGGGGGTGCGTACTACAAAAATATGAGTAGTTTGAAAGGTGTCTCCCTTTAATTAGAAATCCACGTCCGAGCTTTTTTTGAAAATCTCACTTTTTATATTCAACAACGGCCCTGTTAAAAGTTTTCGTTGTTACACACTGTATTTGAACTTGCCTTGTGTTATTATTGTATAGAAAGCAGTAAAACTGCTAAACTCACCTTATTGAATTGCTCGATGAGTATCCTGTCTTTGGCTTTTTGCAGAGGGTCTTTCGGATGCAGATGATTTTGACCATACCTCTCATCTAAATAATCTACTATTATCAAGCTTTCGTACAAAATATCGCCGTTTTCCGTTTCTAAGGCTGGGACTTTGCCGTATGGTACTTTATCATAGAGCCAGTCTGGTTTGCTGGATAAATTGATATTTACTACGTCATATCTGAAAGATAATAGAATTTAAATTTGTACAGATATAAAAAAAAAAGATTGCCGAAACCAGGGATCGAACCAGGGACCTTTAGATCTTCAGTCTAACGCTCTCCCAACTGAGCTATTTCGGCTATATAAAATTCTTATCAATATACTCGTTTTGTATAACGGATGAGTTCAAACAAACCATGATAACTGTGTACACTGGCGTTCGTACCCACCTTTTATAAGGGATGCCTCTGTAGCAGAAATACAGGTATTTATCAAAAATGTTAAAAAATACTCTTTCTTTCGGAGGACAGAGATATGGCGTTATTCAGAGTTGGGAGAGAAAAACAAATAAGTATTTTCATTGATACAAGTTTTTTTTTTTTGTTTCTGATTCATCTCAGTGAGAAGAGGTCTTTTGGTAGAGCTCTCTTTCCGATTTTTATATTGGAAAAACCAAAAGCGGAATGATACCACTAGGACAGCCTCAACTTTTTTCAAACGGTAGAGGGTGTCTTGTGGAGCTTTGTTGGGGAATTATCTATATTCCATCATGGTTTTATTCTTTTGAAAAACGAACTACCAATATATCGTTTGAAATCGTTATCAGAAGTTATATATTTAGTGTATAATAAACAAAATGAATATAAATATCACAATTTCAATAGAAATCAATTCAAAATTCATTCCGAATTATTTACATGAATTTGAAAAAAATAGGTCCTGTTTTTTGTAGGTGAAATTTTTTTTGAGGTTGCAAAAAGTTCTCCTTCAACTCTACAATATTGGGACATTTTACGTAAGAGGACATGATTTTTAGTGTAAAATTTCTCTGTGACGTTGCTTGTCATTCAAGTATGAGGAAGTGCTCTGGTGATACCTCATTCGAAAAGATTTTTATCCTCTGCCCATCAATGGTTTGTGCTAGAGAATCGATCAGCGATTCCTTTAGCTAATTAGACACATAAGAGGCGAGGGGATTTTCACGACCGCACTCTCTGTATATGCCAAGGATGCAAAAAGATGGCACCCTCACTGCGTTTTATCAAGATCACTAGATCAGATTTCTTCTGGTATGGTCAAAAGGTGAAGATACCCCTGAATCGGTCTTGGTGGTTGCATCCTTCAAACGAAGAACAGAACATTGTGATTGGCCAATCACCTCCCTTGGCCGTACCTGAGGAAAGTTCTGATCTAGTAACCTTAGTTCGTACTTCTCATAATTCCTCATCGAACAAAATAACACCAGTAACACTCATATTTGGACCTTTGATATGAAATATATGATCAAAATATCAGTAGTAGCCATTAAAAATCCCCGTATAAGTTGTCAACGAGTGCAGAGTTTTTTTTACTAGGAGATCGTTCATACTTACGGTATTCTCTTTGCGTCTAAAACCAATATCACTCTTTGAGAATAAGGACAGAATCGGTTGCTGTACAAACGCAATTTACCGCCCCTTGGTGGAGGTGGTTGTTTCGAACCTGAAATGAAATAAATAATAAAATGAGAGCAGTTGGATTGTGTTAGGCGAGATAATTGAACAACCTATTAAACTCCCTACAAATTCGTTGGATGATAGAATATCGTAACAGAAGACAGCAGTGACATATCTTTTCAACCAATTTCGTTAAGTCTGCCTTTGGAAGAGGAAACAGATGAAGAGAGTATATTCTAGTTCACCGAACTCTCATGAGCAGCAGAGTGTAGAATATGACATCTCAAGTCGTAACAAGGGATTTTTTTAACGCAGCAACTTTTCGGGGTGGATTAGACATCTGCCCCCTACACCTGTATAGAGAGCAATATTAATTCTCAATTTTTCAGATTATAGATAATCTAAAAAAGGTTATTTTTGTAAGATAGTAGACACTGATCATCTCCTTCCGTATTTTCTATAACATGATTTCACTGCAGAAACGTTACGCCATGGTTGAAACGTTCAGATTTTCCGATTTGTTTTAGGTTTCTGTGTACATGATGAAAGTAAGTGTTTTCGTTATATACAGGTAGTCCAGTATATTGCATATTCATCGAATACCTATTCTATTATTTATTTTTTCAGACTCCATTTCTATAAATGATACCCAAATGATTTCATCCCAGAAAAAATAAAAACAAATTCTGTCGAATAATAATAAAGAATATCACAGTAGAATAATGTTAAAACTGAGTAACACCAGGGAGAGTTTTGGAAAACATCGAGTTCCTTCAGATAGCAGAATAAAAAGTGCCCATTGGAACTGCACCAATGGAAAGCCTTCTGTGATAAGGTATACCAATAAAACATTACTTTAAATTTGGATTTCTCTGTAAGATCGCTTCATCCTGTGGGTTGGGCTACCTATCAGGCGCGTCCCCAGGTGGCGGATAGGGGAACGGCCAGGAGAATGGGGGCCCTGTCCGGGAAGCCAATATGGCCTCACGGATGTGGTCGCTGGACTCTTGGTCAGTGGCAGAATCAAGTAGGGTGAGGGGAATTAAACCTCCCCAAAAGCCTTTGCGAAATATGCCACCGTGGACCAGCCTACCCAAGCTAAGGTGTAAGGTATCGTGCCGATAGCTGAGTGGCCGCAGGGTGATATGCGGTTGCGAACGATCCCCTTGAGGAACAGGGCGAAACCTCATTGTAACTAGCCTTCCTCTGGTAATGCGGGGCTCTGCCAGAGGTGACCAACCCCTTCCCCTGCTACTCGTGGGAACACACATGGACAAGGAAAAAAGAAACATAAATAATCCTGAGGATGGACAGAAATGCTCACCTCAATCTAAGGCGGTGACTGGGGATGGACAGAAATGCCCACCCCAACACACTGCTCGGAACGAGGCTGGACATCGAAGATCACCTCAGGGCGAAATTCAAAGGCCAAGGCGAAAACGCATCTGCGGCGCCGAGGCCAAAAGGAGGAAAAGGGCAAAGGAGGCAGAGAAGGCTGCAACCACAAATGCACCTTCCCCCACCTCCACCCCACCTCCAAAGACAAGGGCACCTCCTGCGGAGGGAGCCAAAGGTTCCGCCTTGTATAAAGGCAAAAAACCGGCGGCTACCTCTTCAGGAAAGCGCCCCCACCTGAGTACCTCCACGGAGGGGACACCAAGAAGGTCGAAGAAGCCGCGCAGCGACGGAAATGTCGCTGCACCTTCCAAAACCTTTGCGGAAGCCGCCTTGAGACACCTCAAGGTGGCCATCATAGACGAGACTAACCCGTACGGTAAAATTACCGCAGAACGGGAGAGCCTCGTCAAAACTCAGCTGCTGGAGGAGTTGGACAAGTTTATCTTCTCCGCCTCCAGCAGCAACACCAAAGCGCCCACGTTTAAATCGTGGACATACTCCGGTGAAATCATCAGAGTGGTCTGCGATGACGACGCGACACTACAGTGGCTGAAAAAAGCCACAAAAGACCTCAAGCCGTGGGAGGAAGCATCGCTGGCGGTCGTCGGTGTGGATGAGCTCCCAAAGCTTACCAAAGCCTCGCTCTGGATCCCGGAGGACGTCCACAAGACGACATCCGGTGAGAAGGAGAGGGTGCTGGGTAGGCTGAAGGCGCAGAATCCAGACCTGAGGATAGCGAGGTGGTGCACTTTCCACCATGAGGTGAAAGTGAACCCTCAAGGACACCTCTTCGTCTTCGGAATCGGAGACGAGGATATGGCTGTCCTGAAGAAAAAGTCAATGAGGATAAGCTACGCGTTTACCTCATTGGCAATAAGGGTAACTAAAAAGGAAGGTACCTCTGAAGACCCGAGGTCCTTGGAAGTCGAGCCACCTAGAGTGGATATTGGCACCGAGGTCACCAAGGGTCCCGAAAAGGACGTCGAAACATCTGCAAAGATGACAGACGACGACCTGACGGAAGAGGCACCTGACAAAAAAGAGGCCGTCGCTCCCCTACCGGGGGAGCAAATGGACCTAGAATAGTCTTAACCCGAACGACCTCTTCAAGGACGTCGGAAAAAAGATAAAATTAATACAATGCAACCTCCAACACAGCAGGGCGGCTACGGCAACACTATGTCGCCGCCTTGATGTGTTGGAGGATGCAATAGCTTTGATCCAGGAACCCTGGATAATTAAGACCAGAATTACTGGTTTCGGTAACTTGACTGGCCAAACTGCGGTTAAAGTGGAATGTCCAGACGGAAAGGGCAAATATACGGCGTTGATACTCGCATCGGTGTACCTCCCCTCAGATGCAGCCACTCTACCACCCACAAGAGAGATGGAAGTGCTAGTGGACCACTGCCTAAACCAGAGAATGGAGTTGATTTTGGGCTGCGACTCAAACTCTCACCACCTGGGCTGGGGCAGCAAGGATATCAACGCCCGAGGTAAGTCTCTTTACGAATACATAATTAAGAAAGACCTAGCAATCTTGAATAGAGGCACGGAGCCGACATTCATTAACGCCCGTAGCCAAACATTAATAGATCTTACGCTGGCGACAGCCATGATATCAAATAAAATTCAAGACTGGCAAGTGTCTGATCATATTTCTATGTCAGACCATCGCTGGTTGACTTTTACGGTAAACCAGGATCTCAGGACCACTGTGAAATCCCGCGATCCGAAGAGGACGGATGTAGCTCTATACAATCGACTCTTAAAAGGAGCTCTGCGGGAGACAGAGGCCCTGACTCCTGGCAATAGTGAAGAATTGGAAAGGTACACGTTATCTATCCAAAACAAAATAGACATTGCCTATAAGGAATCCTGTCCGATGAGGATGGTACAGACAGAAGGCACAACCAATAAATGGTGGTGCCCTGAACTGGAACACCTCAGAAAGACAGCGAGAACGACCTTTAACAAAGCAAAACAATCAAAACTCGAAGAGGACTGGGGAATATATAAAGCCAACCTCAGAGAGTTCAAAAAAGTCTGCAGACAAAAGCAAAGAGAAGCCTGGAGAGCCTATTGTGAGGCAATCGAAGATTTCCCGCAAGTCTCGAGGCTACAGAAGGCACTCTCAAGCGACCACCATAAGAGTATCGGCATCCTGACGAGGGAAAATGGCGACAAGGCCGCCAACCTCCGAGATTCTTATGGAAACTCACTTCCCAGGTTCTGTCTTCCCAGGAACGACGAACCGGACGGAAGTACCAATAACACCCTCACAATACGACTGGCAATTTGCTAGCACTATAATTGATGAGGACAAGATAAGGTGGGCCATATCGGGCTTTTCCCCCTTCAAAGCACCAGGACCTGACGGTATAAGACCAGCCCTACTACAATGGGGACTGGATATTCACATGCCGCACCTGGTCGGAATATTCAGAGCCTCATTAGCTCTGAGGTATGTTCCCAGTAAGTGGAGAGAAGTACGAGTGGTATTCATACCCAAACCAGGAAGGATGGACTACACCTTACCAAAAGCATTCCGACCAATTAGTCTCACATCGTTCTTTTTGAAAACAATGGAGAGGCTGTGCGAGCGGTTTATAAGAGATGAAGTCTTACTTCACAATCCACTTCATCCATATCAGCATGCATATACTCCGGGAAGGTCCACTGATTCGGCCCTTCACCAAGTGGTTGGCAGAATCGAGAGATCATTGGATAATAAAGAATCCACCCTGGGTATATTCATAGATATCGAAGGAGCGTTCGATAAAACGACCTTCCCAACAATCACCCAGCAACTTAACTCCAGGAATATACCCCTGGTAGTAGGAGAGTGGATACTCAAGATGCTCTCTAGTAGAGCAATAAGTATAAATGTAGAAGACATTACTGTGAGAGGACTGGTCATGAGGGGATGTCCGCAGGGAGGGGTCTTATCACCCCTTCTTTGGAACATAGTCCTGGATACCCTGATAAATCGCCTCAACAGTAATGGTTTCTACACAATTGCATATGCAGATGACATAGTTATTCTGCAGACCGGCAAATTTGTGAACACTCTGTGCGATAGAGCGCAGGATGGTCTCAAATTAATAGAAACATGGTGTAAAGAACACTCACTGTCGATCAATCCCAAGAAGACGGAGATGGTCCTTTTCACTAGGAAAAGAAGCTTATCGGGCTTGAAACCCCCCGAAATCTTCAAAAGCAAACTAAACTTCTCTGAAGAGGTGAAATACCTCGGTATTACCCTCGACAGGAAGTTAACATGGAACTCGCACATTCAGAGCAGAGCAAAAAGAGCATATGTGGCCTATGAGCAGTGTCGGAGGACAGTGGGACGCACATGGGGCCTCTCGCCCCGTGTAGTCACCTGGATCTACACTGCAATAATAAGACCTATGCTAACTCTACAAGCAACGGCCATCCAAAAACTATACCAAATACAGCGAATGGCTTGTCTGAACATCACAGGAGCCATGAGAACAACACCAACCGCAGCAATGGAATTAGTTACTGGTCTGACACCTCTGGACCTGCACGTCAAGGAGGTTGCCCTAGTGGCCATGCTACGATTGCGCACGGCTGGTGTAAACCCCGAGGTAGGAATGGGTCAACTGAGGCGGGGCCTGTGGAGGGAGGCACTCACTGCGGTGCCTCTGCTACAGGCAGCCAGTGACGCAATTGAACCCAGGTTTGTGTTTAATAAACCCTACAAAATACAAATAAAACAGAACACTGAGGCGGATGCTGCGAATGCAATACGCATATACACAGACGGCTCAAAAACCAAAGAAGGATCAGGATGTGGAGTTTACTCTAGATCACTTAGCCTAAGGATTAAGTGGGGAATGGGAAAAAATACCAGCGTGGTTCAAACAGAACTGGCTGGTATCTCAATCGCCACAAAAGAGCTAACCAGAAAAGGAATTTCTGGCAAAGACATAATAATCTACACTGACAGTAGACAAGCCCTACTAACCTTGAATAGACAACGTATTATCTCAGGGTTAGCACTAGAGTGCCATCAAGATTTAGCTAACGCCTCGGTAGATAATAATATCGTACTAAGGTGGGTGAAAGGGCACGACAGGAGCAAAGGTAACCGCATTGCTGACTCTTTGGCCAGGATGGCGGCTGGAATGAACATTTTGGGACCAGGTGACACCCATGGCTTGACGACTTCGACAATTGCGGAACTAGCCAAACGTTACACCCATACTCAAACCCTCAAAAGATGGGATGAAACCAAAGGATGCAGTTTTGCCAGGATCACCCTGGGCGACCCTGAGAAGCTGGATCCAAATAAATATTTGGCGATGACCAGGAAGAACCTACGTTTAACAGTGGGATTTCTGACTGGACACTGTCAACTAAGGAAACACCTCCATATTATGGGGCTAGTGGACACACCTCTATGCAGGATGTGTGAACAGGAAGATGAAACTGTCAGGCATGTCTTATGCGAATGTCTGGAGCTATCGTCGATAAGAGAGTGTGTGTTCGGTGAGTCTTGGCCTACACCTGCCGATATTAAGGAGATGTCCCCTGGTGACCTGTCCTCCTTCCTGGATAAGGCAGGATGGACAATGTCCTAGGAGGGCGACTCCTTGGGAGGATGTACAATGGGCCATATTGTGGCCTTAGTGCTGTGGGTCTATACTCACCCTCCCTACTCTACAGATACAGAAGATCGCTTCATACTGATCTTCAAAATTCAATTCAATTGGACGAATTGAGAATCGCCTTCGGAATATGTAAGAATGACAAATCTCCGGGTGAAGATTTGATATCCTATGATTTCATGGAAAATCTTCCTCAAATCGATCGACTGATCATACAAGATATTTGAAGGACATGCCCTAATAGCACAAGTATATTCCTAAAATGTTCCAAGGATGTCCACGTGCGACAACAAATATGTTCCGGGAATGTCGCAAAAAGCCGTGGAATATCCCGGGGACATTCCCGGAAAAGACGTTGTGGTCAAATTGTACATTCCAGAAATGTCTTACTGGGATATTTTCGGAACGTCCGTGGATGCTCATAGACTATTCAGGGGCATCCCCGTGGCAGTGCGTAGGACCCTTCCGAGGACGTTCCGGGAACATCCCATGGGCATGGGAACACTTATTAGCGTTCTACGGACATTCCTGGAATAACCCGGTGGCATATTTCCCCAAAACTAGATTGTGTCATCTGTCATAGTGTTCTTCAAGAAGCCGAAATTAAATTTATTCATTGAAAAAATTAACAACTTTGACAGCAAACTGCAGTTTTTCTACGGATGAAGTGTTTCAAAATTAACAAAAACCTATTTGACAACTTCGACAGTCGAATATTCCGTAGAAAAAAACGCGACAGAGCATATTACACATTTCGTCAAAGTCTCATGCATCTATACCATCTTCAAGTATATGATGTATATTTTGTATGCACATATAAATATATGTTTATATATATTTATGATGATGATTCCGGTTTATAAACGAAACTTAATTATGCAATCTGTTGTGTCAAAATAATATGTTCCTGGGATGATTCTGTGTGTGTGTTCCGGGAACATTTTCAGTGGAACGTTCCGGGTATATTCCATAAAGGGCCGGGATATCGCAACTCATATGGAGCATAAATTGGACGTTCCGGGAACAAAGTGTGCTATTAGGGTGCTTAGGCTGGAACGACAGCATCGACGAAGAAATATACCGAACTTGAAGGAACTCTAAAATGGACCTTGAAGGAATTCATAACCTGTCAATACCAAGATGCTACTCTCAATTTTTGCCAGTCGCAGAAAATGATGAGCAACACATTTGTTTTGTGATAGTGGAAAGAAAGTTTTCACTTCATTTGTATATCTTATGACGATAAATGCCGGGGAAAACCGATAAAAATCAATTATATCGTTTTCATAAAAGAAGAAAATATCATATCATCTTTTGAACAAGAAAATTATCCAACAAACAGGTGAGATTTTGAGAATATATATTGTATCTTATGTGTGCATTGATTAGGTTGAAAATCACGTATCAAGGTGAAACCCACTGTCTAGATCCAGCAGAAAAAGTTCCATTTGCAATGTGAATGCCTATGTACAATTTAATAAGGAACTGTATTTTTTTTCTCCAACCTGAACCAAAACAACGTTTTGAATAATTTGTACCTTTTGTTCCTTTTCTATTTATGAAAACACTTCAAATCGAGTAAATGTGAAAAAATACACTGCGTATACCAAACCCCTTGTAATGAGATGTAATAATCTACAAATACAATAAAGTTAATCTATTATCTAATTCCATTACATATCAGAAATTGTCATTAAATCGATATTATAATTTGCCGTTTCTGAAAAAAGACAGATGGGTCGTTTCTATTTTCACAAAAGTTGCCATGAAGTTCAAGTTGAAGATATAGATACTACATAACCACAACCCTGTATAATAAATTTCAAGTGATATCATCATCGCTCTAAATTAATTCAATACTTTCGACAACTCGTATTTCCGGAAGATAGTTGGGTCATTTAGAATATTTTATGATAAGCATTTCATAAACTGCCAACTCCAATGAAAGCAACTCTAAAACTAACGTTGAAAAAAGCTTTGTCAACTTCTTGAAATGAATGGAAAAATAATTCCAAAAAATTCATTTGCAATTTAAAGGCAAATTCGAATAATTTCAACGGAATTTCTCGTAGTTACTAGTACGAAACCGGAAATAGGTATGATAATGATGTTATGGGGTTCTAGCCAAGTGTTTAAACAAGTAAAGGTGAATTTTTATGATAGCAAAGTCGAACAGCCGAAGGTATGGTGGTATGGCTATATGAACAAATTTTTTTATTTTTGTATATTTCCATTTATTTCAATCTCTCAAATGCTGGAAATTCGACTAGCTATACTGATTCTGTATCTTTTATCTACCTACCTTGTTGTCATAACGTACGTATTTGAAATGCCTGATTCATGAGATCATGTACGATTTAGAATCAGATCGAACGAAAAATCGTTTTGGAAACATTCATTGAAATCAAATGATAGATTCCTTCCGTGTTTTCGAGATAAGACTGAAAACACGAGTTTCAGTATTGATACCGTTCGATTTATAAATATCCTTAAAATAAGGTCAGTGTATAGGAGAACCGAATATTTATGATAATTTCTACGCGGCTATAATAAACCCGATAGTGAGGTAATATCACGAAAATAAACATGACACACAGCACACACAGGAAGAATTCGTTGCCGATACGTAAGCTACGAAATAATGAATTATGCAAGATAAACCTTGGTTTCTCTCGGGCGGATTCCCGGAGTTTCGAATGAACTACAGTAATCTACGTGCCTACAGTTTGTGAATTTAAATATAAAATGTTAGAAATCATCCATAAAAAACTTTTGATCGAATGGCACATATATTTCCTTTAAAATTTATTTAATATAGTTCGAATTTTCACCAATAGGTACTTGAAATTGTATTTAATCATTAATAATTCTGCTGCGAACATTCCCAACTAGCAATTTCATATTTTATCATCGTTATTTTATTGTTTAGGAGTTGTAGTAAATATACTTTGGAATAGTAGGGAAATTATCATTAAGGTGACAATATGATGATAAAAACAAAATTGTGTCGGAAACATTCCAATGGAATAATTTCATAAAAGCTACAGGAAGCAGTTGGAATAGTTTCATAAAGATAATAAAAATCTCACAGAAAAGTGCTATAAAGCTGCTACGAAACAATTTACTTTTGAACGAAATTATGTCTTATGAGTTGGTTATAAAAACGATAATTTCGTGAGTATTTTATAGAGGTTTCTTCAATTTCATTTATAAACGTTTCTGAGACAAATTAGTAAAATACTTTCATTGTCTGCAACTGTATTGTGTTAACGGCACGTCTAACATAATCAATTAGCATTTTTAAAGTAATTATAAAATACCATCTGTTGCCACACTATGAAATTATAAAATAATTTTGCTGGTTGGGTTTATTCCCGAATCAAATGAACATGTATTATGGTTTGAATAACAAAAATAATGTTGAGAAATCTGAGGGGCTAGGGTTTATTTTTCATAGCATCATCAAAATTTTACAGCCACAATTTCGTTCTTCTAGTACTACTAATTTCTTGAAAAAATACAACCGAATGAGCCGAATTCCCTTTTCGAATGAAATATTTCTGCTGTCCAAAGGAACGAAGGGTTGTATTTATAAACGTAATATTCGAAAACCGCATTGCCCACAAAATCGTTATAAAATACCCATCTGAACTCTAACTAGTTGATTTATTGCTGGAATCTAGCCCCACTAGTATAAAATGAAACTTACTAGTGACATAATCATTATATCATTATTTATTAATGATATATACGTACCTATCAGAAGAGAGTTTATAATTTCATTTTACCTCTCTCATAGAAGAAGAATATTTAGGAAATGTCTGAAGATTCTAATGAAAATATTCAGTATTGATCAATTTTTGCACTGAAGAGCTCAAGAGATAATTTTCTCTGAGCGAAACGAGATCTTGTATGGGTTGGAATGATATATTATCCTGGTAAGTGGAATTTTTATATACATAGCTCCCCATTTTGCTTTGTGTAGATAATCCTACGTTTGATATCTATTTGAGTCAATTTTCATATGCTTGGTATACAAACTGAACAAGAAAAAGTTATTTATATGTGACCCAGTGCCCGTCGTTGCCATATAGGCAGGGAAGTAGCTGTTTTGGATGGACTCTTTCTTCCTTTTTTCAAATGAATCAAACTTCTTCGAATGATATACACGTACCTATCAGAAGAGACTGTTTGTATTTTTTTTATTCCGTTTCATAGAAGTTGTAATTTATATTTTTTTAGCTAAAAAAATAACTTCATTCTCTTCACGAAATTAGGTCAGTTCCCAATTATTTTCAGCTCTCGTCTCTGAAAATCAAATATCCTGATGATGAATTTTCTGACATTATCATTTCTAAAAAGTTCTCTGATATTTTTCGTTCTCTTTTCAATAACAAACTGTTATACGAACACTCATATTTGAAAATTAAATTTCCAATGAAATAATCTTTCAATCATCACCAAATATTTACAGGTTATCGAGGGGTGTTTCTCTTCCGTAACATTTTTAAACCAAATCAGGATTTCTAGCGGATTTCAGGATTTCTTTATGGATTTCAGGTGGGATTTCTTGATTTCAACATGGATTTCATCAATATTTCTAGTGAATTTTGTACTCCAGATTTCCGAAGTGAAACACCCCTCGCAGGTTATTTTTTTCTATGAACATTTTGGCTGCCCAAGAGGTCTAGGCGAGATCATATATTTTCTGTAATACAGTTGAAATTACCACTAATACTCCAGATCAGCCATAATTTATTATTGCAAAATCACCAGAGATAATATAATTGAAACAAGAATTGAACTTTCTTTCCAAATTCGTTTTTTATTCACATTCTTGTATGATTTAGGCAAGGCAAAATTGTTTTTCGGCAACCGTCCGGGAAGTACCCACTTCCCGGACGCTTTTTCTTTGAGAAAGTAGCATTTTACCGGACTAGGCCGGGAAAATGCTACTTCCTCAAAGAAAAAGCGTCCGGGAAGTGGGTCGGTTGCCGAAAAAATAGTGTACGCAACACGACCGAAAACAGTTTTTTCGGACTCGCAGACTTCCAGGACTCGCCTACGGCTCGCCCTAGAATTTTGTCTACTCGTCCAAAAAAACAGTATTTTCCGGACTTGTTACGTAAATTACTATTTCGAGACCAATATTGTTACGCCAATGATCAGAGCATTCGGGCATTTCCGGAGATCAAGTCTGCTCAGATGGTGTGCTGAATTCACACAGATAGTAAAATCAACGGTAATCCTCATCAAGAATAAGCCTTAAAAGTAGGACTAGAGCTATTCAGATATTAATTTTTTATCACACTGAATTTGATGTACAACTTTAAAATGGGCCATCCGCCCAGTGTTTTTTATTGTTCTACTGTCTTACACAATTTGAAGAAGTAGGTAAGTTTTGTAATTCTTTCAGTCTTCGTCTGCTCCACTTTTTAGTATTTTGCGGTTCGATACCTTATTTTAGGAGACAAAAATAACCACTATCGAATGTGGCAGTTATAACTGTTATAATGTTCGAAATTACGTCTGATACGAAATCTGGTAAGAAATTATATGCCACGTTCATAATGAAAATGCCTTGACGATGATCAATTTCTATTTATACCGAAATTGAGTATTCGAAAAAAACAAGAGTAAATACTTGCCAAATGCATTTTGTACCATAAAGGTGTATAATTTTTCTTATCTCAGTAAGTACACAGTTATTCGTAGTCTCGAGTGGTAAGTACACTAGGTAGTGGATATATAACTTCTATTTTTTGGGAATGATTTAACTGCAAGGGTATACCGGGGGTCACAAATATATGACTGATATAGGTGGTGACTTTTTCAGCTTCACAGAAATAGAAGCTGAGCCGAAATTAAGTTAACAAAGTGTACAAAATGAAACCTACGATAGGTACCCGATACCTTGAAGGGTGTTTCATTCCCGTAAATTTTGTACACCAAATCAGGATTTCTAGTTGATTTCAGGATTACTTCAAGGATTATAGGTGGGATTTTTGGATTTCAACATGAATTTCATGGATTTCATTATGATTTCTAGTGAATTTTGTATACCGGATTTCCGAAGTGAAACACCTCTCGTGATACCTATAGTCTAAGAGGCCACGACACTTAGCCTATAATGATAGGGCTCCCAGAAGTAATACATTCAATTCGATCGTCCATTCACAGGAAAACACAAAAGGGCCCGCTGCCTTGTCTGGGACCGGTCAACGCAATTGACCCGTAGTATGATTGTTCCTCCAAACAGGGGAGGTGTAGGACTATTTGAAAAAGCAGTGCTGCCTTTTCCAAACAGTGGACAATATGGCGGCAGCAGCGTTTGAAAGTCGCCCTCCGCGCAACCGTGGCGTTTCAATTCGGTTTTATCAGCAATCGGCCGCTTTTTTTCGAATTGTATTATTGAAATACGCCAGCCACTACCACGAACAATAAATTTTACGTGTCGTTGGTTGTTTGAACAGATGAAATCGCATATTTTATGCGATGTTTTTCGATTTTTTAGTAATCTTAACTGTTGTTTTTTATAACCAATCAACGACACGTGAAATCCATTGGTTGTGGTAGTGGCTGGCGTATTTCTATAAAACAAATCGAAAAGAACCGGTCGATTGCTGATAAAACCGAATTGAAACAGAAAATCGGTTTGCGCGGAGGGCGACTTTAAAACGCTGTTGTCCACTGTTTGGAAAAGGCAGCACTTCTTGAAGAAAAAAAAGTTTTTTGTAATTTTTTTTATAGCGTTGACCGGCCCTAGAAACTGCAGCAGTGTCCTTTTGTGTTCTCCTATGAACGAAATGACGAATTATATGTATGACTTTTGGGAGCCCTTTTATTATAGGTTTAGTGTCGTGGCCTCTTAGACTACTGCTTGTTTATTATTTGAAATCAATGGTAGGATATGCGACAATCAGTCAAAGTGAATCAACAGAGATATGGGATTATAACGCGATCTGAGAAAAACAAACAATTTTTGTTTGCGGGATCGATTTTTTCAACTGAGATACATCTCAGTACTTAACTATTTCATTCACGAACTTTAACGAAATTTAATAAAAAAGAGTAGATACATTGGCTTTAAGCGATATGTGTATCTAAAGAGGACACACTGGGACAACTTCTAGACTTGATAATAACATGTGCTTGCAGAATGATATAAACATGCTACTCCTAGATAATAAATCGAACATGTAATATTCAATATTTTAATGTATTCAATATTTCATGTTATTCTCTGGTTTTATATACTTACCTATATTGAATTAAAGAAGAAAACAGTGGTAAAAAAACTTTGATGGAATGGGAATCGGACATGCAGTTGGATTTGATTAAAATAATATGTATATACCTAATGGTATTCAGGGGGCCAAGCGAAAAGGGGGATTCCCACGGGTATGGCAATTTTGAGAGGGCTCAGTCGTGGCCCGAAGTTATAAAAAACAATACCGATATGTTTTAAAAAATTATATATAAAAACTGTTCTGTTCTGTTATTTTTTGTTCTACAATCGTATAGGTACTCATTTTTCATATTATAATTTTTTTTCTCAGTTAAAAATCGGTCGAAATTTGAAAGACTTGTGCTTTATTTAAAATGGAGAATCGAACAACACTCTATGTCATCTTTCGTTACATCTCAAAATAATTTTAGCAGGTAAGTAACTGCATGTATAGACAAATTAAATTTTTCAGTTCCAATTTTCAATCTTGCATGGAGTCTCACTGCCAAATTATATTCAGGAGAAAAATACTGAAATCCACAAAAATTGATATTCAAAATTTATTGTGAAAGAATTGGTGGTAGGTAATCGTTTGCACTCCGTAGAAATGACTACACACAATAATGAATTCGAGTGGAGAGAAGGACAGTATGAGACAATAAAAAATGCACTTGTCCTAGATAGATCCACCTACATTACATAGGTCCATCGAAGGATATGCAAGGATACTTTATTTCATTATTGCAGTTGTTGCAATTAGAACTGCACCGTTAATAGCAGACGTTGACGTCATGTTATTTACAAAGCTATTTATAAACCTGGTGTTGAAACAATTTCTCTTGTACACACCGAAATGATGGATAGAAAATGTATGTAGTTAAGTGGGTGTACTGTATATGCAATTGAGAAATAGCAATAAACATAAAAGTCTCTCACATACCTCCTGATAAATGCGGGCTGTTCATTTTCGTCTAACAAACACTTGAAAACTAGGACACTTATTATTGATCACTCTGACTTTATTGATTTTTCTCTGAAATAGTAGGTATAACCTACTGCCGACTCAATTCAAAACTACTTCGCAGCTCTGTTTAGCTCACACTCACACTGCTGTCTGTTCTTCTACACTGCACAGCTGATTCGAGTCAAAAGTGAATGTTTTTATTTACGCTGAGGTGTCGCCACCTATCGCCTCAGGGTAGATACTTGACCGTTAAAAAATATTCGTGGGTGTTTCATGACATCTGCATTTCCAAACTAACATTCGATTATTTTCGTAGGCTTTTATCATCTCAGATAATGCGTTCAATTAGTTGCCCCTGTGTCGTTGTGGGCTTTGGTTTTCCCTGTTTCACTGTACAATAGCTTCTTCAGGCATGTTACAGAGTTAGTGTGAATTTCTGTTTGTTGATTGATGTCGAATGGTGTAAAACAATTGTAATTCTCTTGTTGAATGTATTAATTTGAAGACTGATTTTGAATCGAAATGTGATCCAGAGATAAGTCTTTCAAGGCCCTGTGGCGCAACGGATAACGCGTCTGACTACGGATCAGAAGATTCCAGGTTCGAATCCTGGCAGGGTCGGCTTTTTTTGGTGCTTCGTTTCATACAATTTAAATACAAATTCCACTAAGGACGTTGGACAACTTGATAAGAGTAAATGAATCTTTGAGGTACAAAGCAAAGCAGTTGCGGAAGGCTAACGAGATAAAAGTAAGATCAATTAATGTTATTCACTAAACAGCTTCTTCAAAAAAGATTTATTTTATTTAGGAAGCTACTGTAGAGCGAAACACGCATGGCGGAAGTGTATAACTTAATATTGTGAAACTATATAAGTTTTTTCAATATGGATTCTAAAGTTTCAACCAGTTCTATGCAACAATGAGCATGAGACTACAAAATTACTTCGAAAATTTTGATTAACGGAAGTTTTCAAATAGGGTTTTCGAAATATTAAAATACCTACTAAAATTTTTCCCACGAAATATTTTTTCAAAAAACTTCGTTCTCCATTTCAGTTTTTGAACTGCCTGTTCTGAGGGTGAAGAGAAATTCCAATAACTTAACTTCGGTATAATTCAGAAATAAATTGTCAAAGAAACTGAAAAGCAAAATATACCTAGTAGAAAATGTCGTTTATTTTCTGCCGAGGGAAACCATGAAAATGAAGAATAAACTTTTTTGAAAAAAAAATTTTGTGAGATAATAGCACCCTCTCCACTGCTCTGTACCCGAAACTGGCCTGGTAAATCGATCCTTTCAAGACAATGCTCGTTTCTTGATATTTGCTGTAGCTCTTTCCGAGGTATAATTTAACAAACATCACAAACACCTCAAAAACCTCCTCCTAGTTTACTTATCAACAAGAGGTACAGGGAATTATTGATCGATCATAGTTTGAAGAAGCTTGGATGAAAAAAAAAGTAGGCGATGCAAATATGTAGATTTGTTCACATCTCCCGAAAAAGATCCTTTATATTTGGTTTTCAATTTCCAGACCTTCTGATTGTGGGTAAATATTATCTCATTGCATATTGACTTGTTTACTTTACCTTTGATTGCCTGCCCGTTGCACAATTTACCCGTTACTATTCCAGTTTTACACTATATTGGATTACAGAGGTTTGGGACGAGGGTACATAGCTATTTAAAGGGGTCGACAAGTCAATGTATGAAATCTGTTATCATTTTTTTTTATATGCAGATTCACAAGGAAAGGGAAGCCTTGTAATATTCAAAAAACACCGCGTGAATCAAGTGACAGGATATACGAATTAATTAACATTCACTTTGAATTTTTGAAGTTTGTAAGCCTCAGGAAAAAGCTCACTCGGAAAAGAGTTCCAAAGTTTAGCTGAAAAAGATCCCCGAGCAAGAGAGGTTCGACAGGTCTCAAAGTTCACAACAAAGGAGTGGAAGTTCTGTACTCGTCGAATCATCCGTGTAGATATTGCCAAGGGTGGAACGATTGATAACAATTCTGAAGAGCAACGACGCACCGACTGTGAAAATATGCATTGAAGAGAGAAAAGTCTACCACCCTTCTATGATGCTCCAATGAAGTGAGCGAGTCTGTGAGCGAATAATCACCAACAAGACGGATTGCCTTTTTCTGAATAGAATCGAGAAGTTTCAATGAATGTTTTAGTGCCGAACTCCATACCTGAGAACTATATTCCTAGACAGGTCGTATCTGAGCCTTGTAGATCGATCTCACATGGTTTTCCCATGGGAGATTATTTCTGATCGTAATTCCTAGTCTTGAAATACTTGACTTCGTAGGAATAGTTACTCCTGACATTTGAGTAGTGGATAAAGTCAGATCAGCTTTCTTCAAGAAGAGACATGCCTGGTTTTTCCTAGCATTAATTTCCACCAATTTCATGTTACCCCATTCTATTATTTTTATCAAGTCATCGTTGATTTTATTGACGTGAATATTTCTTTGATTTTTTTTCCTTGAGCTGGTATAGGGTCTCTGGAAGAGAAAGTAGTATGAAGGGTACTGTCTTCCGCAAAACTATGTACTGAACAAGATGTTTACTCGAGCAAATCGGTGATATGAAGCAGAAACAAAGTGGGCGCCAGAACTGAACCCTATGGAACACCTGCATTTATTGGGAGAATATCACATGGTACTCCATCAACAACCACACAATTGATCAACTGAAAGTGAAATGAAAATGTTCCAACGATTTTATAGTCTTGTTCCTGAATTGTAGATAGTGGCTCATAGGTTGTTCATAATTGATATGAAGCAGGTCAAGAAATAGAACATAAAATAGCTAGGTACTTAGGTTTCAAATCAAGTTTTACTTGCCACTTTCTTACAACCTCTCTGTTCTTTCAAATACCATTAAAATCTGAAACTTCACGGTGAGTTACTATCTGCAATTTAGGAACTGAAGTTATTTCTCAGTACTGGATGTGAAGGTTACATGGAAGAGCAACTTTGTTGAATCATAAAGTCACATAATTATTTTTATCTACACCCGTACTCTAATAATACATTTATATGCCCACAACCCGTTTTATAATGAAATCCATTATGATACAGATTTTCATTACGATACAGATTTTCAACCAATAGAAACCCATTATTTTTCAATCAAGCATGATGTGCAAGCTTTGCATTTTGACGTTTGTCAAGTCAAAATCGGTAGGTATTGAATTCTTGAAGAATTTAGTCAATTTTCGATAATAGTATGAAAATGTCTTGTAGCAGGGATATAGAAGAATTACCAGCGACCCTCCACAGATGTCTTAGACAACAAAAAAATACAATCGAAAGGATTATATTTTTCATTTGACAAAAGCAAGACATATGTTTTTATTTTCAACATAAATATACGAGCTCTTATGTCCGAATGGTCAAAGGCGCCGGTAGTGAATAATTACGTCCGGGTTCAATTCCTGATGTCGGCAGAATTTCATGTAATGGTTATTAATACACTCGCATAAACCATACGAAACTCACCTTCGGCTCGTTTCGTATCCCGGTTTATGCTCATGTATTAATAACCATCATTACACGATCGTTGCATAATATACTATTATCGTAAATTTATTTCCAGTCGAGCATGTCCTCTGAATCTCCGATATATTCTCTGCCAGGGTTTTAATCAGAAAAAGGAAAATCATATAATAATATGAAAGTAAGTCTACCAATTAGAAGAAAGACAAATATGCAAAAAGTAAAGTGAGAAATCAAAAAAATAAAAAGTTATACCCTCTTCTTAGATTTTTGAGTTCCTAACTACCACATCCGGAAAAAATAATAAATAATAAATTTATATCTCAGACCACCATACAAGTGTCAAGAAATGTATAGTAAAATGTCTTTTTGATAGAACAAAAATAGTATGCAATTCATTAGAGAATGATGGAGGTGTTGATTTCATAAAATCGATATTGAAGTAAAATGGATATCCAGAGAATTTCATAGAAAATGCATTCACTGAAATTGAAAATCGTATCACACCCAATAGTTAAGATATACAACCTGCACAAACTATTCATACTGTATCAAACATTATATCTCATGTCCCTCGTTTGTCTGAAAAGATAAATCGGATCGGCAACAGGTATAATGTTAGAACAACATTCGAAAGAACAAATACTTCACGTTCAATACTGACACATACCAAACCAACCAACATAACAGAAAATATAAGGAAGTGTATTTATCGAATCCCTTGTTCGTGCTGTCAAAAATATATCGGTGAAACGTTCATACTTCTAGAGGTACGGAGGAGTGAACACAAGATGTACATCAAGAACAGACAGATTGGTGGTTCTAAATCATCAGAACAAATTCTTGCTGCCAATGGAGACCATACAGAAGAATGGAATGACAATCAAATGATAGTAGGAGAGAGCAATAGCAAGAGACGAATGAAGCAACTTATTGTGGTAGATTAAAAATCTACCCTTCAGGTTATCTATAAGATCTAGATTATGGTAGGTTGAGAAGCCAAAAAACTACGAAAAAAGAATCCATCCAGTACTAAAAAGTTATGGTAATAATAGTAACGAGAAATACCTGATTTGATTCATTTTTCATTGTTTTTGATGCATTTGAAGTGTTTGTCGATAACAAGCTTCGTTGTCTACAAATCCTTCGAAGAATTTTCATTTCAATTTGTCTGAGAAAAAGTCATGCTAGAGCTTTCATTAAAGTTCATCAATTTCTTTCCCTTTCGCATCAGACTTGTTAACAGTCTTCGTTACAAATAGGGTCTGATTTACTGATTTTATCGGAAGATGTTCGACCATTTTCGGGGCAATTAGTTTAAAGGTTCATGTTATAAGTGAAAGTTGGTATAAGTATCCGAGTGACAAGAAACAGTTCAAATGCATTTTCATTTACTGAGGTTTCATCCATATTTCCTTGGACCTGTTGCCCTAGCTATGGATATTTTCATTTCAGTTTGTTAATTATAACTTTCACATTCACACAAAAAGTTGACAATCATCAATAAAGTTTAGGTGAGCAAAGTGTGACAATGCTACGCTCTTGATATTGTTTTATATGTGCCAATGTACCCAAGAGTAGAAGATCCGCAAATTTCATTAGGAAAATCAGTTCAGATTCAATAGACAGAATCCCGAAATTAAAGTTACAATTTCTTCCTTCTTTTCAAATGAGTTGGTGGTAGTTGTATAGTCACATAGGTAAAGTATCATATAAGTACTTGCTGGAAATTTTTTAGATATATCTATATACATCAGCGATCATTGAATGCTGAGAGTGCTGGAGCAAGAAAGAATATTAAATAGGGGGTATAACACTAAATAATTTTGAATAATTCTCTAATTTAATTATTATTTTCCCAGAATCCCCTAATCCCCGTCTCTGCCATATAGGCAAAGAAGTAAGGTGTACAATCTTCTTTTATTTTTTATCCTCAATTATTACATCGACCATAACTATACGGTAAATATTTGTATTGGTTACGATTTCGGATTATATTTGATTGATTATGTTCTTATCACTTAATGCAAGACCAATGACGTTCTATTATCGCAAATGCTAGATGCTGACAAAAGCGTGAATTGAATTAGGTATTCTCAAATTAATATATGATGTTCATCGGGAACAACAACTTTTTTTACATGAATTGAAATTGTTCATTGATTTTTTATATACACTGTTTTTTTGTCAATCCAGTCCATTATCCATATCCCCAATGTCCTCAAAATGAATTGAAATGACAATTCATGCAGATTCACAATTGATATCAAGTCGAATCAATGAAAACAAAGGATCTTAAAGTATAGCAGGAATAATGGGATCTCATGAGTTATACCCTAGAAGGAATTATTTTTCCTTTTTTTTGTGAACGAAAAAAACAACAAAAAACAATCACGAGCCTTTATTACGCATCAATGGAAAGAATTATGAATTATGTACAAAGAATAGAAGAATATGCTGATTGATATGAATTATACACTCACTTTGAGGGGTAAATGAAATATTTACAGGCTTATACAAGTTCACACGTAAAGTTGAATCTTGCATAATGTTCAAAGAACCGAGGAAGAGGTGGAACTGTCAGTAGTTTAAGCAAATTCTGGTACTATTTTTTTGAAATGAACTTGTTGATACAACCGCAATTTCAACTCTATTAGTTTCGATTTGTCATCTCTGGAAGAATCCATCATAATCTGGAAAATGTTTATTATGAGGAACCAAGAATCAAATTGATTTTCGAGTAGTAGCGTCCTCTATTATCGGAATTCTCATTCCTTGGAATGGCAGATATTTCAAAAAATGGACAGGAAAAGCAGAAACCTGCAACTCCTGTTTTGTCTGCGTTTGAGCTTATGTTATATAGCGTGAGATGGCGCAACTCGTAATAATCAAGATATTCTTCAAAAATGTGTCGTAACAACTGATACCAACAAAAACTTTATGGTTTTTCTTGAACTTCTGACTCAGAACAGGGTTGGTTTCAATCGGAACACTTTTATCGAAAACATTGCATATTTTTTTTTAGATTTGGCACTTGCATCTTATTTAGGCCAAAAAGAGCAACACAAGAAAAGAGGACAAAGTATGATGATGTACATGATACCCATTTTTTGCTTGAGATTTCAATTGGAAACTTTCATTTTGTTTCAATTGGGAAAACGAATATTCCCTCTCTTTATGGTATTGGCCTATGCTTTCTCCAAGGAATAGAGAAAAAAATGTACACAGCATGACAGTCTTATAAGCGAAAAGAGATTGAATTAATAATATAATACGTAACAAGCGTTGTAAAAAGCATATCACGCCCGAAGGGATGTATTGAAAAGTTATTTTCTCAAAGTACCAGTTATATATCGCTATTATATAAATTTTATTATTGAAGTACATTTCGAGATGAATAGAGCACAAACCCACTTTTCTAGACTCTAGTGGGTCAAATGGCCCAGTATGATTCAGAACGATGCAGCTTTATGAAACAATAACTTGTAGCACTATGTCGTTAGTTTTTAGTGGTACAATGGACTATATACTGATAATATTTTTATACGGCTTTCTTCGAAATCTATCATCCTGAACAACGAATCATGAAAAACCATTTCCGTCAGAAAGTAATAAAATATGGAGCTATTGAAATGCATTTGTCAAAGAAAACTAAAAAAATATCAAAGCTTCCTGTACCATTATTTTTGTGTGGGAGTGGGAAAGGGTTCCTCGTCATTAGTTTTGCTGACAAAATCAAGCCGTAAGAGAGTATTTGACAGTAACTCTCTTTTTTATGTGGGAAATGCAGTTTTCTTCTGTTTCAAGTCAATTCTACCGCTTGAAAAAGACGGAATAGTACTAGAAGTTATTGTTTCATAAGCAGTATCGTTCTGGATATGATTCAATTTGGATCATATGAAGAAAGTGTTGGTGGCTTGTAGTCTATTGGTGACTAGATATTCGTTCGTCAACAAAGTTTTGATATTTTGGGACATGGAAAATTTCGAATTGAAAATATTCGACATAGTCAATGGCATACTTGAATACTGCCGTTAAATCAAATCATCTTTTGAACAATTCGTTCAGACAGGTCTCAAACTACCTAAACAGAAGGTTTTGGCTGGCACCTGTCAGGAAACAACTACTCTTCTGGCTAATACCACGAAGGGCATTGAATTATATCTGACCAGTGCGAGTGCAGGTTTCTTCACAGAAGAAAATTCTGCATTTGCTTTTGGCGATACAAACGAAGGAATTGATTTTCAATTGTTGGGATGGATACACTTGCAGACCGGTTTCGGGCTGTTCGACCACTCGTTACTCGTCAGTACAACGCAGTGCCATCAACATGAAGTCGATGACTTCCCATGTCCCATAGTTCAAAATGAAAAACTTTCCTAGTATCAAGCCGCGACCAAAGCTGATGCGAACAACACGAAGTCATTGCGCCATCTACCCATGGACGAGGTATTCCAAAAGCTCATTCCTCCTGCGAGGAAAACATGATGGGCATACTTGAAAACTGGCGTTAGATCAAATTATCTTTTGAACAATTCGTTTAGGCCAGCCTCAAACTACCTACACAGTAGGTTTTGGCTGGCACATGTTAGAAAACAACTACTCCCCTGGTTAATACCACGAAGGGCATTGAATTATATCCGACAGGTGCCAGTGAAGGTTTTTTCACAGAAGAAAATCCTGAAGGAAATGATTTTCAGAGCAGGATTGGCGACAATAAACTCTCTCATCCCTCCGTATCTAATGTGTGCATAAGTGCATAGTGTTCCTCTGCACTATTCTCTCATGAGGTACAAAAAGTAAAGAATTGTCCATGCTCTGGTCAATAATCATAGAATTACTGGAAATGAATGGGACTGGAGATCACCAATAATCTCTTCTTCTTTTCATTAATTTCACATTTAATATTCAAAAAAATCTTCGATTTCAAACAGAAAATACGTTTTTGATTACCAGTACTGGCCATTCTATGGATTACCGACACACTTGGGGACACAAATCTTGGTTGTTTGTATCGCTGTTAGTTATGATGTAATATCAAACACTTATTTTGCTGAGAAGCAAATGTGGAATAATTGAAAAACAACGTATTTTGGGGATATCTTTTCTTATATATACAGATTCACACAAAAGGGAAGCTCTGTAGTGTTCAAAGAACACCGCGTGAATCAAGGGACAGGAGATACGAATTGACATTGACTTCAATTTTTTGAAGTTTGTAAGCCTCAGGAAACCACTCTCGGTAAGGAGTTTCGAAGTTCAGCTGTTCTAGTGAAAAAAGATTCCTTGCAGGAGAGGTTCGACAGGTGTTCAAGCTCACAACAATATCCTTTGAAAATTCCTCCAATTCATCACTAGCATCATTCATTTTTGTTAAATTACATGTTACAGAAAATACTAATACACTGATAATCACAATAATAATAATAATATATTTATTGTGCATAATTTATACAGATAAGTTATACACAAAAGGTAGGGGTTAGCCGAAGCTATCTTCCTCCCCTCCTGCATGATAATAGACTAGTTAACAGTTTCAAGTACATATTTTCGTGATTAGCACTACAGAAAAAAAAAAGAAAACAGAAAAAAAAACAGAAAAACGACATTATCTCATACTGTTCAGCAAATCCGATTTCAGATGTACCTTCAGCTCGTAAGAGGATGAATTCAGAAATGGAATTATTCTGTTCGGAGCCCAGATTCTATTTCACGAATTCGATTATCGAATTGTTTAGAATATGCGTATATTTTCGGTACAGCACATTCTACAGTCACAGTCTGAGCTACTCGACAATCGAATTCGTGAAATAGAATCTGGGGCTGTAATCAACGGTGCCAGATAAGAGAAGCATCCTCCATATTTAGATGTTGCATGGTATGGAATGTTGTAGTTATTGGTCCTAGTATTTATACTGATATGACGGATATTCGAACGCCGTAATATAAGCTCAAACAAATACTTAGGTGTTTGATTTTTCACGAGTTTGAATAGAAATATAGTTATTAAATATTCCATCCTAGACTTGATATTCAATTCTTTCAAACCTAATAAGTGAGGGGTTATGTGCTCCCTATAAGGTGCGCAACAGACGAAACGAATACAAGCATTTTGAATGCGCTGCAATTTTTGTCGATTATATTCGGGTAGAAAATAGTAATATACTGAAGCACAATAGTCTATGTGAGGGTAGACGAGAGTTTTTATAAGTTTGAGTTTCATATCTGTTGAGAGTTGATACTTGAATTTGTAGAGTGATTTTGATTTGAAGAAAGCTGTTTTAAATATATGTTGAACATGATCATGAAAACTCAAATTTTCATCGATGATCAAACCAAGGTTTCTTGTTGATTCAACCCATTCAATATTTGCTCGATTTATACTCAGTGAATATTCCTTAATCTGTGATGTCTGCCTTTGCGATCCAAAGCAAATTGCAACAGTTTTATTAGGGTTGATGCGTAGGCCATGCTTCACAGAATAAACCGTGGTGTTATGGAGATCCTCGTATATATTTTTTATAGAAAAATCTATGTCAGACAGATCACAAGATGAATATAATTGAAATGACATTGATGATAGATTGACAAGAACGAAGTTTTAGATTTTGCGAAGGAAGCCGTGATTTTGGATGTGAAACGATATACCTAAATACGACGGGTAGATCGAGATATTACAATTATTGGTAAAATCCATTTTTGCAAACAATTTTTGTTATTTTTCAATGATAACTTACTAAAATCATTGATTTTCGAAAATTTGTTCTCAAAAAATTTTCATAATTGGTAGACAGATCAGAATTGTGAAGTTTCTACAAGGTTGTCCCTGGTAACCAAGTATTTTGTACTCTGCGATTGGTGGAATCCGTATCCTACCTTGTGTGGATATTAAATCATAACGAATCAGTTGACTGGAATCACCTACCTTTCCAAATAGTAAACTTTAAAGAAATGAGCATATTTACAGGTGGGAGTATAAAAAATACTTTTATCATCGCCTATCGAACAATGTCCATTCCACCCCGTAACACTTTTGCGAAAATATCGCAACCCTTCCCATCTGACCTATAATCTCCTGCGACGACCCGAGGGGCACTTAGCCGCCGCCAGAAACCGGAGTACTTACGGAGTGATAAAAACGCGGGCAGATAGCATTAATTGCGAGGCACCGAGTGTTGCTTGGTTACCTGTCGGGGGTGGTTCATTGGAGGCCGCGAGGGAGATCGATTGTCGGCTCATCCAATAGTGCACTTGGATGTGCCCGAATGGCCGGAAATCCAATTGACGTGTCGAGGATCTTCGGCGGTAATTGCCGCCGCTGGAATGTTTGTGGGAAGCAGGGGGGTTCGAAGATGTGAAGTTCAGTTGAAAAGGGGAAAAGTTCTCCTGTTTCAGTTCGTTTTCGAAATAAGAGTGGAGAAATTTGACTGTCAATACACCGATATCAATGATTGTTTCCCTCATATATAAAATGTCCCATAAGAGCCATGCAATTATCGAAAACTTACAGCGGTAATTGCATTGTATCGAAAACTTACACATTTGAAACCGTAATTTTTAGATATCTCGCTTTCTCGCCAAATTATCGCTAATTTTTATGCACTCGTGCAATTATAACCGATAATATTTCCCTCATATATAAAATGTCCCATAAGAGCAATGCAATTATCGAAAACTTTCAGCGGTAATTGCATTATATCAAGTCACCATAATAACACATTTGACACCGTATCGTTAGACGTCAGTGAACAACACAAATAAATGTCAGATAGACTTCAAAAATGGAAAAACATTTCGCGTTTAGGTGAGTGCTCCATACAATCTATGGAGGAAAGTATGAATGAAAAAAAAATAACGTTTCCTTGAGAATTTCTTTATTCGTGGAATATTCCAATGAATTACATCCGTGCATAAAAATGACCAGATAATTTTGCATTCAAGCGTGATATCTCATACAAATTGCATTCTGTTATTTTCATATTTTGTAAAAGAGCCCTCGTCCTTCGGACTCGGGAACTTTCGCCAAAATATGAAAATAAACTCTTGCAATTTTTAGATATCACGCTTTCTTGCGGAATTATAGGTAATTTTTATGCACTCGTGCAATTATAACCGAATATTTTCCTCATATATAAAATGTCCCATAAGAGCAATGCAATTATCGAAAACTTACAGCGGTAATTGCATTGTATCGAAAACTTACAGCGGTAATTGCATTATATCAAGTCACCATAACAACACATTTGAAACCGTATCGCTAGACGTCAGTAAACAACACAAATAAATGTCAGATAGACTTCACAAATAGAAAAACATTTCGCGTTTAGGTGAGTACTCCATACAATCTTTAGAGGAAAGTATAAATGAACAAAAAATGAGATTTCCTTGAGAATTTCTTTATTCGTGAAATAATCCAATGAATAACATTCGTGCATGAAAATGACCAGATGATTCTGCATTCAACGTGATATCTTATACAAATTGCATTCGGTTATTTTCATATTTTGTAAAAGAGCCCTCGTCCTTCGGACTCGGGCACTTTCGCCAAAATATGAAAATAAACTCTTGCAATTTTTAGATATCACGCTTTCTTGCGAAATTATAGGTAATTTTCATGCACTCGTGCAATTATAACCGAATATTTCCCTCATATATAAAATGTCCCATAAGAGTAATGCAATTATCGAAAACTTACAGCGGTAATTGCATTGTACCGAAAACTTACAGCGGTAATTGCATTGTATGAAGTCACTATAACAACACATTTGAAACCGTATCGCTAGACGTCAGTAAACAACACAAATAAATGTCAGATAGACTAAAAAAAAAATTTCGCTTTTAGGTGAGTACTCCATACAAAATAACATTTCCTTGAGAATTTCTTTAACGTGCAATATTCCAATGAATTACATTCGTGCATAAAAATGACCAGATAATTTTGCATTCAAGCGTGATATCTTATACAAATTGCATTCGGTTATTTTCATATTTTGTAATTGCCCTCGTCCTTCGGACTCGCAACTTTCGCCAAAATATGAAAATAAACTCTTGCAATTTTTAGATATCACGCTTTCTTGCAAAATTATCGGTAATTTTTATGCACTCGTGCAATTATAACCGAATATTTCCCTCATATATAAAATGTCCCATAAGAGTAATGCAATTATCGAAAACTTACAGCGGTAATTGCATTGTACCGAAAACTTACAGCGGTAATTGCATTGTATGAAGTCACTATAACAACACATTTGAAACCGTATCGCTAGACGTCAGTAAACAACACAAATAAATGTCAGATAGACTTAAAAAAAAAAAATTCGCTTTTAGGCGAGTACTCCATACAAAATAACATTTCCTTGAGAATTTCTTTAACGTGCAATATTCCAATGAATTACATTCGTGCATAAAAATGACCAGATAATTTTGCATTCAAGCGTGATATCTTATACAAATTGCATTCGGTTATTTTCATATTTTGTAATTGCCCTCGTCCTTCGGACTCGGCAACTTTCGCCAAAATATGAAGATAAACTCTTGCAATTTTTAGATATCACGCTTTCTTGCAAAATTATCGGTAATTTTCATGCACTCGTGCAATTATAACCGATAATTTGTTTCAACTGTCATCATTCATCAACCAATTACACTTTTGTTTCCTGTTGGCTAAGACCAGTTGACTATTCAGCATGATAATTATATCAAACAGCTCCTGCATCTGACAGTACTTTGAATAAATAGATCCTAAACGTCAGATCAAAACAATCTTGTTGAAGTGTTTGAAAATGAATCGGTTAGGCGAAACCAAAAACTAAAAAATAGATAGTGTTATACAGTCTACAATACCTTATAATACAGTGAGGAGTGAAAATAGCGTATGGAGTCACAAACAATAATTGTTTTTAAATTTTAATTGATAATTCATAAAGCTGGTACTGTTTCTGTTTGAATTTTGTTGATTGTCGTTGGTATTTTCAATGAATCACTTCAAATTGTTTCATTTTGTGAATATGTCTCTCTGATATAAGAAATTGGGTTCAAGAAATAATCTTCATAAATTTAATACGACCTTGATTAATAATCTTTGATTGATGCTGAATTTCTCTTGTATTCATTAATTTGACTCGACATTATTTTGGCATTAATAACCTGAGATGAAAGTTTGCTCTCGGACTTTCATCAGATTATTAATGCAAAAATTATGTCCCGTTAAGTTATTAATAAAATACAGTTGAAATTTAGATCCAATCAAAATAGTCGACTATTTATCAAGGTTTTGTTATATTACCCTTGCATATCATTTCAAATCCATTTTTCAATTTTTTTTAAAATCAATTCTTTATAACGTCGGCCTATTTTCGCTACCAAGGCCAATCACTGGAAATTTTGCCGAACCCTCTGGTGTAACAACCAGAAGTAGGGATCTTAACGAGCCCAACATCCATCGACTCGGGACCGACGGCTTTACGTACCCTCCGAAGGACGGCATATCATCGTCTGCGAACTATGATTTGCTATTTTGCTGCAACTGTACGGGCTCTCGACACGGTATTTCCCTTTATGGTCACCCATCCAAGTACTAACCGCGCTCGGCGTTGCTTTACTTCAAATATCGAACGACTGAAGAGCTGGGCCATTCCCATTTTTTCAATTGTTATACATTTCCTTGTGTCCTTACACCGTAACCTTTTCTCATGCTTCTTCTTCAATTCTGGAGTCGTAGTCTTTCACTACTCTCCAGTCCTAATGAGATCCATTTAGAAATTCATATGACTATATCTAAACAATCATGTCATTTAGACAATTTCAATAAATGCAAGCATTCAATTGTGAAGCAAGTTGTAAGATGTGGGAACTGTGATAGTTTATATCACCCAAGCAGAAAAACTTGAGAGTCATCAGCAAAAATGTTATGAACTGCTGGAATGGAAAACCAGGAGTACAATTACCAAGTTAGTTGGTGTATCCATTATGACCTCGCTAGGACACGTATCCTATACATTCTGTTGAAATCGTGTAGCGTATTAGACCGAACGATAATGAATATTTTTTGGACCAATTTCTCACAGTCTTCCTTTGAGAGAAAACATATACTGTACCTGAAAAAAATGGTGATTTACAAAAAAATATATATTTTCGTCAATTTCACATTGAAACAAATCCAAGTTTCAATGCGTGCTTAAAATTTGGTTTCTGTTACATTTTTTTCGAGACCTTCCTGCAAGAAGGCTCCACCAATATTATTGTTGAGCTTAACAAAATCAAATTCTTGGTTCTACATGAAATACTCCGCAGCAAGATTTTTTTTGCAGATTACCATTTGCTTTGCCTTCAAGTATTTTCTGTTTCAAAGACAGTATGGGGAAAACTGATCCGATATGTCTGTCTTTTTCACGGTGCATCGAACAAACAGTCAAGATCCAATCAGAAAGTTACTGTTTTCATATGCCTAGGTTTTTTTCTGGATTCTTTCTGTCACTTTTCTCTATCAATATATATCCCGGAATGAATTTATCATTTTATGTAATCCCTCTGTGTTTGGTGATGTATGTCTCTGTGCTCTCTGAATCGGGAGAGAATATGTCAAAACTACCACATTCCCGGTTCTGAGGGACAGTCTCGATAATGGCAAGTCTCTTTTCAAACTGAATGCCATCAAATCGAAATAAAAGTATATTAATTGAAGCGATCGATCGATGAGAATCTTTCCTTAAACAATTTCATTTCGAAAGAGATGGCGAATCACAAAATCTTAAAAGGTTCCATAACAATCGATTCAGATAGAAAAGTATTATCAAATCTGTCTTCCCAGAAGCCGGAAGATCTTATCATTCGTTTCAAATTCGTTTAAACAGATGAATTAATTTATAATATGTGAAAGAATATACCATCATAATTGAAGAATTGAAAGTGAGGCAGTTTTTGCTGCTTACATTGAAATTACATTTGATGGACTGGCCCTGAAAGAGAAAAGACTTTGGAATAAGATATATATTATATTTTGAGTATCAATTAAATTCATTCCTTCGTCAATGCAGATGATGAAGAGCGATTGTGAAGGAAAGAGTAATTTGAGTATAAATTATTGTTACGAAATGTCCTAGCGCCGGCTCTGTCGGACATAAACGCAGAATAATATGAGAGGACGAAGAGCGATCGTCATTTTTTCAGGAACTCGTAATCCGCGTGGAAAATTTGATACACATCATCGAGGCCTCTCTCGAATATTCTCCATAGGCGTACGCAGGTATATAAGCAGACACTTCATCCCGGAGGAGACAGTTTATTCAGAGAGTTTAGCAGAATTATTCAGAGCTAAGTGGAGGGAGTTGAGCAGATAGAAAATAAGAGTTTCTAGCTTAGTGGAGAGCTTTGTTATTGATAAGTGCGGAAGACGAAGTGTAGAATTTCTCTTACAGAGAGTTTTAGTACCGAGCGTTGGAAAGTTAGCGGAGCAGTTCTAGTGATTGTATTGAGTAGTAATGAAAGTAGTTTAGTGTTATTTGGAGTTTTAATCAACGAACCCAAAGGAATTATCGCTCGAATTATCGTAACATTATCATGCTGTCCTCAACAATATCTCTTCAAGGTGCATATCTTTTATTCAATGTATTCCGCATCTTTCTGTGTGAAAAACTGTTAGAAGGGCTAGTCCATCAGTTGTAATGCCAATACCGCTTGTTACTGCTGAAAAACGTTACAGAATTTTGGTGGGATTTCTGTTAGCATCAAAATTTTCTTGTTTCGTTTATGACTTGATGAAATTGTTTGTCCTTCATTTCAGACTTCCGATTTCAACTACCAATTTGTTTTCTTGAAATTTCATTTCTGAAGAAAACTTTCTTATTCATCAATAGTATCACTTTACAGAACGTGTGGATTTATCTATAGTCTAGTTCCTGAATTGTGATTAGTGACTCATCGTACCTTTTCAGGTTTTCAGGTTATTTGAAAGAGCGGAGAAGTTGTAAGAAACTAGCAGAGTAAAATTTGTTTTGAAACCTAAGTATAGTAATTTTCACAATAAATGGTATTGACTGAAGGATTATAATAAAACCAATTAGACCCTTGAGTTGTAAAATCCGAGATGCACATCATAAATGTAAAAGGACCGGATTCAGGTAATTTTGTTTCTCAGAGAGGGATTGTAGAGGATTACAGCTTACACTTCTTGTTCATTTTAGTCTTTGTATTTCATTGGAAGTGTTCACTTGTGTTACGGCGTGCAATAATTTTATAACATTTATTTGTTATTACAGACATTAATAGCAAAGATTTTATACCCCAACGTACAGAATAGGCAGTATGTGGCGTCCGTGGATGAAAAGTAATAGTGCTTCTTCCAGTGGTTCGTTAAAGAAGAATCACTTATCTTGTGACGCGAAGATCATTATAAAAAATGTGTATAGTTCCTTACTTCAGCAAGGATATAACGCGGGTGCTGCAGCAAAAGTAACCAGTAATTTGACGAAGGTGCCTCTTACTTCAGTTAGACGAATTGTTGAAAATTCCATGGAATCAAGAAAAAAGCGTAAAGATTCCGGTGTCACAAAAAGTCTAGACGACTGGGAAAAAGATTTGATAAGGCGAAAAATCTACACTATGTACGATGAGCAGCGTGTCCCTACAATCAAAAGTCTGAAACAGCGGCTCATCAATGACGAAACTCACATCAACTGTGGCCTCACTACTCTTTGGCGAGCTCTGTCTGCAATGGGCTTTAAATATCGCAAAATTGACAAGAGACAAGTAATAATGGAATCCACACGTTTAATAAACTGGCGTTCTGAATATATAACGTCAATAAGAAAATACCGGTCTGAAAATCGGCCAATACTCTACCTCGACAAGAAGTGGTTTGACACGCATGACACCCCTTCCCAAGGATGGTCTGATTCCTCTGATAAGTGTAAAACAAAAGCACCATCGAATAAAGGGAAGAGAATCACAATATTACACGCAGGATCAGAAAATGGTTGGATCCCAAACGCTATGTGGCTTTCTGCCAAAAATATTAAGGACTCTTGTGTTGATTATCACGAAGATACGACAGCAGAGCTTTTTGAAGATTGGTTTAAAAATTGTCTGTTACCCAACATTCCGCCAAACAGCGTTATAGTAATGGACAACGCAAGCTATCATAGTCGAAAATTGCAAAAAATTCCTGGCTCAAAGATTACGAAATTGGAGATTCAAAACTTTATGGCTGCAAATGACATATATTTTGAGGAAAATTATACAAAAAAAGAACTTTTACAAGTGCTGCAGTCATTTTCTTTAAGAAAAACGTATGTTTGTGATACAATTGCAGAAGAATTGGGACATACAGTGTTACGACTACCTCCCTACTACTGCGTGTTCAATCCCATAGAGCTTATGTGGCACCAACTTAAATCGAGCGTGCGCGGAAAAAATACTTCTCCGACTTTAAGTGGTAGTGTGGTAGAATGAATTAGGAACTGTATGAATAACATTCCTACCGAGAGTTGGAAAAGTTCTGTTAGTCATGTTATAAATGTTGAAAACTCGTACCTTTTTGTAAAATCAATTGCGCCAATTATAATTAATTTAGATGAGGATAGCGATAGCGACACTGAACTAAATATAGAATAGAATTGTAACATTTAAATAAATTACTTGTATATCTCCTACATTATGCAAAATTCAAATTTCTTAAGTTCGACCCTGTAGCACATTTGCATCTTTTACCAGATGATTTTCTACACAATGGGATTAAATCAGGTAGTTCATTGCAGTTAATAAGCCAATACCATTCACTGTGAAAAATACTATATCTAGCTGATTTATATTATATTTCTTGACCTGCTTCATGTCAATTATGAACCGTTTAACCTATGAGTCACTATTTACAATTTAGAAAGTAGACTATATTGCTGGTTGCTTGATGTACATTGCTTGAAAAAATCGAAGATACAATAAAATTTTCTCAGTGGTGAACATTCATCAAAAACGGTGTTAGGAAATTCGGATTATGGAAAATTATTGAATGTGTTAGTTGAAGCATGATCTCTTTCACTAGTATAAACAAACATATGAAGAATGCACCCTTGAACATTATCATTATGGGTACAATCAACCGGTATTCTTCTCATTTTGATTGTTGATATCTTCTCATCGTCCTCTTTCGAATGACATGCATCGATAAAAGTCCCACTCCTGATTTCTTGCTCACTGAACTAAATAAAAACCATTTTCCCAAGATGAAATTACATACAATCTGAGAGCTAATGCTCGGTTCTTCTGAATGTTCCTCGAAGAATAGGGGAAAAGGGATCCGAATCAAGTCAGTAATATTCGTGTAACGGTGAAATCGTGCGTGAAACATATGCCTGTCAAGCGCCACGCGCCACATAATGACGTAATAATGTATTGATACACGATTTCCAACCCTCCCCGATGAATTTCGGGAGCGGAGGTCGACAGGGTTGTTTCGTCGAAGTGCGTCACAGAAAAATTACGATTTAAAATTCAAGGGGCGTTTCAAATGTTTCGATTATCAATTACAACACTAGTGTTACTATTGTAAACACCTCTCATAACTGTTCTAATTCCTCAGACTGGATGAATCACTTGCGAACATTTTCTGCAAATAGTCGCAATTTGATCAAGCACGTTTAACAATTTGGAGAGTTTCTGTAAATTTCCTTCAAATACTCAAAATGAGCTTGTTAAATACGAATAATCAAAAATGACCCCCATAGGAAGAGATTTTGATTTTTTTGGTTTTGTTACTGATTTATTATAATAATTATAATAAATATAATATTAAATTAAATTATATAATATTAAATTATTTATAATAAATAAAAGTATGAGCGTTCTGGAATGAATCCATTTCTCCATAAAAAAATGTTGTGTATAATAAAAAGATAAATTTCTCGTCTACAACTTATAAGTATTAATTGTATCTCTTACAAAAACTCGAAGAATTGTATGATTAATATTAAAATATGCACTGTGGCACATTTGAAATGAGAGCACTTTTTCAAAACACATTTTCATCGGGAAGCCTGCTACCAAATTCCACAAATTAGTCTTAGTTTTCAGAGACAACTTTCATTATTTTTCATTGTCAAAAATAGAGAAAAGTTAAATTTATTATTTATTTTATTCAATTTGAGAATTTTTTATATAATACTATATTCAAGTGGATTTGAAGGGGTTTTTATTGTCCAGGATATCATCGAAATCTGTTCATTATTGAAAAAAGTGAAGAAAGTTTGAGAAAAAATATGCCGGTCAATGGAAAATTTGCGGAATACTGATTGCAACACTTTCCCAACCTACAATTTTCTGGTGATTTTTTATATTGAAAATTGAAAAAACTTAGCCCTGAAAACAAAAACTCTTTTATGAAATTTCATTTTCTAGTAGGCTCCCCTAAAGTCTATCTGATGAAAAAACATGGCGTTAGGTTGAAAAATATATATTTTTTATGACGTTGCTTCCATTTTAAATGTATAAGAGGAACGTCGTGAGGTTCTCGAGCTATAATTACATGGCTTGGTAGATAAAAAATACCTAATTGAAAGAACAATATTAAGGAATAAATGAATGAAAGAAAAGGTCGCATCATAAATCGGTTCATACCAGATCATAACAAATGTGAAATAGTACAAATTCTAACTCATTTCCATATTATTTGAAATGAGGGCAGTGGAGAACAAGAACGAAACTTACAACAATTTTCATGACAATCCAGTTTATTCTTGAGCATGTCCTCTATCCTGGATCCACCACTGCAGTTCCAAGAGAACTTCGATGGCCAATTCGCATATAGGGATCTCGCCTTCATGAGAACGCTATTTTTCAGAATCATTCGAAAATGTTCTAGTACCTAACCTACTTTCAGGCTGGAACGTGACCAATCGTTCATCCAGAAAAAAGGGAGGCTGGAAATAACTATCCTGCCTTTTTTTTTATTTCTATTAGTCTTTTATCCACAATTGGCCTTCAAGAAGTGTTTAGATCCCCGCTAATGTGTACACACCAACGTTGTTTTACAAAACCAGCTAACCTTGACACGATATTTTATCTACCACACATCTTGGAACGTACAAAAAGATAGGTTTTCTCCATCAAAACCCAATTCCTTTTAACAAATAATGCCTCACTCAGTAGTCAAAAATGAAAAGTCACCTTTTCATCTTCCTTTTTCCAAGTAAAGTATGTCGCTTATCAGAGCCAGTCCATTTTTATTGCACAAAATGCTGCCAATATATCAGTAAGTGATCTAAACATGTAGCAATCCTTGTGACACAATTAAGATTTGTGAAATATTATTGATTTACCAAAAGCATTCATCAGACCAAAATGTACATACGTATTGTAGATAAACGATGAATGAAGCTTCATGAAGTCTATTCGTAGTACCTACTTGAAACACAAAATCACTCACTTTCCTTGGTATGTAATAAACTATTTTTATCTTTCACGCTACTGGCATCGCTTTATGGTAGGTACCAAATTTACAAAAATGCGAAGTGTGTTACTTAAAATATAAATTCTCATCACGGTAGCCCGACTTACTAGAGGGAAAAATTTATCGTAAGAATAAAGATAACTCGTAGTAGCTTTCCTCATTAGGATGATGGAGTGGATTCGTTGTTACACACGCTATGTGATTCACAACAGCGTTCTTATATTCTTTTACTCACACATATCCTCCCCTACGTATTTCACAGATAACTTATGGATGTTACAGACCCGGGCGTGACTAATGCTTCAAAAGTCTATTTTGCATCATTAGCCACTCATTGTGCCCTGCATTACCCTAAGCGGTGTTTTTGTTGGAAGCACGTGATTTTTATTGGATGACATGCAAGAAAATAATAAAAATGATGGATCGTGGTAGTGTTATCTGTGAACACCAATTTCTTGCTGACGTTCGTTTCTACTAGGTTTTTCATTCCATCTTCGTTTATCGTTAGTACTTAACTAGAAAAATACAAACAGTTTGCGATTTCTAGAGCACTGTCATCAACAAATTATTTAATTTTGAAATGTAAGAAGGCAGTTAATGACACTAGCGCACCGAAAAAAATTTTCGTGCGAGGCACGGAAAAAGCCCACTTTCGATGCGCTGAATGAGCATGTAAATATAGCTGGGAAAAGAATGACTTTTATATTTCGTAAAGAAACATATTTATTGAAATTGTAGCAGAGCACTTTCGACGAAAAAGTCATAATTGGTTCTTACTGAAAGTAAATAATGTTTGAAAATTTTGAATTGATGGGTAAATAAAAAAATACTATTTACCCGCCATTAAAAAATTTTCTGACATTACTTATTATCAGGTAAGCAACCAACTTTTTAGTCGAAAGCGCTCTGATACAATTCAATAAATATTTTTCTACACGAAATACAAAAGACCTTCTTCTTTCAAGTATATTGGTACGTGCACACAGCTTGACGATTTCCACTTGTAAATACAGGGTGTCCCAAGTTATCGTATACAGGCAATATCTCGCACATTTGACGAGATAAATACAAAAACTACTTTGAATGGCATCATAGTACCTTCGTAATGACTTATGTAAAATGTTTCACATTTGACAGCCCTGTGTTAGCTACCCTTTACTTTTTATTTTCAAATGGCAACCCCTATATATTGTCATTGAAAATTCCGTGCCATTCTATTTGGAATACAACGATAGCACATACTCAGTATTCTTTTATCAATAAAAACAAAAACATTTAGATTTTGTGACTTTTGTTACGTTACTCAATTATTCTTATAGAAATTGCCTCCGCCCTTGTTTTAAACTTCACAGAATAGAAAACGATTCATTTTTTGTTTAGAAAAACCGATGCAATCATCTGCAAACGGTATCTAGTGTAATTAATCGACGAATCGATTGTTCCACAAGTTTTAATTGAAAAAAAAAACTTGTTATAAGTACCTACGATTCCATTCAAAATCAGCTCAGAGGAATACGCTGACATGCTGCTGATTTATGGTGAATGTAAGAAAAATGCTTGACGAGAGGCCCGTTTATATCAAGAACATTTTCCTCATCGTTGTCAGGTAGCACACATGGTGTTTCCTAGATTGGAACAGAAATTGCGCAGCGGTTCATTCTCAAACAAAAACCATGCACCAGCTAAAGAAATCGGAATAAGCAAAAGCATCGTACAGAGGATTATGAAGACACCCAAATATTACCCTTTTTAACTTCATTGAGTTCAAGGACCGAGGCCTACTGATTTGGAACGAAGATTGGAGTTTATTGCTCTAATCGATGTTATGATTGCCGATAATCTTTTGCTTTTAAGTCAGATATTTTGGAGTGATGAAAACCGTTTCCATAATAATGGTGTAGTGAATAAACATAATGGCCATTATTGGTCTAATGAAATACCACACTGGGTTTGTTCAACTCATTTCCAAAGAATTTGGGGTGCAAATGTGTGGTGTGGGTTATTCAATGGTTATAGGATTGGTCCGTTTTTTTATGACTGGAAAAATGTTTTTACATATTCTTGTTAATATGATTTGGCAACAGGACGGTGTCCCACCTCATAATGCAGGTATTGCTGAGGAGCATCTCGATCGACTGTTTCCCAACACGTGGATTGGTACTTATGGACCTATAGTTTGGCCTCCCCGCTCACCGGATCTAATATCACTGGACTATTTTTCGTGGGGTCACCTCAAGGAATTGGTTCATCAATCACAATCTGTGGATTTAAACGATTTGAAAGAATGACATATATTTGAAAAAAAACCTGAGGGGTAGCTACCACAAGGCTGCCAAAAGTAATAATTTTTTTTATAAGTCATCAGGAAGGTACTTTGATGCCATTCACAGCAGTTTTCTTATTTTTGTATTGCCTCGTCAAATGAGCAAGATATTACCAATATACGATAACTAGGGACACCCTGTAGAGTGTTTTCAGATAGGTATGATTAAGATGTCTAGAAGGATGGTGTACCGAGTTATACCTGGGCATGTTTGGGGTAAACTTGGTGACACATGCCTACTATGATAATAAGCATCATGACCCCTTGACATCAAATCAGTTCAGATGGCGTTTGCAACGAAAAGAGTTACAAATTTCCTAGGAAATGTATAAACGGCCGACCTGAAGGCTGGCTATACTTTCACTTTTGGACGCTGACTGATCAACAACCTATATTATTTGTTCAGAATACTGGCCAAATTCCCTATAATTGTGTTCCTGTCATTCGATTTTGTTTCTTATGAGTATGACATTAGATTTTGCTCATTTTGTTGACTGCTCGAATCGAAGAATATAGTTTGTCGATCGATCGGTTGACTATGCACTTCCAATTAGCGTCAACTAGCGATGAATTTGAGAAACACACCACGATACGTAAAAATGACACCAATGACAGATAAGTGTCGCCATAAAATTGTAAACAATATCGCATCAGTCCCAGCACCATCCTTCTAGACATCTTAGGTATGATATACTCTTTTTACTCCCACCATTCTGACAGCTGTAACGTTAATGATCACTTACAATGCACGTGTATATTATGAATTAAAGGCGACTGCCAGTGGGAGTAAAAAACAATTTTACTTTATTTTTATACTCAATACTAACAGTAGGTTTTTAACCATTGGCTAACGACTAGCTATTAAAGACTTCCAAGACAACGCTCGTGCCTATTAAAACACAACAGGAAAAGTAGTTAAGCTAGCTGTCTAGCACCGTTGCAAATAGTGTCGTTATTGTTACGTTTTGGAATCTAATTAAACGGCAAAAATGAAGATTTTATTGGGGAAAGGGGGGTTTATGTAACTCTATAGCATATTGAATTTTGTATATTTTAGGAAAAAAGTGCCTAATTTCAATCAGCTGGAAAAAAGGATGAATAATTTTCTTGGGCGAAAGTCATTTTTTGAACATGATGCATGAAAGCTCTTCTCTTTTCCTGATTGTATGGGCGCTCTTGTGAGGATCATAAGGGTGTTTGCCAATGAAATGAAAGAGAAGCAATGGGTTTTGGGTTATATTTTGTATAATAAATACATAACATTTATACATCTTAAAATTATAACAGCCATCTCGTGGCTCCCAACAAAATGGCTTGTTGACATTTAAATATATGACTAGTCTTATATTATTTATGATATTTCGACGAACACGAATGTTCCTACACTATTTTTGGTATTTTTTTCAGGTCTCCCTATCAAGCTTTATTACAACATATACTCTTTGTAATATTATAATATACATTTTATATACATGCATGGAACTAGTTGAATTCCTGAATAATTTAAAATATATTGTGTGTTCGTTTGAGTGGACCATTGAAAAACTGATATTTCGGGTATTGAGCGGTTACATATCACACGAACACACACCATATACGGTAACACCATCAAATCAATTCCACATCATACAGTGTCACACATAAAGTTCGCGACATATGGAAGTTTTTTTTTTAATAGATATAATGAAAATTTGACTTGGCAGTTAGCGGTTTTTCCATGTATGGACGTTAATATGTCAGTAATCGAATGAACGAATTCCTCTTCATTCTTATTACACTCGTATTTCTTTTTTTAATAGATTTTTATCCAGTTTGATTATTTTTCTGACCAATAATTCAGTTACAAACTAACCCGAAATATCATACTTTACTGTAAACTAAACATTGACCTACAGTTTCGAAACTATTCAAAAGACTTTGGTTCTAGCGATTTGTACTAAACATGATATAAAATTTCGTGATTTCAAACATTACAAGACTAATGCAACATGTCGGGAAGAAAATAGTAGGTACTGATCAAATCGAAATAAAATTTTCCATCAGTACCCAGTAAACATGAAACATTGATGGAACATTTCAATGTTAACTTAATTGGTATCATCTGAAACGGGGCTCTGAAATATCTCTGTGAGGTTTCAATTCTTTTGTAGCATACAAGAAATGTTTCGAAAGTACTCTGAATTGAATTTATTCGAAACATATTTCAGGAACATTCAGTAAACATTTACAACTGGAGTGTGATGAAATAGTTGTACATTATATGTTCCTGAAATGTTTCTCGTGAAAAACAAGAGAAACATCTAAAATTCATATTTCTGAAACATTGCTGGAATGAATTGAATCTGAAATGTCCAGTGAATATTCCACTAGAATAGTATCTGAAACGGGGCTTTGAAATATCTCTGTGAGGTTTCAATAGTTCTGTAGCATACAAGAAATGTTTCAAAAGTACTTTGAATTGAACGCAATCGAAACATATTTCAGAAACATTTCGTATACATTTCCTACTGGAGTTTCATGAAATCTTTGTACATTATATGTTTCTGAAATGTTTCTCATGAAAAATAAGAGAAACATATAAAATTCATATTTCTGAAACAGTGCTAGAATGAATTAAATCTGAAATGTTTAGTGAATATTCCACCAGAATGGTATCTGAAACAGGGCTTTGAAATATCTCTGTGAGGTTTTAATAGTTCTATAGAATACAAGAAATGTTTGAAAAGTATTTTGAATTGAACGCAATCGAAACATATTTCAGGAACATTTCCTATACATTTTCTACTGGAGTTTCATGAAATATTTATACATTATATGTTTCTGAAATGTTTCTAGTGAAAAACAAGAGAAACATAAAATTCATATTTCTGAAACAGAGTGTTGAAATGAATTAAATTTGAAATGTTCAGTAAATATTCCACCTGAATAGTATTTGAAACCTGCTATACTTTTCCACTCATCAGGAATTGTTTCGACATGCCTTTTGAGATTGGAATAATTGAAAGATACCTTGCCCATATTTCCGAAACATTTCTCGCTGAAACGTATCGAAACATATATAATATCTTTATCGATCGTTATATCCCAGAAATATTTTATCAGAATAGTACATCATATTATACACTTCTAATTCAAACAGAAATATTCCGTTTATGCAGTAGACATTTACTGTGGACTGGCCCTAAGAGGGACAGGATTGCGGAATGCATGCGGAATAAGCAAGATAGAATACTTTAAGTAAAACCTCCATAAGCATAAGCGCATTCCATCCTCAATGTAGCAGAAAATGAGAGGTTATGAAGGATAGAGTAGTTCGAGTATAGAATTGTCATGTCCTCCACAACATCTCTTCAATGTCCATATTCTTTCTCTCTCTAATGTAATCCGCATCATGTTCTATATGAAAAACTGTCATAATTAATGGCCAGTCCATTAGTTGTTATGTCAATGGTTTATGCCAACAAATGAAAAACTCTAGTCATATTTCAGAAAGAGTACTCACTGAACATTCGATAATTGTATAAATTTGTTTCAAATGAAAAAAAACTGAAGTAATTCAGAAGTAGTGCTGTGATGAAATGAAGTTGAAATGTGTCTGGAATATTCCCCAGAGTAGTATAACTATGAAATGTATGCTTTCAAAACTAAGAAATGTTTCCACATTTTTCTAACGAATGAGAATAATCGAGACATACTAGAATCTATATTCTAGTAACATTTCCTTCCCACTGAAAGTCCGCCTGAATTTATATCGAAGACGGAAAATTGAAAGAGATTCGAGTTGAATTTCAAAAAAGACGAAATAAAACATGATAATATTTACGGTTCGAATTCACTTCAAATTTTGAATAATTGAACAAATTCAAGTTGAATACTGAAAAGAGTTTGTAATCGGAACGCAGCCTTTAGGATATCTGACCTATTCTTTTCGAACTCATTCGGAACGCGACATGTACCGATTGAAGTTCATCTGCAAAGCGCAAGCGCGAAGTATGGCAAACGCGTGAGAGTTGAAAAATCTAAATCACTAAAATGAGAACACCCCAGCCAGGATATAGTGAGTGAGAGTGAGAGCCTAGATCCACCCTGCCGTTTACCGCCTTTAACGGCTTCAACCGGTGCCGGTGAAGCGGGAGACAAACGAAAAACAAAGCATATTAGAGCAAAGTCAACAGAGTGAACAGCACCCATTACCCATATTCCATGTGTTATTGTGCACATCCCAAGTTTTACAGTTCTGTTTAGATCTGATTTCAGTTCAATTTGTGATAAAGATAAGTGTGCATATTTTCTTTCGATTTTAGTGTATAATTTCTCCTCAGGTAAATATTTGCATTTATAGTACTATTTAGTTTCTTTCATGAAAATGGGTTAGAGTACGAAAAATGTAACATTTCTTCCTTGCTGATATGATTTAACATGTATATATTGATTCGTGTGATTACATCCCACATAGCAAAATTATATACCAAGTATGTGCTGAACATATTCCTAAACGCATAAGAATATTGAGATTATATCCCTAGCATATACACAGAATATGGTTACTATATGCTGAGAATATGCTAGGTATATTTTTTTGGCCACAAGTAGTATATGCTACGTATATGATTGAAATATATACCCTGAATATATTCAAATATCCTCAGAATATACCTATATCACCAACATAGCATATGCTATATATATGCTCAATATACCCTATATGTGCAAACTGGATATGTCCAAGATGAATATATATTTTGGTGAGGGACTTTAGGAGATGCAACATCATTATCCTTAAAGGTTCTAGTAGTTAGTTTCTTGCCAACCTTGATTATCTTCAAACAAAAGACATCAAATACTTTTAAAACATTTATGAAAAACTAAGAAATTCTTATTCACATGTTATTGTTTTTTATCCTATTTCAGTGTCCTGGGAACGCTACTGATTTCGGGACCTAAAAATATAATGGATTAGAACAATATACCGGGTGTCCCGGTATACATGTTACAATGGAATATTTCATTTATTTGAAATAATGAAAATTTAAAATTCTGAATAATCAATATAGATAATTATACATATTGCTTTGAGCAATGTAAATATCGGAAATCACTTCTGGTTTATGAGATATTCCATTGGAACATGTAGGTATACTGGGACAGTGGTAGGGTCCAAAATTCAAAACTCACCTCATCTCAGTTTTCTTCAATTCATTTTTAACCCGTTCTTTAGCTTTAGCTAACCATCTCTTTATTTCTTGGATAATTTCATCTTCACAGGCATTTTGTGTTCTCTCATTACATTGAACAGCATCTAAAATAGATATACAAGATATTATTCTATGGATAAAAAGAGCCGTGAAGAAAGCTTACCCTAACCTAACTTTTTTTTTCGATAACTTCCCCACACTTCACTATCGGTATCGAATATGCACAATCCACAATAGAGAACACTGAACACACACTGATAAAATGTCTTCTTTGAAAATAAACAATTTAACTGGTAAACTGATTGTGGATAACATTCAATTTCAACAAGAACAAAAAGCTTGGAAAATGGAAGCTTAGCTTGCGACTTGCCACGCCACGCACGCATGCATGCAGTGCTGCCAGGAAGATTTTAACGAAGTACCAACAGTTGGGATTTCAACCTATCCAGTTTGTACTAAAAGTCAAGTTGAAACTGTATTAGAATGTAATATAGATTCTGAAAAGTAAGGTTACGGGGTTGATTTGAGTGGTTAGTTCACAAAAATGTGAATGTTGAATTGTTATGTACGTATTTTTTGAAACAAATATTCTTTGAAGTATTTACGGGAATGTGTCCCAAGATCCCTAGAATATGCTACAATATTCCTAGACAGATATGATGAAAAGAACATTCATAGCAGTAAAGTACTTATGCTGGGAATATACTAGGGATATTATTTGGGGAATATGAGTTGAAACATATCCTCAGCATGTGCTCGAGTTATGAATATGCTTTTGATTGCTATGTGGGATACAGTTGAAAATTGTTTTCAGATGCGACTATAGAAAGCGATATAGCGAATTATCGGAGAGGGATTTCGAAGTTTTCACTAGTTCTTGGTTTCGGTTTCGGCAGAGTCAGCTGAGATTTGACAGGGCCACTGCCAAAAAGTCTGAGAAGAATGCTAAAAACTAAAACCCTGCTGTGCCCCCGTTCAGAGTATATTTTTATTTATGTTAAACCAGGATGTGATTGTTATTTTATTTCTATGTTGTTTAGTAATAAATTTTAATGAGAATTTGATTTTTTTTCATTACGTTTCTTATACATAATGTATTGCTGCTAATGTTTCATGATTGTGTTCGAAACGATAATTTACAAATGTTTCTATAGAAACAATTCAGGAACATACGATTTCATGTTAGTTCCTGAACCGTTTCTATAGAAACTTATCTAAATTATTGTTTCCAACATCATGAAACATTACCAACAATACATTATGTATAAGAAATGTTTCTGACACAATCAGGAATCAAAGACTATGTCGATTGTGTCAGAAACGTTTCTTATACATAATGTATTGTTGGTAATGTTTCATAGTGGTGTTTGAAACGATAATTCAGATATGTTTCTATAGAAACAATTCAGGAACATATGACTTCATGTATGTTCCTGAACCGTTTCTGTTGAAACGTATCTAAATTATCGTTTCAAACACCATTATAAAACATTACTTACAATACATTGTTGTGGAGTTGTGTCAGAAACGTTTCTCATACATGATATTGTATTATTGGTAATATTTCATAATGGTGTTTGAAACGATAATTAAGATGTTTCTATAGAAACGATTCAGGAACATACATGAAGTCATACTAATATTGAAAAAGAACCAATCAAAACGTAAAATTAATGTTAATGAAATATTTCAAAATATCAATATTTACCTTTCACTTGAAACAATTATTTGGTTGGGTACTGATTGTATCAGAAACGTTTCTAAAGTTAATAATTTCTTCTGCAATGTTCCTCGAAGGTGTTTTAAACATTTAGTTTGCAATGTTTCTGTAGAAATATGTCTGAGGGCGGACATCTCTAGTTTCAGAAACATAACAGAAACATTCATGGGCCTTTGGGTGAAATGTTTCGAACTTTGAGAATTTGTTTCTGAAATATTTCTGGAACAGAAAAATGTTTACTGGGTAGGCTTTTGAAACAAATTTTTAGTTTTGGTTAATGTCAAATTATTGCTTTCAATAAATCGAGTTGTTTTTTGTACAATCTATTAATAAAAAAAACTTCCATATGTCGCGAACTTTATGTGTTACACTGTATAGTATTTTTCTTTTGATCATATATCAGAGATTTGGTTTTGCAGTCGGCTCATGCTTGAGACATAAGTGAAAATGAGCACGACTTCAGTTTTTGGTCAAATATTTTGTTTCAAACTAAATCCTCAAACTACTAGTTTATTTTAGAAAATTCTCGCAAATATTCCATGAGATACTTTCTGAGCCTTTAAATATTTGCCCAGCCTGAATGTGAATCGTGTTTCATGCAAAACAGTGGGCAGAAAAATGACAAAAATTGACAGTAGATAGTTGAAATTTGGCAGATACTTAAATAACGGAAGGCGAACAATTCTTTTCTGATATATTCTGAAAAACTTCCAGAAGGAATCTGAATCAATGAAATAGTTTATTGAAAAGTGTCAATTTTGGCAGGTTCAAAATAGCATGTGATAACTAGAGTGGGCTAATTTCCACTCATTTCTCAAACAAAAATCAGCTGAAAACTCAAATTTCAATTATGTCAATACCATAGAAAAAGCCCGAATGTTGCGGATGACTTCATCGTGTAACTGTATTTTTTATCGTTTTCGGATGCTAATACAATCCATCTCTATAACCGATAGTATTTAAAACACGTAAAATGTTATCACAGACTACCGCAAATGCGGTTGTGTGTCTCTTTACACATTCCAAATTAACTAATCATACCTATATATACATACAAACATTGCACTGGTTATACCACTACATCATATTATTTATTAAAAACTATAACAATAACATCTTTGAGTTCTGACTAGAAACGTAAAATTTCATAATGGTGCTGGAGTTTGCACATTACAGAGTATTAATTGAACATCACGACATTGATTGAAAGTGATAAGTTATTTGTCAAAACAAAATATTTGGATTGAAAATGGAATATTGTTGGAGCATCAAAAAAGGAATATCGGTGATCACAGCAAAATATGAGTCTTCAATTTCTTAAAATAACCTTCATCTATATCTACATAATCTAACGTTATTGGAATTTAAAAGGTTTTAAAAAATGAAATAAAAACAAACTTCAGTTCCAGAATCATCTACACTGCTTTCAGACATTATTAGAACGCTCTGTATATTGCACCTCCGATAAATCATATGGTGCTATAAAAAAACTTCATGTGGCTATTCAGTACGCATTAAATAGAAAATGAAAAGAAAGATCAATGGCTTTTGTTTACTTTTCAACAAGTTCCAACCTATTTTGGTTCGAATTTGGTATCTTATTGGTGAATCGTTTATAAATTATTTATATTTACCTGACAGAGAGATACAGATAAACAGAGCAAGAAATTAATTTCATCCTAATATCATACAGATTCGAAAAGGAAATCATGAAAAATAATACTATTTTCCAAATGTGTGTATTAGTAGTGCTTCGTTTTTCTGAGACACATTTCTATGATAGAGCAATATGATTATATAAATTAGGATGATTTGTACCCGTTCTGTTAACATGAACTCTCTCAAAGTAAATTTCAGTTTTGTGAATATATCTCTCTCTGTTTCATACTGTTTATTTGTATAAAAAGTATTTCTTTATTTTTAGAAAGAATGTATGAAAAGTCGAGTTTCTCCACAGTCTTTTGAAGCTTATCATCTACATTATCCTTTCTATAAAAAAGTTTATTCGGATCTTAGATATATATTTTCGAATGCGTTGAAAATTGTGAAAATTGTTTCTTATGGAATGTCAAATGGTTGGGAATTATTTTAGGAGATCAAATATCCACATAAAGGCAAACAAGATGTCGATACTGTAAAAATGTCTCTATGAGTACAGGAGATAAGCCCTTCTCCTCAGTGTTTTGTAATTACAACTCTAAATACTGTTCGTAGTAGGTGTATCCACCATTATCTACATGGTCAATTTTCTGGTCCAATCCGAACCTGAGGATGGACTGGTGGAAGGTCATGCATAATGCGTGTACGATCCCAGAGGTGGTGCTCCAAGATGTGGTCCTGCGTGGTGACCTATGGAATGTGTGCTGGCGGCAATGTTGGAATACAAGTTTGCACTAGGGTTGCTCCAGTATGACCCTGGCGACGGAAATATTGAGGCTGAAACAAAAGGACAAATGAAGAAGGTACTCGGAAGAAAGACTGGAAAGGAAAATGAAGGGTTTATGACAATAATTATCAGGTACATACAAAATAGATAATGTCAGAAACGAAAAACATCTAGGACATGTTCTAAAAGTCACCATTTAGGTGGATTAGAAACTCACAGCTAATGCGGTAGCCCTGTAGAAAATTGAAGTACTGTCATCATTTCTGGTTAGAAGCGGTTAGGAACCACTTTGTTTTGAAACAACTTTAGCTTCGACGTTAAATATAATCTGAATTTTAGATCACCAAAGAAGAATAAATTCAGGAAAGTTGGACAAGAATATATGAGTGACATGTATAATGTTTTTGTTGAAAGAATTGACAATTTCTCTATATTTCTAAGAACAAACCCTAGTTTTCGAGAGACACTGCTTACAGTTGAATTTATATGCTGAACGAAAGTGAGTTTTTCATCAAATAATACTCCAAGGTCCTTAACAACCGATAGTTCAATGATCTCATTATCAATACGATAGTCATTTTGCATTATGGAATTCGATCTATTGAAAGTAATACAATGGCATTTATCAGAACTTAACAACATACCATTTGATTCAGACCATTTAAGGAAGGAATTGAGATCTCCTTGTAGTTTCTTACAATCAGTTGAATTTGAGATGTTTGTTAACAATTTCAAATCATCAGTATACGTGCATATTTTCCATTCTCGTAGCAAGGAGAAACCCCAAGTAATCCAGAGCTGATTCAATAGCCTCTCAATGTCTTCCAAACGACATTCGGCGGATGATTCGCCACAATTCAGATTCATCTTCGACGCGGCGCTTTGTTCTAGCGCTAATGAATATTCCCATAAAGGCGTCTTCGTCTTTGTTTTCGCGCATTCGCCGTAATGATGAACACTAACAAATCACGGCGCACTGAATTTATGAGTGCTTTAATGCAATTCATTTGTGATGTCATCGCGAATAGGCAATTTACTATAATTTATGGGGTGTTCCATTTAATGCGCCGCTACGCAGGCAGAATGAGAAGTCTCTCCATCCCCTCGACTGCTCTCCCCGAGACAGTGGCGCGCGAAGAGAGGGCTGTCAGGTTGCAGCTCCCCCTTCTCCTTCCGATTGATGAAGTATTTTGTCAAAACGAAATAGTTCCCAGCGAAAATTATGCACCTAGCTTTTCTCTTTTGGTTTTAACCTTGGGTTTATACAGTAAATAAGATAAAATAAGAAATGAGTTAAGGAAGTTGAACATACGTAAATAAATGGGAACGTTTATACACCTACTGAAATAAAATAAGAAACAAGCAATAAGATAAGGGCGGCCAACTTTCAATTCTTATCTTATTTTAGTTTGAATATGGAAGTGCGCATGTGCAGAAAAATAGTTCAACGTCATTGTAAAAAAAGGCGTGATTTCATTGGTTGATTCTTATTCCTTATTTAATCTGTATAAACAGGACTAATTTTGTCTAATTCCTTATCCTATTTCTTGTTTTATCTCATTTGCTGTATAAACCCAGGGCAATTCAAAGAAAAACGGACATGTAGAGTTCGATTGTGAGAGGGAAACATTTTGGACATATTTTTCAAAATATGCATTCAACCCCTAAGCGAGGAAGTGTTGCAATCCTGAAATTTAAAATGCAAGGTGGAGTCGAGTGATACATCATGTGAAAAGGCACAAAATTATCTTTCTAATGATACCTAATTTATTGAAATTTACTTGAAGAATCGATACGGAAACGGCGTTAAGAACATTAAGCCAATTATTCTGTACGACGGCGTAATAGTGCTATTGCAAAAATAAAAAATATCGCAATTGCAACTTTTGATCTGTCAATTGACAGATTTAATCTGACAATTGCGACTTTTTATCTGTCAATTGACAGATTGAATGTGTCAAATTACGGATTCAATCTGGCAATTGCGACTTTCGATCTGCCAAAGTGAATTGAAGCCAATGAATTGAATTCACTTAATTAATTTCAAATGAATTGAATTCACAATTCTGTCGACCTCTGGTTCCAAAAAATTCAAGAAGTTTTTCATTTCTGGAAAAATATTGCTTGAACACACCCCTTTTACCAATTTCCTTTCCCCACTGAAATCGAGTTTATTTTCTATAATGTGAATAAAAAGCAAATCCCATTGTCCTGAATTCTTCAAAACCCGAAAAATATTGACTATACCCAATAATTTTCCGAGTTGTTAAGCAGACTCTTTCATTATCAGGGGAAAATTGAAAAATTAATCAATGTGACTCAATGAAATGAGCCTTTTGTTTTCATTACGTTTCTTGGTAAAAGTACAAGCTTCAATGTATTTTTTTTCTGAATTTTCAAATGAGCTAATGACTTCGGTTGCATTACCTCGAACGGAACTTTTTAAATAATGAAAACGTTCAATGTCGGAAAGCTTCGAATTATTATGAATGAGATTATTGAATATGTTCCAAATTCCAACCACTGCTCATATGATCCATGAACAGTTGAAATTTTCATCATAGGTAATTTAACGTTATTGCTAGTATGATGATAATGTGACATTGTTTCAACCGAACAATTCGAACCCTAATCAAGATCTTTCATAAAAGTCGCAATTGACAGATTAAATCTATCAATTGATACATTCAATCTGTCAATTGACAGATCGAAAGTCGCAATTGCGGGATTTTTTATTTTTGTTATGGCACTAATACGCCATCTTAACTCTGATATTGATGAAGAGTACAAATAAATGTGAGTGCTGGGAATCAAAATATTTACAGTTAGTGGAACGTATTGATGTTTGATATTTGTGACGATGCTTTGTCAGAAAATGAAGTTGTTGAGTTGATTTAATGAAACCTCAAATTAATAAGAGCTGAAAATGTGATCCCTTTGCTTCCATACAATATTATAGACTTTGTTCTGATGGGGTAATGAAAAACTTCTCAACTAACTTGGCAAAATACCAATCAGTTTATCTGGATGAATGTCCTCAAAAGAGCAAACAGTAGGTCTAGCAAAATTATTTTTATGAAAATGAAAGTTCACAATTTCAACTCGTTCTGGAATGAAGAATATCTCATGGTGAACTTGAAATAATTCTCCAAATAAAATAAGCTGAATCAGTGACAAGAATGAAATAAACGTTTACCTAAATCAAATCATCTTTGGAACAAATCGTTTAGGCCAGTCTCAAATTATCTATACAGTAGGTTTTGTCTGGCACTTGTCAGAAAACAACCATTTCCCTAGCTAACCCAAGAAGGACATTGCATTATATCCAACCGGTGCCAGTGCAGGTTTCCTCACAGGAGAAAATCCTGCATTTGCTTTCGACGATACAAATGAAGGAATTGATTTTCAATTATTGTCGGATATAAGAGATTCTGAAATATTGAGAGTTATTCTGATTCTTATATCCCAAAACTTATTTGTATTTTTTATCATTGCGGAAATTTTTGGGTTGATGATCTTAACGCCGATTTTGCATTGAATGTTTGGCTCAACATCAATGAATATGGTATTATCGAAAAGATAATTTAGTACGTTTTTACATGATGTGGGTTTTGACACCCACTCTCTAAGGGTTAAAAAATATTTGTAAAATGTGTCCCCTTCGAAAGCAAATTTTACGGGTTCGATCCTTTTTGCTTCGAATTCCAGTCAAAGGAGAAAAGCTAGGTGCATACTTTTCTTTGGACCACTCTGTATACGAACTTAATGCACTTACAAATCCAATGCCAGATTCTTGTTTCGACCCATCATAGATTTCGTCAGTGGCCCTCGGCAGAACTAGAGAATACGATTGGTTGATTGAACTACTGCATTTGTTTGCTACAATTATAAAATTCGGGTATATTGCGGAAGACTCTGTCACTAAGGATTTTACTTTTGGGGCAATGAAGAATATTGTAATACTGATGATTTCGAGCTCTTATAGCACTGAAATCTGAATTTTAATCAGCAGAAAGTGTTAACTGTCGGCAAAGCTCCATCTACTGGATTTGACTGGAAGATTCAAATAGCATTCAGACCAATTAATCTGTAATAACATAATATTTGTATTGCAGAGCCATCACAGTCATCATGTCGCAAGTGTAAATCAATCCAATGCCAGAGAGCTGTTGAAACTTTTTGTGGAGATCAATTACCCTAACACCAAATTGATATTATTTGCACTCGACGCGCGTTTCCCTAACTAGCTTAGCACTTTCAGAAGAAGAAAATGGATACTAGTATCAGCCATTGCGGAGCAAATCATTGATATAATTTTAATCATGTCATCTTGTCCAAAATAGTATATCGATTATCATCAGGTCCGATCTAGCCCCCAAACAAAAATCCCGGTTGCGCTACTGGCTGCCGGAATGGATTTCAAATACAAATTAGGAAAAGCCCCCAGACTCTTCCACACAGATCAGTCACAGGCCATATTTACCGAAGACTAAATGGTATGCTAAGTTGTTGCGGATGACAAGTGACGAACAGATACCGTTTTATATTTACCTTGCACTTGTATCGAGATGTATTCTATTGAAATTACTTGGGTAATATTCAGTTTTGAGGCTTGAGAAGTCTCATTTGGTGCATCGCTTATGCAACACTTACGATGTTTTTGAAAGCAGTCAATTGATTTCTTGGACATTGGTATGGCAAACACATTCCGATTATTTCGTAATGTGCTACATGGTTCAAAGAGAAAATTGTGGAAAATAAACTCAAGATTCTATTAGAACCAGATTTCCTAAGTCTTCATCAGTTGTCCAAAAATGTATATTAAAATTTGTCAACACAGTAGTTTTCAACCTACTGGACATTTGCATTGTTCTAGAATCGTTGGTGAACACATTTTTAAGGTATAATACTGAAGTGAACTGTGACTATTTCGTTTCATCAAAAAATTAGTGACCCATGAAACAATTCAAGGAGTTTCTCGTATTTATCCAGGTTGTTCATTACTAGATTTCTTTTTATGAACTCACTTGGCTTTGCATGAAACGACGAACAATGAGCTCCACTAGAACAAACCAGATGCATGTCCAGTTAAATTCAACTCGGTCCAGTTGGTAAGCATTGCCCAATAGAATATTTTGTTGCTTGACAACTGATCAGGTTCATTTGAACCAGTTGAATAGAGTTTGAACTTAGATTTCATTCTGTGGATACCACACCAAATTTGTTCTGCGTAGGTGTAACATTACATCAGTTATCATATAGAGCTTCTTGTACGAGGCAATTTGAGGGATTTCTGAAGTCTGGGGACCATTGAAGATCTGCCGTTCAGGAGTATAAAACTTCAATGACGGTTTCTGTCTCCTTTATTCCAGCGATTCGAAGTATAAAAATGGGATACGAAAAAAAATCATAGACGCTCATTAGTAAATGAAAGAAGAGGTTGCACTTTGGGAAAAAAGATGGAGGGGGTTCATTTTCGGTTATGATTGCACGAGTGCATAAAAACCACCGATAATTTTGCACGAAAGCGTGATATCTAAAAATTGCAAGAGTTTATTTTCATATTTTGGCTCTTTTACAAAATATGAAAATAACCGAATGCAATTTGTATAAGATATCACGCTTGAATGCAAAATTATCTGGTCATTTTTATGCACGAATGTATTTCATTGGAATATTTCACGAATAAAGGAATTCTCAAGTAAATATTATTTTTTGTTCATTTATACTTTCCTCTATAGATTGTATGGAGCACTCACCAAAACGCGAAATGTTTTTCTATTTTTGAAGTCTATCTGACATTCATTTGTGTTGTTTACTGACGTCTAGCGATACGGTTTCAAATGTGTTGTTATGGTGACTTGATACAATGCAATTACCGCTGTAAGTTGGAGTTCTCCGGAGTAAATATAAATATAATATCATAATAATTATACTACTCGCTATGATGTTAAAATAGGTCTCTCAAATGGTATTGTTTACACATTACTGGTGGGTTTCACAAAACAAGCTGTGCTTAGGTGAAATCTCCTTAATATAAAACCTACTCATATTTAGATACTTTATACTTATATTGTGTTTACTTGACTCAATTACTATCTTTCAATATTATATTTGTTAATATATAAATCACAAATAGTGGGCATATGCTCATCTATCTGAATAAAATTATTCTATTCTATTCTGAGTTTTCGATAATTGCGTTGCTCTTATGGAACATTTTATATATAACTGATATATCCACTGTTGATAAAATTTTGAGTTACCATGTATAACTTAACGGATACTCAGGCGGCTCTGGAAGACGCTCCTCAGTAGGAAGATTCAGCAGATTGTATCTGGTCTTGATGACTGGCTTCATCGGACCAAAACCTGTCATTGGTAGTACCTTGGGCTTTACCAAACAAACACTAAATACCTGTATGGCAAGAATATTTTCAGACTTCTGGCCAGATCTACGAGGATAGGCCCATTCCAGGGCACTTAATACGTCTTTTGAGGAATATCACCAAACAATTGTTAAATCACAGCAGATATGACCTATGCTGTCTACTTATAGGTCACTATCGTTTGAATCATCATATGAACAGATTTGGGCTAACCTCAGATCAACAGTAAAACATAGTCAGGCCCTATGTCGAGTAAACCAACAATGTTGTGAACCGAAGATAACTCTTTCGGAGGCTCTTATTTTTGAGTTACTGACCGTTGAATCAACACAAAACACCTCTCGCACAGTGCCTTTTGCTTTACAAACACAGCAATATTTTGCCATTGTCTCACCAAACCACTGCACAATTACAGAAAGAGTAACAGGGCTATTTGAACAAGACGAAATCCACGAAAACTGTTGAAAACATACACAAAATTTCCTAACAACTCAGCTAGCAGATTGGTCAAGAAACAATGGGCGGTGATACCAGCGGTGTTGCGTATACTGATATCAATATGGCAATAGCATAACATTTTCAGATTGCCTACTATTTCATTAGTTTATTTTCAACCTTTTTTAAAATACATATTTCTTCCGAGCTTTTGAATTGATAAATCTGCACTTAGTATACGAAAGATTACGAAATGATTAATACCTACCCAAAAACAAAACAACAAGCAAACATAAACAGAGCAATGAAGTATTCAATGTTAAGAATAGCATCATCTCCTCCACCACGCACTGAACGAACCAATTGGGATTTCAAGCTGAACGATACGCTCTCTGGTGAAAAGTCAACAATGTCAAAGTGGTTCCTACTAGTTGAACTCTAGGTCAAAATAGCGCTGCGTTATTATTTGAAAATTTTGGAATATGATTGAAATTATAACTAATGCTCATCAAGCACAATTCATGATGAACGTTCACATGAAAAGTGTTCATTATGAAGCTGGATTAGTTGGTTGGAGTTACAATTTGTGTTGGCCACATCAGCCACAATAAACCCAAGCGAGTTCACTTTGAACCTAATCCAAATCACCATGTATACCTCAAAGCTGTTCATCACTTTCGGCAGATATATGACAAAAATTGAATAATTTTCAGCTAATACCAGTCTGTTCAGTCGCCCACATTGATCCTTGTAAGTCTCATGGAATAAAGATGGCCGACTCGACAATTTTTATTCGATTCGTGAAATATAATTCGACTGCAGGACTTTGAATTAGAGCTGACACACAGCTAATCAATAGTATTTGAACAAAGTTTCCCAACTTGGGTGGTTGAATATGGTGCGAACTGAGCATTAACGAGGTCTCACCTTTTAACGTACGATTCCTAACATGTTAAAAAGATAATCATTAGAATCGGTAAAGCTGAATATTGGATACTCATCTCCACCACAGACATACGTACTAAATCTCAATGTCCTACGAACACGTCGAAGATAAAATAACCAATAAATCCGACCAAAACCTAATAAACACTCCCAGTGGGACAAAGTGGGCCACAACTAATGACCGTGAGTGTACAAAATATCCATTAAGCCGTACAGCGGCAGCACAATAAAGTCACATTTCGGCGGCATGCATAGGCATCAGGGTAGTTTGTTAACAATATCCTTATTTGGGAGGGGTCGATTAAATGACGGGTAATGCTCGCTCTCCAGAGGGGCGAAACAATGCATAATCAAGACATTACGTCATTAAAGGGATGCAAGTGTTATTACCGTGGCGGGGAACGTGTTAACTGGAGAACTAGGATTTGTATTCTGAACGAGCAGGCTACTCATGCTCGATACTGGTCTGGTCTTCAGAAGGTTCAAATGATGCGAAAGAAGTACAGATTTGATGATTTACACATTTATGAAAAAAATTAAATAAGATGCATGATTGAAAAATATTCTGTACATATGTTTTTTCATTTTTTCAATTGATTTTTTATATTTCTCCTTGTCAAACACTCCTGAGAGTCTGCCTAAAAGGTAGAGCCTTGTTCAGGTTATGCAAAAAATTTAGACATGTATGAAATATATCTTTCACGAATCTTTTTCATCTTCATATTATGATCAGAACATATTTTCATTATTCAGTTATTATTCAAACCCACGAAATATTTTATGAAAGGGAAGTATCAGGGAGGAAAATTGAAACTCACAAAACGCGTCACCACTGGTCGAAAAGTCACGTCAGAGGACACAAAATGAACATATTTTGCATCAAATCTCGATTTCACGTGGGTGGAGATCATAGAGGTGAAAGTTGCAAGGTAAGGCCGTACCCAGAAAAAGTTTTCGGGAGGGGGGGGGGTTGACACCAGGCGGGCCGAAAGCCCTTCCAAAAGAACGTTAAAACTAATTGTCAAATATCCCATTTTTACGTCATTTTAAGCTTCATTAACAAAAGTTAGGACGACACTGAATGATGAATATATAAATAACTAGCTGACCCGGCCACGCGTTGCTGTGGCTAAAGTTTTTGTTATATTACATTATAGTAAACAATCTAAGAGAAACAATAAGAGAACATCAGTCACGGAGTCCACTATGCTTTTTCACACAGATGGTATTTGTAAAAAAATATGGTGATCTCCTTATTTGACTTTCTACTACTATAACCCTTTAGTACAATGAAATTATTTACGAACAAAGACGAAAATGTTGATGTTGGTATACAAATTCACTGGATTGAGATTTGAAGGGGAAGTACGTTGAACACAATTAATTAAAATGTTCTTACACTTGATATTAAGCAGAAATCAATATGTACAAAATAAAAATTTATCAGATTTATTATTTCCATTTAATTTTATAACAAATATAAGTATATTACAGTATAATGCAGTAAATAACATGTGACGCTTAAACTCATGAATGAGGTAGGCAAGGCAGACAGTCTTAAACTTTTAAACATTAATATCTATTTTTTTGAATTATAAATACTATCAATTTCAATTCAATTTAACACCAATCGGTGCACAATGTTTTTGGTTAACCTGTCTTTAGCTAACACAAATAGATTCGACGGTTTCCCAACACGTGAACACGCAACATATAGTTGCCCATGAGAAAAACATGGATTTTCCAAATCTAAACCATTCGTGGTTGTGCATGACCTTCTGCTGTCCTGATTCTTTGAGCTGGATTTCTTGATTCAATTTGTTCTGCCAACTGATGGGCTCAGCAGCGCCATCTATTGATTACTTACTCAACCCAGTCGAGAGGTATCGACATCTTGATTCAATTTGATCTGCCAACTGATGGGCTCAGCAGCGCCATCTATTGATTACTTACTCAACCCAGTCAAAAGGTATCGACATCTGTTAGAATCATTTGGAGTTAACAGATAATTGTGACTGTCAAATAATAACAGACAAATACGCTGTCGAACGGGATAAAAAGTATCCTATGTCCATCTCCTGGCTCTAAGCTACCTCCCTACCAATTTTCAGCCAAATCTGTTCTGCCGTTCTTGAGTTATAAGTGGTGTAACTAACACGACTTTCTTTTATATATATAGATAACAAAAAAATAATTTTCCCTGTTAATTTGGTGTCTAGGAAAATAAATAGTTTGACAATGCAAATAGACTCAACACTGTTTAGTACAATACAGTACAAAATTACGTCTGTAGACAATAACAGTTACATAACAAAACAAAATCCATTCTTCTGTTCTTTTTTCTTGCGAATTCATCGATCACTTTGTCTGTTGAAATTTTATGGCTTCTATGATCCGACATGAGAGCCAGTCCGCTTAGTCTGTCTTGTCCACACGAATTTCTCAAGTACGTCTTCAATCGCTTGAGAGTGGAGGAGGTCCTCTCAGAAGTTGCAGTGGTCACTGGCAAAGAAGCAAATATTTTCAGGAGGGGAGAATATGTTAGGAAAAAGTTCCCTATTACATTGGCTTAATGCCTCAATGGCACAAGGAGGCTTGTCGAGTTCCATTTGTTTTTCCCAAAACAATTTCCACAGTGAGTACTCACTAGTTCTAGATCAACCATCTTTTCATGAAGTTTCAAAGATTCAACGTCTATTTTCTCGTTCGTTGATCGTTCGTTTAGTTTCGGAGTATTGTACTGCCAACATATAAAAACGAATTTTTTTCCGAAAGTAGTCAGAGTCAGAGACTTGCGAAAGTGAATGGCGGTCTTTTTTTCGTGCTGCCACCTATCGTGATAGCGCCTAACTATATGCTTTACGGCAACTGACGTAATGAAACGCATCGGTCTACGCCGTTAGCGGCGGATCACGTCCATCCACGAATTCCACGTAGGTGAATGGGTTAGTAGAATTATAATAAATTTGACAAATCATTTACGTACATTTTTAACTAGAAATTGGTTTGAACTCTTCCTTATTTACCTATGAAGAAGAGAAAGAACAATTATAACTTGGGTAATGCGTTTGAAAAATCTTATTTTTTGGAAAATTTGAGGGGGGGTGTCAACCCCTCTGACCCCCCCTGGGTACGGCCTTGCTTGGGTGTTTTTATAGTGTTTTTGCACTTCGGTACAATACAATAATTATAAGCAGGTCAACACAGAATATGTCCGATGATGTCTTCCAGAGCCGCGCTACAGGGTGACGTTTGAACGGGTCAAATTTGTTCAGTGTTTTAAATTTCACTTTGAATTATAATCTGAATATCGCCATCCCTATTTATATTTTTCATTTATTTATTTCTATTTTATTTTTATTTTTTTATATTTATTATCTTGGGTGTCAAAGTGCTCTGATTACACTGTAGCGTATTTGCTTATAGCTGTTGCAGTCGTACCAAGCCCTTAGTAAACGTACGCTGGTAACGCATCCCATCTCGCCAGCTTTTCTCCGACTTGATTTTCATACACTATTATTTTTCTGTGAATTTGATTCATAATCAAATAAAGCCTATATCACTCTTGAATAGTTTCGCTTTTTGTTAGTGAAAGAATTCTCATGATCGGATCAGTATTTCCAAAATTACAAAGCAGCAAAACAGATGGACTGGCTGAAAAATCGTTGAATTCCTAAAATGAAATATCCAACATACCTGCTGAACTTGGTATCGTAGCATGAGGACTCATGAAGCCTCCCAGTTTTGCGCTGTGGTGGTAGGAACTCATGAAAAGCTCGCTCTGGTATTTATAGCTGCTTGGGTCGCTGGTAGCTGGTTGTGTAGCGGCCGCCAGGCCTTGAAAGTCGAATTTGTAGGCGTACCTTTTCCCGTGGACTTTAGTCATGATGTTTTTGTCGTAGTAGTATCTGGAACAAACATGAAAAAATTAAAGTATCTGACTGAGAGTGATTCGAAGGAATCCTTGATTTGAAATTTATGAACGTTGTTTCACTTTGAGTTTGCGAGTTGTAATGGATATTGGAAGAAACCTGCATATATTTCTCTATCAATTACATATATTAAATTCAGTACAAATTAGTCGAGTCGATACTATGTAACAAAGAAAGTTGGAAACTAATTACAGATCTCTGAGGTCTGATTAAAACTCCAAATTTCACCTACTGGAATTTATTTAAGGACAAAAAAACTGTTGGGATTATATCGAACAAACAAAACAAAATTTATGAATGTTATCTTCATTATCACTAATCGTTAGTAATCCGAATCGGACTTTCATTCATCATTTTTTTCAATTATCTCATTAGAATATCAGCATATCCTGATATAGTCCTCAGAAGCGTGCTTTGTTTATTATCAGGTAACTATTCTGTCCGTAGATTTATTTGGTTGACATTGAGGTTTCATCAGACAGGCATACATTGCCCGTTGCTGATGGTGTTCCATGGAGATCAATTATGATATCTACGAAAGTTTTACCTTTATATTCCGCAGAAACGCAGAAACCCCCCACTTTTCGAAAAACTGTCTTCCAAATGAATTGAAATGAGTGGAAATGAATAAGTGTTTCATTGTAAAAACATTGGTGTTCAGGCACTCATAGAAAGGTCACCCTATACTATCGATGATTATTTCTGGAACATAGCTCTTTGCTTCATAAAATTTTCACCAGAAACATTTTTTATCTTATCTCGAATAGACAAACAGCTATCGTCCACCCAAGTATCAAATCCTGTATGGGCCATACAGTTGACCTCTTCCATACAGTCATGAATAACTGTCTTTCTATCAAGTATTTTTCTTTCCCATCTATTTAAGGATTTGTTCGGATTTATTTGATACAGGGCTATAATGAAGAACTGGAGAAAAATAGAGCTGACGTAGTGCCGAACTCCACACATGAGAACCATATTCCAAGACAGGTCGTATCTGAGCCTTGTAGTTCATTAGAATCTGACGAGAAGTGAAGTATTTCTTTGCACGAAATAGGAATCCAAGTTTCTGGGAAGTACCTTCAGCGATCCATCTCACATGGTTTTCCCATTTGAGATTATCACTGGTCGTAATTCCTAGCATCGAGATACTTGACTTTGTAGGAATAGTTTCTCCTGACATCTGAATACTAGATGATGATAGATCGGCCCTCCTTGAGAAGAGCCATGCCTGGATTTTCCTAAAATTATATTCCACCAAGTTCATGTCACCCCATTCTATTATTTTTATCAAGTCATCGTTAATTTTATTGACGTGAATGTTTCTTTGAATTTTTATATCTCGAGCTGGTATGGGGACTCTGGAAGAGAAACTAGTATGAAGAGTACTACTGTCATCCGCAAAACTATGTACTAAACAAGATGTTTTCTCGAGAAATAAAATGGGTGCCAGAACTGAAACCTGTGGAACACCTGCATTTATTGGGAGAATATCATTTTTTCAGTTGATTGTTGTTAAAATTCATTGTTATCACGATCGCACATTTTGTATTTAAATTTTTTTTATTCGAGCTTTCAACAATGCAGTTCGATAGTTTTCAAGAGGATTCATTGACCTGCCTCGGATTCCGAGATTTTACATTTTCACGCCTTACAGCTATTCACTAAATTTGAAACTTCCCCCAGAAAATGACCTCATTCCAATTGCCAGCTCCCGTTTTCGATAGACGTACGAATCAATCGACGAACTAACAAAAGAGAATCGTCGACTCCGAGCGCGACCCAAATCAAAAAATAATTTCTCATTGTCGAAACAATCACGTCCCAGAAACGGCAAAAAATCACTCGGTAAACGCATTAGCCGTTATCGGTCGCTAATTGCTACAAATGAACACAGCAATGCGATTACCCCACCCCGATCGAGAATCAGGCCCGACAAACTAACGACCCCCCAGTCGCCCGGTCCGCCCTTCGACCGGGACGCCAAAAAAGGCGACCAAGTCTGCGAAGGGCCGCTGTAATATGACGAATGCCATTTGCTCCCGCACCCGTCTGAAACGGAGTTTTTTCGTTTCGGTCAAATGTCGAAGATTGCAATAGTAATTCATGGAACGATTGGGTTCGTTCCAGCTTTGTCTGCGAAAAAGTAATCACGAACTGAACGGGCAGAGAGATATTACTAGCGTGGCCCTTATGGGGTAGGTTGAAAGCTACCGATACATGTATTTGGTTCAGTCTTCGTGTGCCTCCTTAGGATTTGGTTTTTGAGCGAGAGTGCATTTTTCAAATCTATCCGCAAGCCAAGGTACATTATTGTTACGACATATCATTGGGTTCGTTGATTGAAACTCCAAACAACACTTCATAACTTTTATTACAATCCTTTTTCACAATAAAATACAATAAAATCGCTCAAACTGCTCCGCTAACTATCCAACGCTCTGTACTAAACACTTTGATAAACTCTCTGTTATAAAAATTCTCTACTTCGACTTGTGCAGTCAGCAATACCAAAGCTCTCTCCACTAAGCTCCGAATAACTATCTGAATAACTATCCGAATAACTCTGCTAAACTCTCTCTTTCTGAATAACTAACTCCTTCGCGATGAAGCGTCTGCTTATAAACCTGCGTACGCCTATGGAGAATCTTCGAGAGAGGCCTCGATGATGTGTATCGAATTCCCGAACATTCGCTCTTCGACCATTGCGTTTACGATCGTCAGGGCCAGCGCTAGAAGATTCATAACATTATTTCATTCACAATTGGTTTCTTCTGATTTATTCGACGTTCCGTCCTCCATTTTGAACTCATTGCCAAGAACTGTCAGACGAATATCTGTCGATACCGTCCTGGCCAATTACTTCCCTCTACGGAATAACCAAGCAAGACAAAGCAAAGACTTCAACAAGAAAACTGGTCCGATACTTTTGATGATTATATCACTAACCGCTCTCTAGGATATGTCCTGCCCATTCAGGAGATATAATCATGAAAAATATCGGGTCAGTTGTCTCGTAATTGATTCTTGAGTTAGTAGTAGAGTTATAGCCTGTTTCGACGATGCAAGTTTGTCGCTGCAACTCCAGAAAATTGCATGTGCTCATGCAAGTTTTTCGAGTTGCATGAATCTTTTTTGGTGCGATAAGTTGCAGCGACTTAGTTATTTCTATGGTGAATTTGTTGCCGTAAACCACAAATATGTGATGGCATCATTGTGAAGAATATTGATTTTGAACATTTCAATTATTTTTCGAAACTTGAAGAATCAAGTTGAGTTATAAGGTGATTTAATAACAATATCAATTATTAGAAACGAATGAAATTATATATCAGTTGTGATAATGTAGACGTTCATCTTGGTAACATTCAGTACTATTTTTTAATATTGGCAATGCAAACTGACAGCTAGATGTTTCGTTCAACTGTGACTAACCTAATTATCACAACTCAATTTTTAACTGAAGATCTTGATGCCAATGCTCAAGTAGATCATTTACACAGACTTCTCAAAGGCATTTGATCGTATTGATCATGAAATTCTACTCAATAAATTACATACTGCTTATCCAATCCATCTTGGCACAAACTCCAGTTGCACACTACTATTGCAGACCATGACGATAGAAAAAACACCTTCTAGGCATACATTTCAAATCAGTGAACACATATAATAGGTGTCTTTTGATCTCAGTATACTTCACAGAGATTGCTGGGCTTATAGGTTATTAGTTCTGTGCCAAGATGGATTGGATGAGCTGTACTTACTTTGGATTTGACAGTGACGTAACACCATTTTCAAAGTCTTATCTCTCAGATCGACAGCAATATGTGAGCTATGTCTTGTGCATACCATGCAACATCAGGGATGCCCCAGGGCTCAAATTTAGGACCACTGCTTTTCTTACGATTTATCAATGACCTGTGTGAGGCTATTCAATTTGAAACACTTTGCTTTGTTGACGATTTGAAGTTATATTCAACTATTAATAGCATCAATCACTGTATAATGTTATAGGAACAACTCGAATTAATTCGGTCTTGGCACTTGAATGCAAGTGAATGTAAAGTAAATGTAATATTGTTAGCAACACTAGGCGATTTTCAACTATGCACTTCCCCTATATCATTAGGTAATCCAATCTGGTCAGATGCCACTCCATAAAAGATTTGGGGGTCATTTTTTATTCCAAGTCAACAACCTTCAAGGATCGCATTTGTCTCAAGTCATCTGAAGCAATGGAAACCTATGGCTTTATAGTTAGAAATTGTAGAAGTTTCACAAATGTTCGCGCACTGAAAATTTCTGAAGTGGCTATCATTTGAAATGATTGTGATTCATCCAGAGCAAGGCATAGAGTACCATGTGTCATGTGATGAGCTTCAATTTTCCAGCCTTGAATCACGTAAATAAATATTTTTAATATTGGTAATCAAATCGAGGTCATTACAAAACCCTGAATAGCTGCATCTATAGTCTGATGTTGTTTTCGTCTGATAATATCGAAGGTGAAACAAAAAATAAATATTTTGATGATATCTATCTAGCAATCGAAGATAAAATTGTCATTGAGCCATTAATATCATCTCAAGTGGGATTTCGTTGTTATTAATTTCCATCTGACTTCTAGAGCGTTTTCAACCAAGCACAAGATGATACTGAGAACTTTTCTTCCAGTTTTATTGATTTTAGTTGAGGTTAATCTTGTACCAGTTCAAATACAGGATACAGTTGGATGTGTCAAATGCCATCCGACTGATGGAAAAATCAACGTCCACTTGATACCACATTCGCATGATGATGTTGGTTGGTTGAAAACCGTTGACGAATACTATTATGGATGTAAGTACCTACTTTTATTGAATTGAGTTTTTTTTATACGCAGATTCACACGAAAGGGAAGCCCTGTAACGTTAGAAGAACACTGCGTGAATCAGGGGACAGGAGATACAAATTGACATTCGTTTTGAATTTTTGAAGTTTTTGAGCCTCAGGAAAAACCCCCCTCGGCAAGGAGTTCCAAAGCTCAGCTGTTCTGTTGAAAAAAGACCCCTGAGCAAGAGAGGTTTGACAGGTCTCCAAGTTCACAACAAAGGGGTGGGAATTCTGTACTCGTCGAGTCATCCGTGTAGATGTTGCAAAGGGTGGAATGATTGATAACAATTCAGAAGAGCACCGACCGTGAAAATATCTATAGAAGAGAGACAAGTCTCCGACCCTTCTACGGTGTTCCAATGAAGTAAGCGACTCTGTGAGCGAAGAATCACCAACAAGACGGATTGCCTTTCTCTGAATACACTCAATGAATGTTTTGGTGCTGAACTCCATACATGAGAACTATATTCCATTCCAAGACAGGTTGTATCTGAGCATTGTAGATCATCAGAAGCTGACGAGAAATGAAGTATTTCTTTGCACAAAACAGGAATCCAAGTTTCTGGGAGGCACCCTCAGAGATCGATTGCACATGGTTTCCCCATGAGAGTGTGTCTACAGGCTATACTCTCTCGCTATCATTTGATTTTCTTTTAATTCCAGCAAATTTTTTGAACAATTTATTATTATTCATTTCAAAGTAACCTGTTTTTTATATAAATTTTGTTTTCAAAGGAATGCAAAGTCTATCGCGTACTGAAAAAACTTAAATATACGGTAATGCACATGAAAATATTCTTTTTATCATTTTCAGTGAATTCCAGTATACAACGGGCTTCAGTGCAGAACACTCTGAATTCAGTGGTTCAGGCCTTATTGAAAAATTCAGATCGAAGGTACGTTACTGAACTTAAATGATTTGATAACTTTTCATAATTAACCATACATCGAAGGAAGCGGAAATTATGCGAAATATCAATGGAAAAGTAAACTAAGGTCCATCCTTCTTCGTTGGTCTGAATCTATAAAAGATTATTAACTCTTATTTTCTTTTCACAGACACTAGACAATCTCACTATTCATCAACTTATCACCGGAAGCTTTGAATCGAATTATTTTTGAATTACATCAATTTGCCACAAATGTCACGTGATTCTTCCAAGAACTCTGTGGGTGACATGGAAAAAGAATGATCATATTCTTGATTCTCAGTATCCCCAGTAAACTCTTCCAAGAACTCTGTGGGTGACATGGAAAAAGAATGATCATATTCTTGATTCTCAGTATCCCCTGTTACTCTGGATTCATGTGCAGATGTTCATTCAGTAATAATGTTCTGAACAATATTAATTCTATCCATCATTTTTCCTCATTGTGATTTGTTGTTCAGTACCTTTACTACGATAACACATTTTCTTTATTTAAAATAACTTTTTTTTATGCCAGATATATTCAAGTGGAAACAGCATTCTTCTGGAAATGGTGGAAAGATCAAAAACAGCAACAAAGGGACCAGTTCAAGCATCTTGTAGACAGTGGCCAAATAGAAATGGTAAACGGAGCGTGGTCTATGAATGATGAAGCCTGCTCCAACTATCAGTCTACTATCGATCAATTCACTTGGGGTTTGAGGTAGCTTCAGAATTCTATTGAAATAATCAGCTTAGCGTTATTTATTCACAGAATCATCAATGAGACATTGGGAAAATGTGGCACACCAAGAATTGGCTGGCAGATAGACCCTTTCGGCCACAGCAGAGAACAGGCCTCACTTCTGTCTCAAATGGGATACGATGGGGTGTTTTTTTCTAGATTGGACCATGATGATGCTACTCAGAGAAAACTGAAGCGCAATTTGGATTTTGCTTGGCAAGGAAGCGCAAATTTGGGTAGAATGTCCCCATTTGAAATTGGACCATCGATTCACTGATTCATTTGCAGAAGACAGCGTGATTTTTGGTGGTATATTTGCAACAGACTTATACAACAGTCCAGCAGGGTATTGTTGGGACATTGAATGTAGTGATGATGTGATTGTTGATGATCCGAAAAGTCCCAATTATAATCTTGAAGCCAAAGTAAAATAACCTCTATAATTATTATGTGACATCAAAATGCTATTTTGCAGGTGAATGATTTTATACAAATAGTTAAAAATTTCTCTGCCTATTATTCCACAAACAATGTAATCATTCCTATGGGTGGAGACTTCCAATATCAAGCAGCAGAAACGAATTATATCAATATGGATAGATTCATTGAGTGAGTTCTGAACGACTCATATACCTAAGATGTCTAGAAGGATGGTGCTGGGACTGATGCGATATTGTTTAGAATTTTATGGCGACACTTATCTGTCATTAGTGTCATTTTTACGTATCGTGGTGTGTTTCTCAAATTCATCGCTAGTTGACGCTAATTGGAAGTGCATAGTCAACCGATCGATCGACAAACTATATTCTTCGATTCGAGCAGTCAACAAAATGAGCAAAATCTAATGTCATACTCGTAAAAAACAAAATCGAATGAAAGGAACACAATTATAGGGAATTTGGCCAGTATTCTGAACAAATAATATAGATTGTTGATCAGTCAGCGTCCAAAAGTAAAAGTATAGCCAGCCGTCAGGTCGGCCGTTTATACATTTCCTAGGAAATTTGTAACTCTTTTCGTTGCAAACGCCATCTCAACTGATTTGATGTCAAGGGGTCATGATGCTTATTATCATAGTAGGCATGTGTCGCCAAGTTTACCCCAAACATGCCCAGGTATAACTCGGTACACCATCCTTCTAGACATCTTACATATACCATAATGTTGAACAGAGAATCCTGATTATGACATTTCAGAGGCTTCAAAAAACACAAAGGTGTTAATGTTATCTACTCAACACCATCTTGTTACATGAAGGCTGTCAGTGATGCCAAACCTACTCTTACTTTGAAAACAGACGATTTCTTCCCTTACAGTAACGACGAACATCAGTTTTGGGCGGGTTACTTCACTTCTAGACCAAATTCGAAAAGATTCGAGAGAGTAGGGCATAACATATTACAGGTTAGTATCATTCGGAGTTCATAGATTCTGAAAACGTCAATAGTTGAAATTATTTAAATTGTTTTATTGATTGATTCTAGTGATTGTTTTCCAACATTTTGCTTGCAGGCAAGCAAACAACTTTATGCTCTGGGATCCTTACACAGCAATACGAGTTATGTTAATAATTTAACGTATCTGAGAGAAATAATGGGGGTTATGCAGCATCATGATGCCATAACAGGTACAGAACAGCAACATGTTGCCGATGATTATGTCAGAATGTTGACAGAAGCAGTTGAGTTAGCTGAAAAGCCATTGGGAGATATTGTGGGGTGAGAAAATATTCTTGTCGAATTATAATTTTATACAGACACTGATACTTCTATCGGATATATATATATATATATATATATATATATATATATATATATATATATATATATATATATATATATCGGAATATATTTTGAAGTAATGAGAAATCCCTTTTTTGAAAGAATCCTTGTTTAATAAATTATATTTGTTTTCCTATTTGATATATTTAACATGAATAATATACGAGAAACCTAACTCTCTTCATCCAATATTGATACAGAGATATTGCATCTATTGAATGTGAACAAGTTCCAAGAATGTTTATTTTCCAAGTTTTTATCTGTGAAACATCATTTCACCTTTTTTTTACAAATCTATATATGATGACACTGATTTTGAGCATTTTATTCTCTCACTGATTGTCACAATACATTATCGTCAGCAAATCTCTTATTCATTTGGTACTTATCATTGGAGAATCTACTTTGATTACATTTCTTTCTTCGAAATTTTATATTATTCAAAAGCCCGAATGTGACAAAGGGCGAAAATAATCGAAAATAGAGGCACATTGTTTTAGAGACGAAATATTCTGGTAAATTTTTTTCAGACACCTCCTCAACTTTGATGAAAAATTGAATCTCTCATCTTGCCTGTTGTCGAACATCAGTATTTGCGAAGTCTCGCAGGATTCTGATCAATTTGTTGTTGCTGTATACAATCCATTGGCATGGAATGTTACACACTACGTGAGGCTCCCAGTGGAAGGAGAGCATTTCGAAATCAGAGGACCCGACGGTAATGTTGACCTACGAATTTTTGGGTTGAATTTTCATACATTTTTAATTGACACGATTTCCACTTTACACCATCGACATTACAACTAGTGGACTGGCCCTCATGACAGTTTTCCACAAAGCACGGTGCGGAATTCATAGAGAGAAAGAGGATATGCACTTTGAAGAGATATTGTGAAGGACAGCCTGACAACTTTATAGATGAACTCATCTATTCTTCACAATTTCTGTTTATGTGCTACATTACAATGTTTCAATTTTGGTTATTTCGCAGTCTTCTCTCTCTTAGGACCAGTTCATCAGTCGTTATGTCAATGCTTCACATTGATTGAAATTTTACAGGTGAAGAAGTTTACGACATAATACCAACCCTCAGTGATTTTAAATTCGTCAAAATTCCTCATGCTCAACCGGCACTGCATGAACTGGTTTTCGCTGCCAGATATATTCCTCCGATGGGTCTGAAGCTCTATCACGTAACAAAAGTGACTACGAAGATTTCGAAAAAATCAGAACCAGTTCATGATAAAGTAAGTTAATTAATTCTTGAAATAATCTGTATCGGGCGTAAAATCTGACATAAGCAAAAGATATCACAGTTTCCTATGCGATCACTAACAATCGATTCATAAAACATACAAGTAGAATTCTGCTTGAGGAAGCTACTGTATAGCTGAAACACGTGGCGCGGTTCCCTTTTGAAATGTCCCATAAGAGCAATGCAATTATCGAAAACTTACAGCGGTAATTGCATTGTATCAAGTCACCATAACAACACATTTGAAACCGTATCGCTAGACGTAGGCAAACAACACAAATAAATGTCAGATAGACCTCAAAAATAGAAAAACATTTTGCGTTTAGGTGAGTACTCCATACAATCTATAGAGGAAAGTGAAAATGAACAAAAAATAATATTTCCTTGAGAATTTCTTTATTCGTGAAATATTCCAATGAATTACATTCGTGCATAAAAATGACAAGATGATTTTGCATTCAAGCGTGATATCTAAAAATTGCAAGAGTTTATTTTCATATTTTGTAAAAGAGCCCTCGTCTTTCGGACTCGGGCACTTTTTAAATATCACGCTTTCTTGCAAAATTATCGGTAATTTTCATGCACTCGTGCAATTATACCCGAATGGTTTTTTCATTCCTTCAGTGACAATGTAACTTACTGAAAGTGTATCTGACAGATGTTCGTTGCCATAACCGATTTTGCATTTTGATGATAGGTTCATTTCAGTTGTCATTATCTATAGTATTTCAAGTATTACCAGTGGTTCCGTTTGGTTTATTGCATATGCTTCTTTCCTTGCAGAGTGAACTGCAGAACCTGTTTTGATAAAGTTTTCATTTGGCTTGAGTAACACATATACAGTTCGGGATGTGGGAAAATTCATTAGATTTGAGATATAGTATCTTGTATGAAATACACAACTTTCAATTATTATAATTTTGTTCCCCGTTGCAATGAATAAACGCTAGCAGTATGATTCCATTTCAACAAAGTGTTTTTTTTATTTTCGTCGATCTGCGAAGAGTGCCACCAGCATTTTTCCTGACTCTAATACTTTTCCTTTAGCACCTTCAAGTTGAATGAGAACTGAACTTAGCCTTTCATTTCTGCGAGGAAAGTTTGAATATCTATGTACTGCGTGATATTGTTAATCTGGCATAATAAAGACGACTTATTATTCCTTCAGGTCTCTGCATTCAGCATAGATCCAAAAACAAATCTCTTGGAAAGTGTCACACTCAACGGGAAGTCTCTGAACATTAAACAGAGTTTTCAATGCTATTACAGTAAATTCATGTACGAGGATAATGGAGAAATGGCTTCCTCTGGTGCTTACTTGTTTTTACCAAACGAAACTAATTCCTTTCCTTTGGGCGAAGTTAAAAAAGTTCGTTCGTTCTCAGGTCATCTTGTCGAGGAGTTTCATCAAAAGTGGATCTCTGATGAAGTCGATGTTCTCCAAAGCATCAGATGGTACAAGAACGAAGATTATATAGAGTTTGACTGGATAGTGGGTAATATCACAGTGTAGGTATATTTACTGAAACTATCTATGTACTCACTTTCGGACTCCACAGAGCCGTAACAAAAATTTGTGAGTAGAAAATGAGCGCAAACCACCCAACTTTCAGAGGCTTCTCTCTGAAGAAAACAATATAGGGTGTTCGGTTAGGATTTTGAATTGTCGTTCAGATGGACATACTGTTTCTACATTCTTCTTAGAACTTCCTCAAATGATCCAAAAGGCTCGCTTACAACGAAACTTTATTGAAACATTTTAAAACACACCGGTTTAATATTCTTATTTGTATGATTTCAGTGATGAGAGTAAGTATGGCATCGAAGTTATATCTAGGTTCATTGTAACAGAGGATTTCGACAATAAACATGCATTTTTCACCGATTCAAATGGCAGGGAAATGATGAAAAGAATTAAAAATCACAGACCAGATTACACCTATAATCCAAACATCGAACCTGTAGCTAGTAATTATTATCCGGTCACTTCAAAAATAGTCATCAAAGACGAAGAAAAAAATATTGAGGTTGCTATCCTCAATGACAGATCACAAGGAGGTACTAGTTTACATAAAAGTCAGATGGAGTTGATGGTAAGTGGAAATAGCATCTATAACACAAATTATTACTGAAAAATGGCAAATCTTCAAACATGTATATTTACAAACGAAACATGAATAACTATAATATTACTATGATTTTTGAAGACGAAAAACTCAATTAGAACCTCTCATGCAACATTTTGGGATTATTATAAAAAAAATTATCATGGAAAAACCACATTGAAAATTGAGAAGTATATTATCTTCCTTGATGGGTAGATTATTCGAAATTGAAAATTTCATGCCGTGTTGATATTTACATATTTATCACGACTTAATTGAATAAAATTTTCAGTATCGAGTATTCCCATAGGTAACAGCTAACAAATTTATGCTGAAAGAACCTGAATTATCACAAAACAAAAGTATAAATTATATTCATGGAATGAATTTGAATATATTTCATGGTCATATCTTTCAACTATCCTATTGAATATATTTCTGTTTCATCAAGGTTCACAGAAGAATTACAATCGATGACAGAAAAGGTGTTAATGAGAATTTGGATGAAACAGAATGGGATGACGGAGTATACGCCAGAGGATTTCATTATTTGATAATCGGGAATGCAAAAGGTTCCAATCCGAATGGTAAGAGAAACATTCAGAGAACAACATTTCAACAACCCGAAGTCATAGTTGATATCTGATAGGAAATATCAACTTCTTTCAGTACTATCAAGATGCAAATTGAATAACGTTTGACTGGCACATGTATTATTTCCCTAATGGAAGACACTCATTGAATAGGTCTTTGTCCAATAATGTTCTCGTGAGAAAATAGAAAAAATCTAGTTTGAATTCTTGTAATGGAGGAAAGGAGTATCAAATTAGGGTATTATTGGTGTCCACCTCTAAGGAATTTAATGCGAGTTCGAAACCTTGCCTCACTTCAGATACAGTCAACTGTCTGTCGTCATATTGATCAGGGGTATTATTTCTAGAAGAACACCAAGCTGTAATTTGATTTTACATTTCCTACTTATATATGATTCTGCGCAGGTAAATCTACAGCAGCTCAAGAACGTATTTTGGCACAGAAAAAACTGGTTCAGCCATGGATAGGACTCGCCCCAACAACCAAGACATTCGGTGAACTCGAAAAAACATCAAAACTGATGGTAAAAAAAATAAATAGCCTCTTTCTTCATATACGCTCATGATATATATTTCAGTACTCTGCTCTGGTAGCTGCATTTCCAGAGAACATAAATATTCTAACATTCGAGCCTTGGACAGATCATACTTATCTTCTGCGACTAGAGCATATCATGGAAAAGGATGAAGACTCCGAGTTATCTGGTATTGTTACTATTGAAAACATTCAGGTAAATAAATCGAATATTTTGACCTTCATTTCTTTTCAATTCAAATTCATCATGTGAGAACGGATGGAATGTTGGTCTAACTTTCTCAGTTTAGAATTCCCCCATTTGTGATTTTACTGTGACCTTTTGTTTCGACTGTGTCAGTTACCTATTTCATTATTGTGTTTTTCGGCTGTAGGCTTCACATACATCCAAATGAAACAGCAGGAATGAACATAAAAGGGTTTGTTTTTATTTTTCAGAATGTTTTGAAGTCGTTCCACATTAAAAAAATTACAGAGATGACATTAGCTGCCAACAGGCGTCTGGAAGAATTCAGGAAGAGTGAAAAATATCATTGGAAGCTAGCAAATCATTCAACATATGCGAAGTTTGATTCGAAACCGAGTGATACCCTATCTCTCAAACCCATGGAGATAAAAACTTTCATTGTGGAGATAGAAAATAAAAAACTATAGTTATAACGTTTTTCCTATCAATGTACTTTCAATACAACCTTTGTTGGGGAAATAGAGGGTTCTGATTATGAAAAAAATACTGAACGCAATATGGTTTGGTACATAGAAATTGAGGCGAATATAATATGACATTTCGTTTCACCCAAAACTGAAACTCATTCGAGAAAATGAAACAAAAAAGAATATTATCCGCAAATCGATAGGAAATTTGAGATTCCAGACTGAAGGAAGGAAATAATATATCCTCACAGTTGTCATTATTAACCATTAGAGAAAAAAAAATATGTTCAGGAAATCTACTACTTTGCTGCCTAGTAAAACAAACAAGTATTTCAATTTCTCGCCAATAAACATTTATATCTTGTAAGGTTTAGATGATCATAACGACACAGATCCGACCTAATTCCTAGTGTGATGTTAGGCACTCAAAAAGCAAATCGACTTCTTGGTTTCAGTTGCTTTTCTGACACCTCATTGAATTTTTCGACTGTGGCAGTTCCATCATGGTATTCCCATCCTTCTATTTCACCTGCAAACCTGTCGAACCTCCTTCTCCCCTCTATATCAATTTTCCAACCGTCTTTCTCTCAGATTCGTTTCAAATCAGAACTGAAAAGCTGTACATTTTCCTGTCCAAGGATATATTTCCTGAGGCAAACAAGAAATTTTCAAGAGGATGAGAATCTGCTTTTTTTTTGTGAATTCACACCATTTTCACGGAACACCACAAATTTACTCTTTCCATGTGAACCTGAACAAAGGAAACCAATCATTTAGAAAAGTGAAAATCTGAGAATAACCATAATCATCACAAGCCCAATCCATTTTGAAAACACATCATCTTAAAAATGTCTCGGTGACCAGACAATGTGCACAAGAGAGAATCTTTACTGCCTCATGTCTCAACTATTTGCATATTATAAATGTGAAACTCAGCATTTCATAAGCTTGCTATTATTTCATTAACTTGATTAGCGAAATCAAACGTTACACACAGATCCCTGATTCCATTAACACGTGTTAACTGACTTGCAAGAAGTGTGTTCGGAAAGCTGATACAATTTTTTACTTGCAGAAAAGATATAACGAAACATTTTTCAACATTCACATTCAGGCTGTTTATTTGACTTCAACTCACTGTGTTGGCAAGATCCTCTGACAAAAGATTTGCATCGCGTAGGTGTTTACTGGACCATACAGCTCAGATGATCAGCGAAAAGAAGGAACTGAGAATTCTCGATACGTGGAAATTGACAAATGAAACTCACTATTTTTTTTATACCACTCATAACTACACTACGCGGACATTAATTCTATACTACAATTTCCAAGAATAACTTTGAAAATCAAAAGAGTAGCCGAATTTTTTGTTACAATCTACAAAGGGTGGAAATTTCCACTGACAATAGAGACCAGTCATCAGCTGCTATGAAACCGAGCACAGGCCAATGGACTTTGAAGGAACTGATATTGAAAAAAATGAGAAAAGTAGAATCAAACTCTGATGTGCCGATAAAATAAATATCAATATTTTTCTTCATATACGTCATCTCTTGATAAAATCAAGAGTGAACTGTAAAGCAATCTATATCGATTGTAAAATGAAAAAATATACTTTCATGATCTCAATCACACAATTGGAGATAAAACTGTGATTGAGCTGTCAATATTGATATCATCTCAAGTGAGAAGTTATTTTTATTTATCCTCATCCGAATTTCAGAACGTTTTTAGTTGAGCACAAAATGATACTCAGAATTTATCTTCCACTTTTACTGATTATAGGGAAGGTGAATCTTGTACCAGTTTCAACCCCAAGACAGGATAAAGTTGGATGTGTCAAATGCCACCCGGTCGTTGAAGGAAAAATCAACGTCCACTTGATACCACATTCGCACGATGATGTTGGTTGGTTGAAAACTGTGGACGAGTACTATTATGGATGTGAGTACTCATAGATAATATATGGGAGTCGTGTGGTATACTTTTTGCTGTAGTCTGATCATTTCATTTTTACCAATTTATTCGACACAGTTTGCCTTATCACCTGTATGGTAAATAACTGTTCAAAATACACCTGGAGTTCCGCATGGAAACGATTCCCCTAATTTGTGTTTTTTCAGTGAATACCACTATTCAACGAGCTTCCGTCCAGAACACCCTGAACTCAGTTGTGCAAGCCTTAATAAAAAATCCAGACAGAAGGTACGTTCCTGGAATTGATTTACCTAATTGTGAATTTCAACCAATTCTACCAAATATGCTTTGTCGCATTTTACAAATTTCGACCAAGCTCATTATACTTTTATTGCCGTTGAGTTTCAATGTTGTGAAAAAATAAGAAAAACATCAGGAGACATAATCTAGTTATATTGATCCAAGATGCTGCGTTTCCTTCAGGTTCACACTTTTTTGGAGTACTCCCACATCATTCGAAAAGTTTGATGACGTTAATTTGAAATTCCCCAGATTAACCGGGTATTATTTAGATATAAATTTCGTCAAGGTAGATCTCGACCCATACGGAAATATCAACCATTCTCAATTATTGTTTAATCTCGGATAGTGAGTTTTATAATATCACTGCTCATTATTCATCACTCACTCATTCTTCAATTGGTTTCGAATACTTCATGATATTTCCATTATGTCTACTTTAAGTCATATTGAATACGAGTTCGATAAATGTATTCTGAATTCTCCATAACCTCTGTTATTTCGTATACATGTGGCATACTGACTTAATAAGGTTGTTTCAAACTTCTATTCCCAAATACCTTCGAATATAACCATCAAACTATTTTTCTATACTTGTCTGAAAATGACCTTTCTACTCGCAATATTTTTTATCTCAGATACATTCAAGTAGAGACAGCGTTCTTCTGGAAATGGTGGAAAGATCAAAAACAGCAACAAAGGGACCAGTTCAAGCATCTAGTGGACAGTGGCCAATTGGAAATGGTCAATGGAGCATGGGCTATGAACGACGAAGCCTGCTCCAACTATCAGTCTACCATTGATCAATTCACTTGGGGGTTGAGGTACCTTGAAAAATCTTTTGAAATAACAGTCTCAGTATTATATCTTTACAGAATCATCGACGAGACATTGGGAAGATGTGGCATACCTAGAGTAGGATGGCAGATAGACCCTTTCGGACACAGCAGAGAACAGGCTTCTCTTCTGTCTCAAATGGGATACGATGGAGTGTTTTTTGCGAGATTGGACCATGATGATGCTACTCAGAGGAAAATGAAGCGCCGTTTGGATTTTGCTTGGCAAGGAAGCGCCAATATAGGTGAACTTGTCCAATTTATGGTCGGTTTTTCAATTTACTGTTAGAAAACTTAAAGGTCAGCTCAGTCCTTAACAGCCATTCTAGGTCAACAAATGGTGATTGAAAAACCGGCCCTCAGAACTAGACTGACAATTTATCATCAAATTTACAGATAACAGCGTAATATTTGGTGGTATCCTCGCTCATCATTATGATACTCCAGCAGGGTTCTGTTGGGATATTGAATGCGACGATGATGTGATTATTGATGATCCACAAAGTCCCAACTACAATCTCAAGGAGAAAGTAAGATAACATCTATTATTTTTTGTGATATGACAATGATATTTCGCAGGTGAATGATTTCATTGAAATAGTCAAAAATTACTCTTCCTATTATTCCACAAACAATGTAATCATTCCTATGGGTGGTGACTTCCAGTACCAAGCTGCCGAGTCGAATTATGTCAATATAGATAGGTTAATTGAGTGAGTTTCACTTCGAGTGAATTTACCCCAAAAAAAAAACTTTTTTTTCAATTTCCAGAGGTTTCAAGAATCACAAAGACGTGAACGTTTTTTATTCAACACCATCTTGCTACATGAAGGCCGTCAATGACGCTAAACCTACCCTCACCTTAAAAACAGATGACTTCTTTCCTTACAGTGATGGCGATCACCAGTTTTGGGCGGGTTACTTCACTTCGAGACCAAATTCGAAAAGATTTGAGAGAGTAGGGCATAACGTATTACAGGTTAGTTTGATTCAGGGTTCGTATATTCTGAAAACATCACTAGTAAAAATTGTTGTATATTCAGATGATTTAAAACACATTTAAATCAAAACGTTCTACTTCTTCTATTGATTCTTCCTATTGATTGTTTCCGAACATTCTCCTTGAAGGCAAGCAAACAACTTTATGCTCTGGGATCCCTACATAGAAATAGAAGTTACGTTAATGAATTAACGTATTTGAGAGAAATTATGGGAGTTATGCAGCATCATGATGCCATAACAGGTACAGAACAGCAACACGTTGCCGATGATTATGTCAGAATGCTGACAAAAGCCGTCAAGCTAGCTGAAAAGCCATTGGGAGATATTGTAGGGTGAGTAAATCATTTACAATTCAACAGAAATATTCAATAGTCTTCCGCGTGGGCAGCAAATAATCAAATTGTTCTCTGAATCGTTTTCAACTAATATTTTGAATTAGAGAAATGTATAATTCATTTCTTATCATTGCTTCCTGGAATTGTTGTATTATATTCAATGATTACTTCTTGCCATTCCAATTTTTTTGAATGTCTCACTCATTATGTCACTTTTCCAATTTTTTTATCATTTTGCCAAGTAATTTATATTCGATGTTCAGTTATAGTAAATGATTTGATATGATTTGTTTTCAGAACCAGAATATTTCATGAAAAAGAAGTATGTGTCAAATATATAGAATGAATATGAAATTTTCGGTATTATAACTTTTGAAAGTGGTTCATATTGATCCGTTTATTTTTGCAATCAAGAAAAATTTGAAAAAAAAACTTTTTTGTCGTCTTATTTTCAGACACCTCCTCAACCTCAATGAAAAATTGAACCTCTCATCTTGCTTGCTGTCGAACATTAGTATTTGTAAAGTCTCCCAGAATTCAGATCAATTTGTCGTTGCTGTGTACAATCCATTGGCCTGGAATGTTACACATTACGTGAGGCTTCCAGTGGCGAAAGGAAATTTCGAAATAAGAGGACCCGACGGTAATGTTGAACTACGATATTCTATGATGATTTTAACTTTTTCACTTTACACTTCTCTCATCGGATAACATTTTATTCCTACAGGTGAGGAAACTTTCGACTTGGTACCATCACTTAGTAATTTCACTTTCGTCAAAATTCCCCATGAGAAACCGGCACGGTATGAACTGGTGTTTGCCGCCAGAAATATTCCTCCAATGGGTTTGAAGCTTTATCACATAACCAAAACCAAAAAGACTAGGAATATGTCGAAAAAATCAAAACGAGTTGGAGGAAGGGTAGGTAGATCAAAGAGAAAATATGTTCTTTTCAAGTTTTGCTAAAATAGTGATAGGAGTTATTGTTTCATGACAGCATCGTTCTGAGAAAGAATCATGATGAACTCCTGCAAAGTGTTATGGGCTTGCAGGGCGTGAGGGTGATTCTTCGAGTAATTTTCAGACAGATAATAATTGTAACGTTTTTACTCGGGTTCGAAAATAAGTGACAATTGCTACGGCAAAATCCAACAACTTTATTGCAATTCACTCAACAAAGCTCGATGCATCACGATGACAAATGATGGGCGTGGTCTTCTTCGAATCACATAGGCATAGGCGTACAGAAAGCCATGGGCGTAGAAAAAGGCTTTGATATTCGTAACAATATAATGGTTCGTCTTTAAGAAAGCTGTAAATAGTCTCCAACGGAATGCTTTAAAATGGCTCTTATAGTTTGACAAGGGTTCTATTGAAAATTCCAGTATCTGAAGGCGTCTCTTTCCAGTGTTTTCCCCAGTTAGAAACAGGTTTTACTGAAGTTTAGTCTGTGGTGTTTCTTTTTTCGATCATGAGTTTGCTGTGAGACTTGCCCATAATGGGAGATTTTCAGCACTTGGTGTGTCAGGAGTTTGAGTCTTCGGTCATGCAGTAGATGGCATTTTGCCTAGCGCTCTTGTTTTCAAAACGTTTTCGTCTGTCTGTATCACTCTCACTGATTTGGTGGTTGTTAGGGAGACAGACGCATATGTTTTAAATACAAGAACGCCAGAAGATGCATACGATCATCACGAATATGTGACGTTGAATTGAAATATCCTCGTCATGCATGGTTGACATCTCTATATAGTGCAACTGGTCGAAAGACAGGCTCAATATCCATTGAACTACTTGCCCAATATTAACAGTTATTGTTCAGATACAATGTCGCGCAATATTTTATATTGTGCAACATAATTTATTATCTGGGAGCCACTAATGCTACTTATTTCAGGTCTCCGCATTCAACATTGATCCAAAAACGAACATCTTGGACACTGTCACACTCAACGGAAAGACTATGGGAATCAAACAGAGTTTTCAATGCTATTACAGTAAATTCATGTACGAAGATGATGGTGGGGCTGCTTCCTCTGGTGCTTACCTGTTTTTACCTAATGGAACTAATTCGTTTCCTTTGAACGAAGTTAAAGAAGTTCGGTCGTTCTCAGGCCACCTTGTCGAGGAGTTTCATCAAAAGTGGATCTCTGATGAAGTCGATGTTCTTCAAAGCATCAGATGGTACAAGAACGAAGATTACATAGAGTTTGACTGGATAGTGGGTAATATCACAGTGTAGGTATATTTGCTCTTGTTGTCTAAGTACTCATAGTCGAGCTACCTTACTAATGAAATTTAATCAGATCAAATTTCCTCATAATGTTTTGATTGTTTGGATCCCCTATCTCCTTCTGATGACAAATTGATAACTAACCGATCTCAGTTATTCATTTTCCCTTAAGAACTATTTATGGATTTCATGAGTCTTTCAATAAATCTAAATTGATGAGCAATAAAACTTTGGAATGCTCATTTAATAAGTATAATTTCAAGTTCAAACAATAGTTGAGAATATTAGTATCGATAAAACAAATTCCGAATGACTTCATAGATATTTGGTAATCTGAGGATGAGGAAAGATGATCCATTCCAAATTTGCTGATAATGAATATGTATATATGGAAACTCAGAAGTACACCAATGCTCGCGTTTCGTTCTTTAATCAAAAAGGGAGAATATTTTTCTATGAGATCAATGCTTCTCACGCTAGAATTCGAAATAGTCATTAAAACCAAAAAGGATCTGAGAATACAAGATGTTTTATGTAATATTGTTCATTATTGTGTTTTTATTGCTCAGTTATCAACTACATAACAATGTACTTTACGTCCGTATGCGGGCAAAACTTTCACTTTAACTTTTTCTTCATGTTAACATTTCAATTTGTACTGTGCTTTCCTAGCACCCACGGTACCTAGTTGAAATCGAATAGAATCATTGATTTTTCGCAAATATTTCTATTCTGTTGTAAAAACGTTCTGGTATGATATAAAAGTTGGTATATGCACCACGGGTATTAACAGATGTATATACCCACGGGCGACTCACGAACCCTCGGGCCAGAGGCCCTCGACATTGCCCTCAGGGCATAAACATCTACTCCTTACCCTTGGTACATAAATTACTATTCTGAGGGAGAAAACATTTCACAAAAAATGAACGGATATATTTTCATTAGACACAATGAGGCAGGAACTAGCAGGAACTGTAGAGAATCGTATGGAATTTTTATTGCTATGTTTCAAAACAAAATACATAATTGATATATATATCGTTGCATTCGCGATAATTTTCTTTTTGTTGAGAATAATTTTCACATTTACACAATATCCTATTTCTCGCATTTCCAGAGATACTAGTTTGTATGGCATTTTTGAATATCCTTATTTGTATGATTTCAGTGATGTAAGTCAGTTTGGCATTGAAGTTATATCAAGGTTTACCGTAACAGACGATTTCGACAATACACATACATTTTTCACCGACTCGAATGGGAGGGAAATGATGAAGAGAATAAAAAATCATAGACCAGATTATACCTATAAACCAAACATCGAACCTGTAGCTAGTAATTATTACCCGGTCACTTCGAAGCTAGTCATCAAAGATGAAAATAAAAATATTGAGGTAGCTGTTCTCAATGATAGATCGCAAGGAGGAACTAGTTTGCATAAGAGTCAGATGGAGTTAATGGTGAGTAGTAATAGCAAATATCGTTTTGCAATTAGCAATTTCAGATGTTAGGTAGATAGGGAAGTTTTTCGGTTTCCTAATAAAAATAGCTTAAACTGTCATGTCCATTTGCCTCTTCGATTTTTCCTCAACAAGGCATGTTTGAGTAAATAAGATTGTTATTTTTTAAACAGATTTCAATACGTTTTTCTTCTTCGTTCAGCAAGAACAAAAGTGCAAATGGATTTTTGGGAAGGCTTATGATAGCACCCGATATTCTCAATCGTTAACGGGCGTTCGTCTTTTTCACAGAATGATTCTTTTTCAAAATAAATAATTATTTTTGAAAGAAGTTTCCTGGGTGGTATCTGAGTTTAGAATTCAGAATGTCAAAATCGTTCCTTCTAGAATGTCGTTTTTCAACCACATTATCTTAATTTTCCGCACTGAATCTATTTTTGTTCTTCAAGGTCCATAGAAGAGTTTTGATTGACGATAGCAAAGGAGTTAATGAGAATTTAGATGAAACAGAATGGGATGACGGAGTATATGCCAGAGGATCTCATTATTTGATAATCGGGAGTGCAAAAGGTTCCAATCCGAATGGTAAGGAAAACATTTAGAGAACAACAATGAATTTCCATAGTTGATATCAGGTGGATATCTGACAGGAGATATCAACTTCTTCCTGTAATATCATGATGCAAATTGTATAACATTTGACTGGCACATGTATGATTTCCCCAATGGAAGACACTTATCAATTACGTATTTGTTTGTTCAATGATGTTCTCGTGAGAAAACTGAAAAAATCTAGTTTGAAATATTTTTTTTGCGATGGAGGAAACAAGTATCAAATCGGTGTTCACCCCAAAGGAATGTAATGGAAGTTCGAAACCTTGCCTTACTTCAGAATCATCATCAACTATTTTATCGTACTATTGATCAGGGGTATTGTTTGTAGAACACAGAGCTGTAATTTGATTTTACGTTTTCTACAGATGTATGATTCTTCGCAGGTAAATCTACAGCAGCTCAAGAACGTATTTTGGCACAGAAAAAACTGGTGCAGCCCTGGATAGGACTCGCCCCAACAACCAAGTCATTCAAAGAACTGGAAAACACATCGAAACTGATAGTGAGAAAATTACATAGCCTCTTTCTTCATATACGCTTACGCCATTTTTACAGTACTCTGCTCTGGTAGCTGCATTTCCAGAGAACATTAATATTCTAACATTTGAGCCGTGGACAGATCATACTTATCTTCTGCGACTAGAGCATATCATGGAAAAGGATGAAGACTCCAAGTTGTCCGGCACCGTTACTATACAAAACATACAGGTACATAATCCAAATTATTTCGAACTTAAATTAGTTTCTCAATTCATTATTCTTCGAGAACAGTGGAGGATTTGCTTATCCTTCATCAGTGGTCTCTTCCCATCTTATGTTTATCTGATCCTGACCCAGCATTTCTTAACAATTGGACACTTGTCAAGGTACAAATTTTGAATTTACTTTTTCAATTCATTATGTAATCAGGCGACAAAAATTGAGAAAATATTGAGAACAATTTGTAGCTATTTATTCAGATCATACATCGGGTATCTATCTGTATACGTTTCGATTAGATAACATGCAATTTCCATAATACTAATTTATAAAAAAAAAAATGAAAAATCATATAGATTACTTTTGTATCATTCCTGAACTCGAGTATAATTCTGCTGTTCAATAAACTCATTTTATCATTCCATTATTTATCGATATCAATGGAACTAATGACGTGAAAGCGAGGCCGAATACAAAAAAAAACATTGGTGACACAGACTTATGTAACAACCCTCCTTTTTGCTTCGTTTCTTCAGATATTTTTGAAAAATTCGGGATATTGAATATGTCCACAAAAAGGCACTTTTTGCCGTAATAGAAGAATTTTTACAAGTTTCTGTTATTTCGGAAATGACAACCACGTTTGATTTTCAACTGGAACGCACTGTATCTTGTTGTTCTTTTGAAATCCGCATGGTTTTCTGAATCCAATTATACCCCATAGCTGATATTTGAATAATGGATTGGAACACTGAATACTTCACCCGATCCAGTAACACTGTTTTTCGTGGATTTTCATACAGTTGTAATAGCAAATGCGCTACCGAAAAATCAGTAAGTCGACCCAGAGTGCTTTGGGAGCCAAGATAATTAGCCTGCCTTTGCCCTCACAAAATCCCGCCATCTCTGGGCATACTCGTCAGATCGTTGGATAAGGAAAACAAAAATAGTAGTATTTAATGAAAATAAAACAGAAATTCACTTTATCTTGACTTTTTGAATGTTGCGAAAGGCAAGGATCACACTTACTTCAAAATATAATTGCATTCGCATCCTGCACCCAAATGAATAGGTGGACTTTTCCTTTTTCAGAATATTTTGAAGGAGTTCCGCATCAAAAAAATGACCGAAACGACTTTGGCTGCCAACAGGCGACTAGAGGACCTCAAGAAGAGTGAAAAATATCATTGGAAAATAGCAAATCATTCAACACATGCGAAGGTTCATACAGAAAAAATTAATACTACATCTCTCAAAGCCATGGAGATAAAAACGTTCATTGTGGAGTTAGAACACAAAGAGTAGAAATGATTAAAATGAAGGTTCAACAACCCTACTGAGTTTTCATGGATTTGTTGTGTAGGTAGTTGGGATTGCTGTTCATGGAGAGAAGGCAGAATACTTGCATATATCGTTATTATCGTCATTAACCTTTATATTGCATGATTTCGGCAGAAGAAACAAAGTCGATAGGTTAGATCTATTTTTACCTGGTAAATATTATCTTTTTATAACCCTCGCTACGACTATTTCTGATGGGTTTTTCACATTATTTCAAATAGCTTTATTTATTGTTTTTTTCACCATTTGTTGCCTCTTGAGCACTGAATGGAAAAATATCATTGATGTGGATTCTCATACCTTAACGCCCTCGACAGCTTGTCATAGTTCATGTTTGGTTTAGATTTCCTTTCTCCCCACCTCCTCGCAACTTCATCTGGATCTGTGAGTTTGAATTCTCCGTTCGTACCTTCCCATGTGATACAAGCTGCATTCGATGAATCACTTAGCAGTTCCAAGAGAAATTGCCACAGTTGAATTTGGCCAGAACCTAGAACAAATAAAAAGTTTGTTGAGATAGATACAAACCGATAGATCAGAGGTGGTTAAGTTCAAGGTGAGTGGATATATTCGCCCCTCTATTGAAACTCGGAAGGTTTTTTGTGGTTCACTCCAATTTAAATTTTCGCTAAATATATCCAAGACGATCAGTTGGTTTGCTGAATTATCTTCCAAGTCCAAGGCGAAAGATAAACTTTGCCAAGTCTCTGGTTAGAACCGCGGCGAGACAAGCTCAAAATACATGGCTCTCCTGTAGATGACTGAATGAAAAAAAAAGTATTTTCTTTACCATTTTTTTTCGTTAATCGATTTTTGATCCCTACGAACAAATGACGCTAAAATTTCAAACTTGTGCGAAGTGGCGCTGCTTATCCTGAGATATGTCACCCTCTCCATTTCCACAAATGATGAAATACAGATTAATAATAGAAAAGGGTATATATGCTTAGATTCCACAATCTGAAGTTTTTCAACTTTTTGACAGGTACTTCAGAATGCTATAAAAAATGTGTTAACTTAACACTCGAATGTATATTGGTTCTTCCAGTAGGTGTATCTATTTATAAAGGTTTCTATAACACCAGTTACCAAAGTGACTTCAATTTAGTAAGCTGATGAATCACAAAAAGGTGAGTTTCTGACAGTATTCATTTTTGAAAGATTGAACACTGTCATCTCAGCTAACATAAATCTGGACTCTTGCCAGTTTCAGTGGGGAGACAGGCTACTTGAGAAAAATGATAACCATTCAAAATATGAACTGAACACTGAACAAAGCATCAAGGCAAATTTATACCAGAATTACATGGAAAACTACAAGTTCTGATGATATATAAAATGGATTTCTATATGTGATTGATGGAGTGAAATTCTAAAGAAATAAAATTATACACGGTTGTCTGATCAAGAAATACTCGGAATATATTGGAAAATGAGTCATAACAAAACTGATTAAATTAATTATCACTGAACCCTTCAACTTCAATATTTGTCAGTCGGTTGTGAAAACGGTAACGGATTTGTGTTCCTAAACGTTAACAAAGGTAAGTATTTTTAGTTTTTGGTATCAAGTTCCTTCAGGAGGAATTGAATTTATTTAACGCAGCAACTTTTCGTGGTAAATGAAAAACCTGCCCTACTACACTTGTATAGATTCCAATATTAATTCCTATTTTTTCAGATCATGGAAGGTTAACAACCCAAAAGTCTACTGTGAAAAGAATCAATATTAAGTGATGAGAGAGAACAGATTCTCAAGAACATAAGTATTTTTGTGGAGAGAATTAATGAATTGATGAATAAATTTTTGGTTTTATCTGAAAAACAGATTCTTGCAGAACACCAGTGCCCAGCATTGCTTAACAGCAGTACATGAATGTCTGTGTGTATGTATGTATGCTTATATAGATACCTTCTGGATACATTTCGATGTATGTCTGAGAACAGCTAGTTGAAAATATAATCTGTCTGAATTGTTTATGAATCTGATACGGGGAGCTGGTTTTACGAAATACTAATAAAGCTTATAGGCACTAATGCTAGGGTAAGTGTTCGCTATTTTCTCCTCGTTAAAAACTGTTACCATGTAGCCAGCTCGGAAACAAAAGTGGAAAATAACCGTGTCATCTACTTTGGTTCAACATGCAAATGAATACCGAGACTTTCGATGAAACGGATTGATAAAAACATACACCTACGTGAATAATAAACAATCTGAAGCCTTAATAAAATTCCGCAGACATGTGTACCAGGTGGCAGTCGGAAAAGGTAGCTAAATTGCAGTCGCCGGAACAACATGCGTTTGTTTCCTTCCGCCCACTTCGCATTTACAAGTTAAATGTCATTTAAATTTCTAATGCGGCGTTTGACAAAAACATGATTACTGAATTATACGGCGGCCGGTGAGTTTCTTGTAAAAACGCGAACAGGCGTCGGGCCATGCCGACATTTTACTTTGTTACCGTAATTAGTGGAAATTGGCGTGCCACCGCTGGCCGCGTTGTAATTTTGATTTGATGTGACGGCTTTTAATACTCGGGAAAATGCAAATTCGTTTCATTGTACCTTTCACTTTTATTGCCTTTGGAACACGAAATCGCAAAGGCTGATATTCGATTTGATGGTAAAAAAGAAAAATTATTTTCGGATAATAATTCTTCAAGTAAGCAAACACCAGAAACTTGTCATACCACCCAATTCTTCAAAAATCACTTCAGCCTCTTGGACTTACTACGCTTTTCCTTTTCCAGACAATTTTGTATCCTGTACAAAAATTTGTACAGGTTCTTCTGCTGAATCTGAGTTATATTCTTTCGGTACCATAATTTTCTGTCCATAATATATGCCTTGACCATGTGATCCAAAGCCTCATATTCGCGAAGAATATGAAGAGCTGTCTCTGTCCTTCGTTGTTCTGCCTTTTCCGTTATACAGTGATATCTTGTGCATGTGTCCTTGAGATAATTAATAATCAGTAGCCCTGCTATGATTCTTGGCTGATTCCAGGTACTTGGAGCAGTTCTTCCGTGTTTTTCCTCGACGTGAACGTTACATAATGGGTAGATTTTTCTCAATCCTTTCTTGAGTTTGTACCATCGTAGTCTATTTCCATCTACCAGAGACCTCAGATCGCCACAGCATTTCTACACCACTCTGTATGCCATTCTGTAGGCCTGAGAGATATCTAGATATCTGAATCAAAATGACCATTAAGAAACATTCTTCACAGTAAGACATACCATACCGTGAATGCTTCTGACAATTATCTGCATATCATGTCATAGTTTGCCAAAAAGGCAACAATATCCAAAGACAAAGACAAGCGAGAAGGTTTATCAACCCATAGAAAGCTGAAGAGCGTCTATGGTTAAATACAAAAGTCCTCAAATTAGTAACATGCGGCACTGTCCATTGATGTACCAATTCAACAGGAGTCTTTTGTCTTTGCTCTGCACAAATGAAGGCTCTTTTCTGAATGAAGAACACAGAGTTCAATAAGCCTTGAGAACTGTTGCCCCAAAAACTCAAATGTGAGTCAATCAACTCAAAATATGCAGGTTTTGCTAGTGAAGTATTTGGTTCTCTCGCAATAACCCTAGTGCGAAGCAGAGCTGAGGCCAATTTCTTGCACGAGGATGAAATATGGGTAGAGAATGAAAGGTCCTTTTCCACATATAGTCCAAGAAATGTGGATGCTCATTACGTAGCTATTGGTGAAGTGCCTGAAAAACTTCACTGTGCGTGCATTTGAAGATTAGGAAGCATGTCTTTGAGAAATTAGGCGATGATTTATTAGGATTACACCATTTCCTAACTTCTTCCATGTCTGCCATAACGAGATCATTCAGTTCGGTGGTGTCTTTACTATGCCATACTATTGTGGTGTCATCTGCAAATATAGTGAATTTTCCTTTGACTTTAATGGAAGGAAAGGTCATTTATATATTCAGCGGAATAAAAGTGGGTCCAGTACCGAGCCTTGAGATACTCCACATGACATGCCTTGAGACTCAGACATCTTACTGTATACGTTGTGTACGTTCAGATAAATAGGAGTGGAGCTATTTCAACAAAACATCTCAAAAGCCATAACCTTCCAATTTTTTCATGAGAATACTGTGATCCAAGCAGTCAGGGGCTTTCGTAAGATCACAAAAAATAGATACATAGAACGCAGTAGTAAGAGGCTAAATGCTTAATCGACAACGCCAGAACTTCCCAATGATTCCCAGCAGGGGACCAAAAACCAATCGCATGTCAACGTAAAATCAAATCAAACAAAACAACGTCAGGTAATTATCATACTCGATGCCTTCACGTGTCGGACGGCGTGTCTTTCGCCTAGGTTATGTTAGTTTCTAATTTCACAGGGGTTACGGCCGGCAGTCACCCTCTGTGAAACAAAAGCCAAATGGATTCCGCGGGCTGTCATTAAACATGCGTTAGTTGGTGTTTAACTCATTTTTTAGCCGTAAATCTGGTCGCCACACCCAAGTTCAACCGGGTGCGTTTATACTGACAGTTATTTTGTTTGCGGACCGAATGGCTTGGGAATAGAGGGTGCTAATTGTTTGTGCTACGTGAAATCTATGAGGCCATTAGAAAAGAAGACTTGATGAAAACGGCAATTAGTATGACCTCTTCTGATTTTTATTGAAGTTTTTCGGAGTCTTTTACTATTTGGTCATAAACTGGAAGATACGTTGGTTTTAGTAACAACGAATGAATCCGAATATCATCTGCTTACTTGAAAACAGTTCAACTTTCAAGAAAAAGGGAAATTAATTCGGGTGTTCCACATGGTTCTGTGTTAGGTCCCATTCTATTTTTATTATATATTAATGACCTCACCAAGCTTAATATTTCTGGAAAGTTCACCTTATTTGCAGATGACACAACCATACTGTGGAATAATAAAAACACTTGTGAGTTACATAAAATAATCTCTGCTGACTTAAAAAAAGTTAAAGATTGGTGTGATTCAAACATCCTATCTTTCAACTCAACTGAAACAAATTTAATATCGTTTAGATGCTCGATCAACGAACTTTATTTTGAAGACAGATCATTGGAATCTGAAAATAGCACTGAATTTCTAGGAGTGTTCATTGATCAGAATTTAAAATTTGTGGATTATGTCAAACAACTCACTAGCAAAGTCTCCTCTGGCTGTTATGCGTTTAGAGTAATTCGTAATGAATTGGGATTCGGCACTGCAAAGATGGCTTACTATGGACTCATTGATTCTCACTTACGCTACGGAATACCGTTTTGGGGAGCATGGAGCCCAACTTTATTTAATAGTCTTCTAATTTTACAGAAAAGGGCAATAAGGTATATGGGAAACCCTAAACCAAGACAGTCCTGTAAAACCTTCTTCAAAAACCATAATATCCTAACGGTAACTGCATTATTCATACTGGAATCTGAATGTTTAATGAATAAGCATATATTAAACTTCGCCACATCATCTTCCCATTATAACACTCGGAACAGCAGACACACTCTGCAACTCACAGTGCCAACTAAAAACATCACCAGAGACTCCATATTTTACAATGTAGGAAAAATGTACAATCATTTGCCTCTGTATAATATAAATGACTTCCAATTCAGGAAGTTAGTCAAACAATTTCTATCTGATAGACCAAATTATACTTTGAATGAATTTTTTGACGATAACTTTTAACTGATTGACTAGCTCATGTTTTTTATCTTCATTAAGGAGCTTTTAAGTTTTACTTCCTATGTCTATTCTTATATGAACTTGACTTCCACTCTTTTATAATTACATACTTTTTATAACCCCCATTTTACCATGTTTTGTATGTATTTTTATAGTTTTATTTTTGTTATCTTTTGGTATATATCGCATTTTTTTTTAAGTAAGTATTTACTACCCAAGCTTTGTCAACAAGATTATGTCTTATGATAATAAAGCATATTATTATTATTAAATACTGATCTAAGATGGAAATTGCCACTGTATCGAATTTTCAAAAATCGTAATCGTGAATCAAAAAATACTTGGAAACATAATAATTCTCGTGGGAAGAACGACGTTTTCAGAAACTATCTTCTGGCATTTCCACCGAATGAAAATGAAAAACTTTTATCAAAGAGGTGACATAAAAAAATTGCTCATTCTAGATATGTATATCATTCATGGACTATTGGTTCGTTCACGAAAAAGGAGTCTATCATAGTTATTCTCCTAGCTAAGTGGTAGGACAGCCCTGAAAAACATAGGTCACTATTTTGGCTCATTGTGTAAATCAAGCAAAGGAAACTGCAATCAAAGAGATATCAATTATAAGGATGTTCGTTCGTAACAGAGGTCGGGATCATTTACTCTCATTCTGAATTGATATCACTTTTTCTTTTAGAAGAGCTTGATAGTCCTTGTAGGACTGAAAAAGTCCGATAGGTAGGCCCCAATCTTTCTCAGGAAGAAGTATGCGAGTGCTGTGCCTCAATACCTTATAGATTTCAAGATATCAACTTACTTCATAGATTCGGTATCAATATTATTTTTCTGAAAATGCAAATTTTGTCCTTTCACAACGAAAAATTCAATCTTATCAATCTCATCTCTGAAAAATGCGTGAACACTTAAACGGGCACTGTCGAGAGTGGTGTCATCCTTGATTGAAATTGATAACATCATTCCGAAAGATAACAACCTTCAGAGTGATACAAAAATGAAAAAAGGTTATGTTTCGATTGAAAAAGTTTGAGGGACATATGATACTAGAAGCTGGCAATGAAAAAGGTTTATTCAAGATATAAAACTATTTTTTTCCTCAAAAACCCCTGTTAGTGTAAAAATAATCGAAACACGTTTTTGAATTGATATGGATATTATTTCATTTTACGAAATGAACATCTTTTATTATCATGGGCAATGCCCCATATCTCAGATTATCATTATCAAAATACCGAATACATCATGGGGAAAAATAAAAAACATACAATTTTTCATTTGAATGCTCAAAAGGATTCGGAATTTTATTAATATTACCAGAATGAAAATTCGAAACAGAATAGTTCAAACTATTATGATAGTCATTTTGTCCATGAATTGTCCGGAACTGCTACCTTTTTCGTAACATCTCCACAATCCGTCTTTTAAAATGATCGGGTATTTGAAGACAAGATGGCTACAATTAACCCCAAAATTCAGTACGTCTCGGATGACATTAATTATAAGCTTGTTAAAAGCTCACTAAAATGACCTTATGACTTTTGCGATTAAAAACCTATCACAAAATGTATTTGAAATCCTTGAAGAGCGGAACAGGAAGAACTTTACTATGTTTCTTCCTTATCTCAGTCCTTGATCGCAATTAATAATTTTCTGAAATGGAACTATAATGGATGACTCTTATTCGAATAGCGAAGATACATTTCCGATTGTCCAACCCCCGAAAATCACAGCAATAACAGAAAACATAATAAAACTGTGGCTGGAGTCATATTCTACAATTTATTCTAGATTAGGAGGCTTACCTGAACTCGCTAAACGACTGCTTGTGGGTCCGAACATTTGATATGGATCTGAAACAATAACTACGGTTGATTGACGGATTGCGTTTTTCAAAAATTGCATATTAGTGAATTAGAAATTAATTATATAAAACTTCTTTTGGAAAGACTTGATTGCAATTTCAAATTGAGAAAGGAATATCTGGATATAATCCGCGAGAGTATATTTTTGAAGCTGGATACAGTAAAGATTTCATTGAGAAATACATCAGAATGATGGAAAATTGAACAAAAAATTATAAAAAAATTGATATATTAAAAATAATGATAAGAAAATAGGGTATCAGAGTTCGGGGTTTCGATTGCGAATCGTCTTTAGGTAATTCATCTAATTCATTATCTCAACATTAATATAAAAAAACACGTCGGAAATATTTTCAACATGAGCCACCTTCCATCTAGAGGAATCAAACAAGTGAACGATGAATGTCTTCACAATAGACGACGAAATTGTTCTTTTCTATGGTGCACAGTCCGGATAATTGTCAGCCAGGACCCGCAGGCGGTAAGGGTGAAATCCCCCGTGCCTAATAAGGCGACCATCAAAGCCAGATTCAATAATTACCTGATTACGGCCCTGTTCTGATTCAATGATTGTCACATTACCCCAAACATTGCTCCCTTGTGTTTGTTTCTTGTGCGTCATTATGAGGAACGTAAAGGGAGGACAATTGAATTTTCTCTCAGTTTCGGTCTTCCGTTCATTTTATTTATTATATTCATCAATGGATGGGGAGCGTCGGGAGGAGAAGCATCGTTAGATGGAAAATTGCATTGCTATCCCCGATAGAATCTGAAGCTAGTTTCCAAATAGACGAAAATAGTATCTTAATCATTACTTTCGAGAGGAAAATATTGCTTACCGAGGTTGAAAGCCGGGAAAAACTATTTCTCGAAAGTGAATATTTTTTTGCCGAGGTTTTCTTTATTTCATTCACAACCATTCGAAACAATCGCATGAAATGAACAAGAAATTAATATTCGCAAGATACATTTCAATAGATTTCGTGTTTTAAGCAGACGTTGCAAATAGACGAACCTCACGAAGCTCCCAACACATGTCATTGTCGTTATTTGTGCGACAGATGCCGTACTCAGGTTAATGGCTGATGAAAATTGGTCGACCTGAAAGTAGGTCAGAAATAAGCACCTTTTTGGATAATTGTGAGTAAAGAATATTGTATATTGATAATTGGCGAAATAATTTTATTATAATTTTCGAAAGCACCTGAAATAACGTGCTTCAGAAATTATGAGCTATTTATCTATTAAATATAAATTGTTCATATAATTATATTGAAGACTTTGTGTCAACATCATGACTTAAGTGATAGCTAACCGTGAAAACAGCCCATGGGTAGTTCTCAGAGTAATATTGGTTTTATTGATTATTCCACACACATGACTAGAAATGGATGAATTTGATAGGACGTCTTTTCAACCAAAAAATTTTCTCAAAACTCATTATCCTACTGTTTTGAGATATTCTATATCTGACATGCATATGCGATTTTCAAATATAAAATAATGTACGTAATCATATTTTGTACTGATTTTGACGAAAAAGTTTCTTACGAGTTTCATAGTTTCAATGAATAATAGATGAGGAATATGTTTATGTATGTATGGGACAGCAAATAATAATTTCGCAGACACATATCAAAGTATTACTTTCCTGATCCTGCTGATTGATATGTATCTAGAAGAGTAAGTACTTCTAAGTCAACAATTCCAGCACTTGCGATTCCTATCAAATTTTGTTTCAATTCATCACTACAGGAAAAATAAAAATATTGAGAGAATTGTGATAATTTACAAATACAATATCCTACGTACATCATTATAAACAATCGGAGAAAAAAAATTTGGTTCAACCCGGTAGCAACGTAGAATGACTGCCTTGGCTGATTTCCTAGCCTCGCTACGCTCGGTTATGAACTATCAGCTGCGGAAGTCAATTTATTATTTTACTGCCTAGTAAATCAAATAACTATTCTCCAGGATTAACGCGGACATTTTCCATAAATGGAGTGAATGAAACCACTCATGGAACTAGGAAAATCTATCTCTTATGTGCGAAATACATTCTTCTTTGACATTTATTGTGCCCGGTAGGTACTGAAAGAGGAATCACCTACATTATCGCACCTATTCTGCTCAAGATATCAGATGCGTTATATAAAATGATACATTTTTATTAAAAGGAGAAATTTCGTCACTTCTCTTGTAAACCTTTTATTAAATTATTATTTTGACATAAGAAAGTCCTTCGCTTTTAGAAACTTGGGGAATCAGTCGTGGAACCTTTGATCAGGGATAGGAATCATATCTAGAAAGATCATCCAAGTCACCAGGAGGAACTGCAGAATGCGCAGAAAAATTGAAACTAAGAAAGTATTCATCACTGGAAAAGGATTATAATATCCCATTGCCGTTGAAAGAGAAATGCCGCTTCTATCCTCGTTACTATTCCTAGCTTACAAAATGATATTTCAATAAGGCTTCACAAAATGTTTGTTAAATCTGTAATTCCAAATGAAATTGTGTCATCTACATTCGATATTGTGCTATCGACCCATCTAGGAGTCTTAATTGTTCTTAATCTCCATCTGGATTAATATCAAGGAATTCGAAATCAGAATTGAAAGATTTCACAGACAAAGTAGAATCATCGATCCCTTCATTATCTACAGAGTGTCTACCGAAGTCAACACTTGGTCTCAATGGGTTGAAGAATATTGAAAAAACATTCTTCATGAATACTGTTATTGTGTTTATCCAAGACAAAATGTTTGCTAGAATATCTGAAGGAGGATCCCTACATAAAGGATATAAATATTTTCAATATCAGAGAAGCTTTGATATAGATTCAGATAGAGCTGTTGATACTGCTCCTTTGGAAAATCCAACCCGAACAATTTGTAATCGTTTTATTTGTTATGCACATGAAATTTAACGTTTTCTGCTGGGAAGGTTACATAAATATGTTAATCGCGCTACAGAAAAACCCAAACTATCTTGATAGAAATCTTTAAAAACTTCAGTGACATCGGTAAGGCTCAAGTAACGTAGTCTAAATACCTAAAAATAGAATAAAATTTGTCGTCAAGCTCAAAACGATATTAAAATATGCACATTTTGAAAATTGTTCAGTGATCTTCGATTCTTTTTGCGATATTCGTCTCTCTATTCCATAAATAAATGGCATACTTCAATTATCTCATTGTTTGGATTACTTTACCCGAGAAGAAACGTTCATTGGACATGATAAACTAACATGTGTTCCAAGGGTACTCTCTTCAACCATAACTCGTGACTTTCAAAAGAAAAATAACTGCTTCATTGAAAAGTTGAATCCACGACCTCTTATTCGTGAAAGTACTAAGCCACTGCTCACGTGTTGGGTAAGACCAATAACAGAAAAACTCTCCACTATTTCCACCATCATAATAATCAGGATAACATGCAAGAAAACTGTGAAATAGCTTTCCAAGAAACTAACGGGCGAACATAAACGAAAGCAAAGTAATATAACTCGATTTTATGGCACAGAATTTGTGTTTGATAGTTCCCTTTTATTTCATTCTTACTATTGTAATATAGTTCACAATTTTTATATGTCGTTATCGGCGATCTGAACACGCAAATATATGCATACTCAAAGATGTAAAGCTTCTAATAGAATGAAATTTCGTACCAATACGAGTAATTGTTGTAATTTCCGGCGACATAGTTATGCAAATTTCGATGTAAATCCAGGTCGCCCAATTATTATACGCTCACATTGGAGAAAAAGCTTTCAGTATATTGGAAGTATGGAAATGTTTTTGTGGAATATCATGAAAATACGAAATTGAAGTGTATCTCTATTTGATGTTTTAGTAATTGAGATAATCTCGATATGGAGAGAGAACCTCCAAGGTCTCTGTAGTGTAGTGGTTAGCATATCTGCCTATCAAGCGGAAGTCCGGAGTTCGAATCCTCGCTAGGCCACCGTGCTGGGTAATAGCACGTTAAAAGGTAAGGCCTCGTTGATCCATTGCTCGCACAAGTTTCGACTTCTGAGGGTTGTCGTTCGTCAGCTGGTTAACGGAACGAACAACAATATATATATACAGTGTCACACATAAAGTTCGCGACATATGGAAGTTTTTTTTATTAATAGATATAATGAAAATTTGGCCTAGCAGTTAGTTTGTGCTTGAAAATTAGTAAAAAACAGCCTCCTTCCTTTTGTCATGTGATACTCTAAACCTGTCAAATTTGACATTTTTTTCGAAAATCCTCAAAAAATCAGTTTTTTTTGGAAATTTCGAAAAATGCCAAAGAGAAAAAGTGCTCAGTTTTCAATTTTATACCTTTGCTCGAAATTTGGACTCTTTACTGTCACTTCGACTTTTTTCCAATTTTTTTAATTTTTCGTATCTTTCGCTCTATCGATTCAAACGAAACATGATTCAAATTTCATAATTTTGATGAATACAAGACTTCAATGTCATATCTTGCCCAGAAAATACCCGCATTGGCCTGTTACCAGAAAAAGAAATGAATACACCTCCAGTTGCAAAGTTCATCTAGTTTTTTCATTTCATTGTTAAACTGATTCGGTTTTTCCATGTATGGACGTTAATATGTCAGTAATCGAATAAACGAATTCCTCTTCATTCTTATTACACTCGTATTTCTTTTTTTAATAGATTTTTATCCAGTTTGATTATTTTTCTGACCAATAATTCAGTTACAAACTAACCCGAAATATCATACTTTTCTGTAAACTAAACATTGACCTACAGTTTCAAAACTATTCAAAAGACTTTGTTTCTAGCGATTTGTACTAAACATGATATAAAATTTCGTGATTTTAAACATTACAAGACTAATGCAACATGTCGGGAAGAAAATAGTAGGTACTGATCAAATCGAAATAAAATTTTCCCTCAGTAGGCTTTCGAAACAAATTTTTAGTTTTGGTTAATGTCAAATTATTGCTTTCAATAAATCGAGTTGTTTTGTGTACATATTTTCGTACATTTATACACAAATAAGTTTTATGTACAATGTTATCCACGCAAGACAAAGTGGAAATCGTTATTTTATGTGGTGAGAATGTGCCATATCGAGATGTTGCTTGTATTTTCAATCGCCGGCATCCAGGAAGAAATATTCACTTTAGTACCGTGGGAAGGATATTGAAAACATTCAAAGAAACTGGCTCTGTGGACAATCGTTTCAAGAAACCACATAATCCAATAAAGTATAATGAAGAAGAACAACTCAATGTTTGTTTGAGCGTTGTTGAAAACGGAAAAACTAATATTAGGAGTATTAGTGAAGATACAGGGGTTGGCAGAGAAACTGTGAGAAGAATTTTGCACAAAAATAAATTCCATCCCTATAAGCCAAAGTTCATACACACTCTTAAAGCAAGAGATTTCGATATTCGAGTAGGATTTTCCTTTTGGTCCCAAGGTGAGAGAGAAAATGATATCGCATTTCCCTAAGGATTTTATGGACAAACGAGGCAACTTTCACGTCGAACGGAACAGTTAGTTCCCAAAATTGTCGCTGGTGGTCCAACACTAATCCAAATTTTGTAATAGAATGCCGTGACCAATATTCATTCAGGACAAATGTGTGGTGTGGGTTATTACATAACCAAATAATTGGACCATATTTTTTTAGAGAAAATTTGAACGCAGCCATGTACAGAAATTTCATTATGAATCAGTTTTGGATAATCTGCCTCTAAGTGTTAGACGAAATTTGTGGTATCAGCTTGACGGGGCACCGATCCACCAAACGGTAGAAGTGAAACAGTGTCTCAGTCAGATGTTTAGGGGCAAAGTGATAGGACGAGATTGGGAAGATTATTGGCCACCAATATCACCGGACTTATCTCCGATGGACTTTTTTCTATGGGGTTATCTGAAACAAAAAGTGTATAAGCACAGACCATTTGCAAACAAAGAACATTTGGAGAATACCATTCGGGAGTGTTGTTCTAACATAAATCCCCTATTTATTAAAAATGCCACCAAGTCTGTGAATGAAAGGACTATGATTTGTATAGAACGGGAAGGACGGCATACTGAATGATGAATTCGGGTTCTTTATTAGATTATTGAGATAAATCAATGAATGTTATGATGTTTTGTTGTGAATTTGGTTATAGTTATTTTGTTTTAATGTTAATTACACACCTAATGGTGAAAATAAAAAATATGAGATTTATGAAATTAACTCAAGAAGCGTTATTATTTGCTCGATAACTACATCTAACAGTTTACATCCAACAGTCACACTGTTGGGTGTAAACTGCATCAAAATATTTGGAACTCATCTGCAGCTAATGGAATACAAGTCTGCTAAAAAAAGAAATACGAGTGTAATAAGAATGAAGAGAAATACGTTTTTTCGATTACTGACATATTAACGTCCATACATGGAAAAACCGAATCAGTTTAACAATGAAATGAAAAAACTAGATGAACTTTGCAACAACAAAGACGAATTTCTGGAGGTGTATTCATTTCTTTTTCTGGTAACAGGCCAATGCGGGTATTTTCTGGGCAAGATATGACATTGAAGTCTCGTATTCATCAAAATTATGAAATTTGAATCATGTTTCGTTCGAATCGATAGAGCGAAAGATTCGAAAAATTAAAAAAATTGGAAAAAAGTCGAAGTGACAGTAAAGAGTCCAATTTTCGAGCAAAGGTATAAAATTGGAAACTGAGCACTTTTTCTCTTTGGCATTTTTCGAAATTTCCAAAAAAAACTGATTTTTTGAGGATTTTCGAAAAAAATGTCAAATTTGACAGGTTTAGAGTATCACATGACAAAAGGAAAGAGGCTGCTTTTAACTAATCTTTCAAGCACAAACTAACTGCCAAGCCAAATTTTCATTATATCTATTAATAAAAAAAACTTCCATATGTCGCGAACTTTATGTGTGACACTGTATATATATATGATGAGTTGTTTTTTCGTGTTTCATTCCGTGTTCTGTGGTTTTGATCCTCTGAAGGATGATTGTTACAACGTTTCGGCAAAGTCTCATTTGCCATCATCTTCTAGGTGATGTCTAGAGTTTCGACCTCCGAATTCGAGTTCGGAGGTCGAAACTCTCCCTCTATAAATATATATATATATATATATATATATATATATATATATATATATATATATATATATACACAGATTCAAAAAACATCGCGTGAATCAAGGGGCAGGAGATACGAATGAACATTAAATATTTGTAAGTCCCAGAAACAAACTGCTTCGACTGGGAGTCCCAAAGTTTAGCTTCTCTATTAAAAAAAGATTCCTGAGCAAGAGAGGTTCGACAGGCCTCCAAGCTAGTAAGGGTGGGGAAGGAATTCTGCACCCGTTGAGTCATCCGTGTTGATACTGCCGAGGGTGGAAGAATTGAAGACAATTCAGAAGAGCACCGACCGTGGAAATATCTATAGAAAAGAGACCAGTCTCCGATCCTTCTACGATGCTCCAACGAAGTAAACGAGTCCGTGAGCGAAGAATCACCAACAAGACGAATCGCCTTTCTCTGAATGGAATCAAGAAGTTTCAGAGAATGCTTTGGTACCATACATCAGAACTATATTCCAAGACAGACAGGACTTCTATGTGCCTTGCCACGAAATAGATAACCAAGCTTTTGGGAAGCAGCTTTATCGATCGACCTTATGTGTTTTCCCATAAGAGATTATTATTACTGATCGTAATTCCTAGCACCGAGGTACTTGACTTTGTAGGAATAGTTTCACCTGAAATCTGAAAATAAGATGAGATCGGGTTTTTATGAGAAGAGACATGTCTGAGTTTCCCTTGCACCAAATTCCACCAAGTTGATATTAACCCATTCTATTATGTTTTTCAAGTCATCGTTAACACTATTGACGCTAATTCCTGTCTGAATTTTTGTTTATTGTGCTGATACGGAGACTCTGGGAGAGAAACTAGTATGAAGAGGACTGTCGCTGCAAAATCATGCACTGAACAATGTTGTTTTATCAAATGAATCAATATGAAGCAAACCCAAAGTGGGCGCCAGTACATTTTCTACATCATTACCTGCTATCTTTGTTTTGAATAAAACTTTTTTTATACTTGAGTCATTTTTATGGTTTCAGTTCTTAATTTTGTTACTAAATACTTCTCATTCTATTTTATTCAATCAGTGCCTCTTTATTGAAAGGTTTGTTCTCTTATTTACTCTACTCAGGGCTACGTATGCCTGTCTTACGTCGAATAATTTCGAGCCTAAATACAACTGTGGGTCTAAAGTGCTGCCTTGCATTTTGTGGAGAGTGGAATCTAACATTTTGTGCCGGCGGCTGTCTTAGATTTGAAATTTGTCATAGCTTACAGTATTCTAGTAGCCAGATGAGACAAGATGTGTACTCAATACGCTTCTTCTTTTATTTAGTGGCAGTATATTGGATTTGCAATTGTTTTCATAGTTTCATAGTGCACTACTATTCTACTAGTTAGTAATCATATTGGGGGGTTGTGAAAAAATATGTACGCTGCAATCTTGTTGGAGGCCACATTGGATTTTTGTTCATCATGAACTCTGTACTAATAGTCAAGCCTTTGTATTTGATACCCATATTGAGGTATTTTGGATAATCATGTGATCTTTCATTTGGTATCGGAGGCCATCCTGGATTTATATGATACAGAAGGTATTAAAGTTCATTGTGATCAGACCTAAATCTTTCATTAGATCAATCTGTCAACAGAAAATGGATCAAATTTCAATTACTAAATTTGACTCAAAAACTATTCTTGCAGGACAAGATGAATAAAACCGTTCAAAAACAGAGGCATTGCCACAATTTAACAAAAATAATATTGCTGCCTGAATATCAGCCCTCTTCCAAGTACTTTATGTTTTATTTTCGTTTTTTGTAGTATGGGTTCATCATTAATTGGTTTCTTTTGTATATGTGTACTGGAAAAAAATGATGTTTGTTATTATCGAGTCCTGAAGTCAACTGGGTATCAATTGGAATCCGATATTGATTGATTATTGAATGAAATATCCCCTATCCGTAGTTCACAAGCCCACCTGAACGATAGACATTCGAATACAGAAGAGCCACCTCTTTCTTTCTATGAACCAGAAGCTCAAACACATTCTAGTGAGCTGTGCCCGACATACACGCTTCGGCGACGCGTTGTCGATACCCAACAACCCTACATGACGACGTACTCAGTTCCCGAAGCCATCGAAGTTTTGCCACGTTCCCGTCGATTGGATCGTGTACTCCACGGCTCGACCTCACCTCCTATATATATGCATATATATAGTCAGACGTGTGACCGGGTCGTATCGGGGTCAAATCTCGCGTGTCGTCGGGGACTCGGACTGTCTGACGGGGGCGATTCGCTGCCGCTATATCTGGCTTCGATCTGACGATGGCGTGTGGCTGTACTTGCCGGCCGACCTGCCATGATTCAGGCGGTAATTAAAAAGTCAAATGCGCCCCACACGGGTTAATTTAATTGTCCCACCTAAGATGCCTAGGAAACCCTGGTGTATCTAGTGATTCGATATTGTTTAGAATTTCTTGGCGAAAAACAATCGACGATTACAAAAGCTTTCTAATTTTTGTATAGGGGGCGTTATATGAGCATTTTCGAAAATCTGTCAAATGTCGGCTTTGTCATTTTGACGTAACTTCAGGGTTTATTGTTGTCAATGAAAACTCTGAAATTAGTTTTTCGCACTCAACAGTGTTCAAAAGTCTTTATAAGTAGAATCAGTTTTGAAGTTATTACAAGTACTTTTTCACGATGTTTAGAAGATTTCGTATTTTGTGTGGTCAGTCAAAAACTGGGGATCCAAATATTCTTCTTTATTCAGTACCTAAGGTAAGTACAGGACAAATCGCCCCAAAATAATAACATGAATGTAGCGTTGTAGCTAATTTTATTCGTTTCAGCTTGAGCGAAAGTCTTATATCGAGGAGGAAACATCTGTAGCTCTTATCAATGAGATATTGAAAACAAAGTTTTGTTTAAATAAAGGAAATATCGATGTGATACGTATTTTGAACCGTTGCATAAATGATGTGTGTATCCCCTATTCCAAGACAGTCTATCACTTTCGATACATTAGCATGAATTTTGTCGTACATTCTCAGGTGAATGGGTGAAGTATATTTTCTCGGAATCAGAGTCTTGTCTTACAAACTGATATAAAAACAAAAACACTAAAAACTTGTAGAGGTAGCAGGTGACAGTATTGACAGGTTGTTAACGGTAGGTTTCCACGTTACATGCACGTTTTCTGAAACGCATTTGATTGGCTGTCAGGGCTGTCAAATTCTCAGTAGGCAAATAATAAACAGAAGTAGAATATTCGGTTGCACATTTCTCTCTACTGAAAATTAAGCTTCATATGGTATATGACTGATCGCCATCTACAATAGCGATCTGAAGCTTCTGCGATCTCAAAAATCAAGCAATCGGTTTTCGCCAAGTTTATCCAAAAATTATTCAGGTATAAGTGGATACACCAGGGTTTCCTAGGCATCTTAGTCCCACCGCTCGCCTCATGATTACGGGCTGAGCTAGACTAAAGATGCGTGGTAAGAGTTCGGCTGTAGATTTCCAGACGGTTAGTACCCAACTTTTTCCTACTGAAATATGTTATACACTACAACTTGGAGACACAAAACATCCAACGGACATTCATAAAAAGTGGTTTATTCTCAGTCACTCAGAAATATGATAATTTTCAACATAGTCTGGTTGGAATGTTATCAATTGTCTACTCAGAAGGAGAAGGGGTCGGAAAAACTTCCAGACACTTTCTTGACCTCGTCTTCTTTCATTCGAAACGTTATTATGTTCATCCGAATTAAAGAAGTGCTTAGGTTTCCGTTGACGTGTACACACCAAAGTATTTATACAAAACAAACGGACAGAAAATATATGCCCTCTTTATGTTCAGGTCAGCAGTTTCTTTTGTAGTTGGAAAAAGAAGGACCTTCGTATTTCGCGCCGAAAAATATTGAAATAGAGTAGTAAAGTGCGTCCGACTAAAAATTCATCATCAGTGTTTGAAAAATTTAGAAATGATGGGTAGATACCAACGTAGTTTTGCATAACAAGCAAGCCCACCTGACACAATATTATAACTACCACAATATTCAATTTCAATTCTTTATTCTGAACAGGTTTTCAACCAATTACACAGAAAATATAATAAATGTACATGCTAAGTATTTATAAAAGTTTCTAAAATAATTGCTAGGCTATCATAATGTATATCACATAAATGAGAGATACTATTGAAAAGATGACACGTGGAATATATTGGAGATTTTTGTAAGATATTCGTTCTAGTAAATGTATTATACAATGTAACAGCTTGTCTGGATTGTCTACGAGGGACCAGAAATTGTATTTTGCACAGCAGATAACCACAATCGATTTCGTTATTGAGGAGTTTATACAGGAATGTTAATGCCATGCATTGTCTTCTTTCGACCAAAGATTGTAAGTTGAGAGAGCTAAGCAGAGTTCCGTGATCATAACCTCTTGAAGGATAGTAGCAAATGCATTTGAAGAATATGAGTTTGCAAAGTTTCCTTGGAACTTTTTCCAATCTTTGGACGGAGTTTTGATAAACTGGAGACCAGGTAATTGCTGCATACTCAAGTTTGGTTCTTATAAAGGTCATATACAATAGTCTCATTGTATTTACATCTGAGAAATTTCCCCAGTTTCTGGAAAAATAACCCAACAGTCTGAGCGCTGACGATGAAATGTTACATAAGTGATTGTCAAATGTTAATTTTGTGTCAAAAGTCACTCCTAAATCCTTATAAGTATATATATAGTATAAGTTATACATCTGTGAAGAGGAACATTATCAATGGCATAGTCGTAAATAATAGGCATACGTTTTCTATGATATGAAACTATTTTACATTTTCCTAAGTTGAGATTAAGATAATTATTATTGCACCAGTTATTAACTCCGATAAGGGAATTCTGGAGAGTTATACAATCTGTTAGATTTTCTATATTCAAATATATTTTTAAATCATCAGCGAATAAAAAATGCGGTGAAGTTATTTTACTGGAAATGTCATCCATAAACAAGAGAAAGAGTAGCGGACCCAAATTGGACCCTTGAGGTACACCGGATGTTGAAATATAATCAAAAGATTTGGTGCCAGCATATTCAACAAACTGAATGCGATTGGTCAGATACGATTTCAGGAGTATAATCAGCTTTTCAGAAAATCCAAAAATATACAACTTCTGTAAGAGAAGAGTTTGATCAATTCTATCGAAAGCTTTACTAATGTCCGTATATATAACGTCAACCTGACCTGCAGAATCGAGGCTGTTAGATAATGTAGTCGGTTATACAGGGTAAGTTGGTAGTTGTTGATTTTTTAGGGATAAATCCATGCTGATAGATGGATAATGATGATTTAATACTGAAATAAATGCGATTATAGATGATAATTTCAAATAATTTACCAAAGTTACACAAAATTGCTATAGGTCTATAATTGTTGATAAATGCATGTGCGTTTTTTACGTGAATTATTAAAAGCTGGTATGCAAGTACTAAAAATGCCATTGACAATCGAGTAAAGATGCTGGTAAGCTCCATTAATATCGGTAAAGTCCAAAATATTAGACCAATCCGTATCGAGTAACATGTTATATAGTAGAGGAAAATTTGCACGTCGAAAGTTATACTTTGGATTTGAGGACCTTTGATCAAAATTCTGTATATTGGTGACTGGGCATTCGATGATAATATTGAGAGCAGGATGATAAATATAATCCTCTTTAGTGAAAGCATCTTCAAATTTATGAACTTGACAATGAATATTCGCAATTACCAAGTCCAGTAGATTCATATTAGTGTTATAACTACCACACAATATCTCAGTACTGACTGTACAAAAAAAATCCATGTACTCGATTTCTCTATGGAAACCCTTATCCTTTTTAATAAACAAAGCCACACCCAGTTTTCATAAACAAAAAGTTACCACTTCATCAATTATTTTCCGCAAAGTATCTGTCGCATTTTCGCTAATCAGGGCCAGTCCATTTTTATTAATTAAAATGCCGCCAATATTTCAGTGAGTAATCCAAACTTTGTCTATATGTGGTAATCCCTTGTAACAAAAATAGGTATTGCGAAATATCATTGTCATACCAAACGCATGGAATTTGAAATTAAGATCGCAGCGTCACGTCAAAAAACTCCTACTAATCTGCACCACTTTGCTACCGTGAAATTTTGTGAGGGACTATTGAGTTTTTAGTGTATTTTCACATTTTATGTGAACTTTAACCATACATTGTTGTGCTTGATAAACATCATATTGCAGCTTCAATATGACCAAGACTTCAACTACCTAATAAGCACCACTTTGACATTGTTGGAAAGTATTCATCAGAGGGGGTATCGCTATCTTGAAATCCCAATATTTTCAACCTCTACGTTATTTACCAATAATGAGATCTGTTGGGGGTTTCATAAAATTGATCTATTTACTCTAAACAAAAAATAATTTGAGATCAATAACGCGATCAGTCATTTCTTCTGCACTTTATGCAGATTGTGAATGAAATAGAATACAAATCGCGGCAAAAGATGACATTTCTCCATCGAGAAATAGCTTACTTCTGCTTTCATTCTGTGTGAGATATTTTTCTCTCGTTTCACTTTACGCTTCGTTATCTAATAAAATATTCCACTTCATTTTTTCGCAATACATTCGACCAAGTTGTAAACCACCCTATATCTATAGTTTGAGCGATATTATATTATGTATAATGACTCCTATTAAAATTATTGTTAGACTCTCAACCCTTTGTTGTGAGCTTGAAGACCTGTCGAACCTCTCTCACTCGGGGATCTTTTTACAATAGAACAGCTGAACTGTGGAACTCGTTGCCGAAAGGGGTTTTTCTTTGGGCTTACAAACATCGAAAATTTTACTTAGTTTTTAGTAAAGGTAATATTGAATTCGTCCCTTGATTCACGCGTTGTTCTCTGAACATCACAGGGCTTCCTGTGTGTAAAGTATTCCTCTTTTCAAAGGCAATCTGTGAGAAATTGATTCAAGAATCTGTCACTGACGCTCGTTCCATTGTTTTTTTTTTTCGAAATGGTAGTTGTCAACATATTCCATATTGTTGTTGGACCTATCCTAACCTTACCTAACTCCGTTTGCGCTTTGTTAGCGGAACGCTTTTCGAATGGGAGTGATATTAGTTTGGTGTTAGATCTTGTAAAATGTGTCTGTTTTCTATTAATGTTGAAAATGTCCAACGACACTTCTTTGTTTGTATGTACAAATTTTCAACCGTTTGTTATTTACATGAACCCAATTGTGACGTTTTATGTTTTGATGTAATATTAAAATTATAGATTTCTTGGCGTTGACGGACAGAAATATAAGATTGTGTTTGTCTTTTGACAACCAGATGACGAAAGGCAGAAATTGATTTTTACTTTTTATATATTATATGTAACCAGTAACAAACTTTCAGTAATTGTGGGTTGCCTTACAATTCTCAAGAAAGAATTTTTACCTGCATTCGTTTCGAGCGTTTTACTTAGAAAAACACAGAAAAAACTCTTAACTTTTTTTGACTCGCTGTCGATATCGCCGATTTACAGCCTTTTTCCCATAAGCTTTGAATAGAGTAACACCACTGAAAATAAGATTGTTATGATGATTGCGTTATAAAACTTGAGCCATTCGGCAAAAGGGTCAAACTGGTTGTTATCAATCAACAACTCGATGCAGGTCGTTTTTGTAGGTAAGTAGCATTGAATATATGAATTTGAACGTTTTCATTTTATTTGCTGTTATGCATGTAATTTTATGGTCTTGACTATCGAGTCAGATGTTATTACTACTTGCATCTTATTGAAATAGTCAAACTACTTTTCTTTCTTCATATAAGTGTATATTGATGTATATGTTTTATATTAATTTATATACTTAATTGTTGGCCTTCTGTGTATGTACAAATTGCTGTATAATGAACTATATCTCATTCAAATTTTGATATTAACATTCCCCACATTTCCCCATAGCAATCACAGTATAAGAGAAATCAAATATACGAGAGTTTTTCAACGCCACCTCTTGGATTTTTTTTAACCAGCCAACCCACTCCCACCCAATTTTAAACCCACATCTGGTTCAGTACAATCTCGACAAAATTTCTTCTTGTAGCAGTTCATCTTCGTTCCGTAGTTTTCTGGGTTTCTTACCTACTATAATCACATTTTTTCAGATTGTGGTAGGTTTTAAACCTAGAAAACTAAGGATGACATATTTATCTATCACAAAATAATCACGATCAAACAGTAGCTAGTTCATGTTCATTCGTGAAAATCATACAAATTTGATTAATTGCACATAAAGATTCCGTCAAGATATTCTCTTCATTCGGTTTGCAGGGAAAACTCCAAAAAAGTTCCTCAAAAACTGTCATAACCAACAGAATATGAGAAGTTCATTCACGAGCGTCACTCCAAAGGGTCATAATGCTCCTTCAAAACCGAAAGTCACTCTCGCGCTCCTCCAAGAAGACACCACCGATCAAGCCCACCCGTACGGGGCTATCTGATCGCATCAGTCATCCGTATCCTTCCCCTTGTAACACGCGTTGCAGCAACGGTTCTGCTGTGCACAGATTACAAGCACAGATATTTTTGATGAAGTGGGAATGATCCGCACGAGTAGTTGCAAGGCGCCACCGCATGACAGCTCCAGTCGACGCTCCAACCCCTTCCAGGGGCGGATATACATAGGCGCACCGACGGAAGGATTTCATAACCAGCCCAATTTCGATCTTCATAAAAACTACATAGATCAATTATTATGACTTGAGAAAAGTAAATATGCAGGAATTTTTTGTTGGAAATGAATAGCAAATAGTAGAATAGCAGAGAAGTTTCAAGCAGGGAAGTAGCGAAAGGTATGGTTAGGTTTGCTGCGGCAGTTATGAAAGTTTTTGCTTCTCAGTCTATACTAATAATATAAAGAGGCTCATTTCTGACTTTGACAAAATGGCTAAGGCTTTCGCGGCCGAGGTTATTAGTATAACTACTTTTCTTCGGGGTTGAATGCCGTCGTTCTTTGGAATTTCTTCCTAACGTTTCGCTAGCGCGAGTGGCCAGCTTCTTCAGAGGCTTACTCATTTCCGATGACTAAACGATTCGATTTCTCAAGGCGTATTTATATTGATGCAGGTAGTCTGGAGTGTTGATTACTTCTGTCAACAGAAAAGAGGTAGCGTTGAGTCTAAACAGAATTTGGAATCCCATTCTGAAGAAATCAAGAAACACTAATGAAATCACGGCAGGTAGTGCGGCAACTAATAATGATGATTATTCCTCGAACCCGACAGACGTAATTGACACTCCAGACTCCCTGCATCAATATAAATACGCCTTAAGAAATCGAAACGTTTAGTCATCGGAAATGAGTAAGCCTCTGAAGAAGCTACCCACTCGCGCTAGCGAAACGTTAGGAAGAAATTCCAAAGAACGATGGCCTTCAAGCCCGAAGAAAATTAGTTATACTAATTTCTGACTTTGTATGTTTTTTGTAGATGGTATTCTTCGGAAATAAAGGAGCTATCATGACAATTTTTCCACTAACAGGAAGCTACATTATTCAGGAGTGACAGGCTATATTTTAAAATTATTGAATGGGAAATCCTGTGAGACATAATACTATATGTAAATCAACTCGGATGTATGACTAAACGGTTCAGTATTGGGGTTTCAAATCGGGCTTGATAAACCATGACTTGTGCTTGATAAACATTGGTTATAATTTCAATCAAATGCCAAAATTTCAAAATAATATCGCAAAGCTATTTTCAACTAATAGGCACCACTATGACAATACTTTGACATTGTTCGAAAATTCCAATAAGAGGGCGTATCGCTTATCTTAAAATTCCAATAGAAAAACAAAATTGTCATAAAAAATTTTGGTCTCTATCAGTTCACTAATAAATTGGTGGTACTATATAGCTAGCTAGCTTTTATATGTGAATCATTACAATGGTGTTTTTGTTAATCTACAAATATAAAATGCTTAGTCCTCAATAACTGTCAGGCAGATCAACGTACAGCCTAAACCGATGATCGTATAGTTGAGACCTGAAACTTGGAGGGTGTGTTTTTTGTATGATGTGGACATCCGCTAAAAAAAGGGTTTTCCGAAAACGGGAGCAAATTTTGTATGAGACAACGTGATGCCTTTGGTCCAATCTACTTCAAATTTTGCATGAAAAATCCTTGTGTTTCGTGTTTCGTATTTTATTGGAATTAATCGCCTAACGGGGTTAAAAAGGGGTGGAATTTTTTTTTGGTTGAATCAACACATAGCCTACACCGCTGATTGTATAGATCTGAAATTTGAAGGGGGTGTATAACGTAGGCATTCGATAAGGATTTTCTGAAATCTGTATGGAACAACGTGATTTTTAGGTACAATCTACTTTGAATTTTCCAGAAATATTCTTCAACATAATTGATAGGAGACTCGTTTCTTGTTTTATTGAAGTTCATTGCCTGAAGGGGTAAAACGAGGTATTAAAAAACACAGGAGATACCTTTTGATTCTTTGGAATGAAACACCCTGTAACTTGGCAGTCTTACCGAAAATACAGTGAGACGCATAAAAATGTTAATGCGTTGACTCATGTTATTGTTTATAGAGATATAGGATATTGAGTTCGTTTCCGAGTCATATCTTTCCTTCCATTTTTTCTCACAGAAGTGAAATTATTTTGATGAGTATTTTGAAGCTTGAAAATTCATTTCCTCTTCAACATCTATTGTCAACATCATTTTGAGGCTGCATTAGTTTTTTTTGCATTAGCAAAAACAGAAATAAATTGAATATTTTGAGAATGTATTAAAAAATTATCGTATCTTCCAAACGCATTCGAATTTCTAATAATAATTCGAATGGAAGAGTCAAACTTGTCTGAAAATGGCAAGATTTCTGTTAAGTGGCTTGTTCAAGCTGATTTTGTGCACTAATATAATTTTTGCACTTCCGGGACTAAAGTGACAACTTTAGTCCCGTATAACAGGGACTAAACTGTATCTTTTAGTCCCTAGGGAGATAAAGTAGCATTTCAAATCCCTAGGGACATAAAGTAAGAATCATACTTTACCGCAGCTACATCACTATTAATAACTAGGACAAAAATTAGGAAATATTCCATTATGAATCTTTATTGATTGAATTGACATTGTAAGTGATACTAACATTATTACAATTGATGAAACTAAATGGGCGATTATTTATATTTGATAAGTGAACATTAGAGGAAAATGAAGAAATGTCATGTTCTTGACGTGTCTGTTGTGATGTACTAGCCACTGGTGATGGAGGTCTCATTTCATAGTCAAGAATTTTCCCTGCTATAGATTCTTTGTTGGTAATGGAATTCTCAACATATCCTTCTGCCACAGCGGAACTTTTCCATCCACCGTGGCGCTTCAAAACATCTACCGTGGCTCCAGAATCTGCCAATAATGACGCAGAGCTCCGCCTGAAGCAACGGCCCGTGTACAAAGATGCATCCGGTAATTTTAAAAAAGTTGCTATATTCCGGGGAATTTGCCCAAAAGTATTCTTTCCGATAGGCCGAACAGTACATTTGTTATTTTTGTAATAGATGAAAAATCTCGAATGATTCATTTCCGGTGGCCGTAGTGCTATATACTTTCTGCACAATTCCACGTGTTTAACAGGATTACTTTGACCATTTTTGATCACGATGGTTCTTTTTATTTTATTTTTTGTATTTTTGACATCAACGATTATGGTTTAACCCATATCACGTACATCGTTTACTGATAACTGAACCAGTTCATTGCCTCTACAGGCTCCCGCAACACCAAATACTAATGCAACCTGCAAAATTATTCATTTAAAAATATTCATATTGAATGATTCTTACGATTACTAACCTTCATCATCAAATATTTATCATCTGAAGCTCCTAGCAAAAATCGATCAATCTGTTCCCTAGTAAGCACTTTAGACTTTTTTGGTCTGTAACCAAGATTTTTGTTCTTCAAAAAGGATATAAGTTTGGGAAATTTACTGATGTCTATGTTATGCTTGATATTAATCATTGCTCTCAGCGTTGAGTAGTACGACAAAGTGTAGACGCACAAAACTTATTTGATTTTTCGTTGAAATGAACCAACAAAGCGTTTTCATTGTAGTCCACTTTTTTCTCCTTACACCAATTAACAAAGCATTCATATTGCTGTTCATAAATTTTTCTTGATTTTTTGGGTATTAATTCTTCCGTTATCATGTCAGCTGCCTTATCTATATCAAAATATCTAGTTTCATTCATTTCTTGATTCATTTACTTGATATTCTGTTAGTTAAGTTGCGATTCGTTTTAAATGTCAGCATTAATTGAAATGTCACTGAATTGAAAAATTTTGTTGACACTGTTGCTATAACGTCACCTACTGAGTAATCCAAGTACCGTGTTTATATAACTCATCAAAATTATAAATTGTATCAAAGTTAAAAGTTATAATACTGGGAAGTGCAAAAAATAGCGTATATGCCTCAGGACTAAAGACATATTTTATCCCTTACGTGATTATTGGCCTACGAGCCCTCAGGCAATAAAGATCACGTGCGGGATTAAAACATTCACTTTAGTCCCTTGGTATATAATATACTATCAATTGATCGAAAGATCTCTACTTCCAGCAGATTTCGAGTTTGTAAGCTACTTCCTGCGCCTTCGGACATATCTTGGGGATAAAATAACTCCAGGCAGTTCTAGATGATTGACAAGTAATAGAGAGAGATTAAGTAGAAATTTCGACAATTAATAATATTTCACACATTAAGAAGAACATAGATACATATTTTGAAATCCACCCTTCTATCGAAGGTTACAAGGCACGCCACTGATTGAATACCACGCGAATTGTTGCGACTACAAAAACCAAGAAATCAAACATCTTGCTATACATTCTTGGATATTTGGTATTCACACCGTCGCCGTCGCCCGTAGAATATTGATATATTGAGGTATTTGAATACTCCAGTAAAATGTAGTTCAAGTGACTGGCTCTGAAAGTGAAACTGAAAAAAACATGAAAATATGCTAAAGCTAAACAGTGATGATAAGGATGACTATGAAAATAAAAAAAGTTCGCAGGGATGTAAAATGAATGTAGTAAGATAGGAATACATTGAAATCAGTCAAATAATTGGGAGGTGAAGAATATTCGATAATAGAGAACCACAAGGAGACCTCTCCTGTTCGAAGTGATGAATATCCAATTTTATGACTTGCCCAATGTGAAAACAACTCAAATCACTTGAGGGAAATCGATTATGGCTTCTATTTATAGAATCAATTTTGAATTTTGTAAGCACCTAGAAACATAAGATATGCGCTAAACGTTATCTTTATGTTTGCTCGAAGGAGTGCTTTTTGGAACACGTTTGAAGACAGACTTGAAAACAATTGAACGAACAGAACTATGAGGTAAGTTTTGTCTATTATATTATGTACTTGAGTATGTATAGACACGTGTCATAAAAAGCAGCCCACTTCGAGAGAAAAACTTCAGCTTCTAGTATGCTCTCGTATTTTCTGTAGCAAAATACCCTGATTATTCACGAACTTCATAATCATAGTTGAAGTCTTTGAGAACTATTTTAGAATTGAGATAGGTAAATGGAATTCTTATCTCAGAACTGGTATTGCCAAAGAAGTACACATTTATAAGGAATTGACTTACTTTGGCAACATATCAGTCAGAAGGCAGTTGAGCTCTCATTTCATTTCATTCAATTTTATTATGAAATTGTTATACCACTTCCCCAGGTATCTACATAGAAGAGTTGCGATGATGGAAGGAAAAGCAAAATGAATGTTGTCTGAGCAATTATTGAGTTCCCTAAAATTTTTTGGAAAATATAGTTTCAGATACGAGAAAATTAAAAGATACGTCCATGTATGAAATGAGAGACAGTTTCATGTGATTTCAACAGACCCGTTTAGCGAATTTTACGAGAATATCAAAAGATTTTTTCAGTGCTCATTTCCCAAGCAAAAAATTCGGTGGGAATCTAAGAAGCAGTGGATAACGAAAGGAATAAAAAATTCGTGTAATAACATGCGGGCATTACAATACATCAGAAAATATTATAATGATGATTTCTTTATCGACTACTATAATAAATATCGAAAGGTATATAGAGCGGTTATTAAGAAAGCAAAAGACTTGTATTACCTTTATTGGCTGGAAAATGCGAAGAACACAACAAAGGAAACTTGGAGTATAGTCAATGAACTGAGAGGAAAATCTCTTCATAAGCAACCACAGTGGTCCATAGATTCCGACTAATTCAATTCATTTTATTGCAACATTGCGCAATCTATAACACAAAATAAAAAAACTGACCAAAATCCCCTTTCATATCTTAGAGAAAATAAAATTGTCTTGTCTTGATTATTTTATGACACCACTCCATCAGAGTTGATTGAAGTCTTCAAATCGATAAAAAATCAAAATGCTGTGAGATACGATGAGTTGTCAATTAAAATCTTCAAAAATCTTTCTCATTCGGCTTTGATAGTACTTTCAATGCTGATTAATGACGGGTTCAAAAAGGGTACATTTCCTGAGTTTTCGAAAACAAGTGTGATGATTCCTCTTCACAAAGGAGGTGATAATCAAGATCCATCAAACTTCAGACCCATCTCTCTTATTCCGACTCTAGGAAAAGTGATAGAGAAGCTCGTAAAAAATCGCCTGATAAATTATCTTGAAGCAAACAAATTAATAAGCAATGAACAATTTGGATTCAGGAATAACAAGAATACGTCTGATGCCATGTTTGATTGTCTAGAAATGGCATACAACAACATCAATGTAGGCAAGAACGTGGCGGCAGTATTCTGCGATATGACTAAAGCTTTTGATTGTGTCAATCACACATTATTACTGCAGAAACTCTCTCACTATGGTATCAGAGACATGGCCCTGAAGTGGATGGAGTCATATTTGACAGGACGAAACCAACTGGTTAAAACTGACCATACATCTGGATTACTGAACGGGGAGTACCCCAAGGATCAGTTTTAGGTCCATATCTATTTCTCTTTTATATTAATGACCTTTCTCTTTTGGATATATCTGGTGCTTTTACTTTGTTTGCTGACGACACTACCATTCTATGGCACTCCGAAGATGTGAATTTGCTTCGTAAAAATGTTACAAGAGACCTACAAAAAATCAAGTCGTGGTGCGATGCAAATTTTCTTCTGAATTTTAATAAAACAAAATTACTAACATTTAAATGTCTTCTTCCGGATATAGAATTAGGTGCTGACTCCATACCATCAGACAGCAAAATAAAATTTTTGGGACTCAACATAGATAACAATTTGAAATTCTCAAATCATATTAGCCTGCTAAACAAAAAATTGTCATCCGGCTGTTTTGCCCTCCGATCTACAGCTAAAGAGTTAGGTTATGCCGCGGCAAAAAATGTCTATTTTGCTCTCATTGAACGAAATGCAGCGATCTGTCATTGATCATCCCTAAATCCACACTGATCAGAGACTCGATGATTTACGGTGGTGTCAAGATGTATAATAAGCTACCTGCAGACATAAAGAACATAGATTCTCTCAAAACCTTCAGGAAAAAGTTACATGAAAGACTGACATCTAAAGCCTATTATAATCTGACAGAATATTTTAATGACGAAAATATATGAAATTGACTGTGCTTATATGTAATGATATATGTGTAATTTTACCTAGATGTGAGTGTTTAAGTGTATTGTTTTCATGTAATTGTGTAATTGTATAGTTATCTGAATGTAGTTATTTACATGCTTTCCTTTTAGCAGTGTTTGTCAATAAGATTTTGTATCTTGGACAATAAACACATATTCTCTCTCTCTCTCTCTCTCTCTCACTAGCCTTTCACATTTCCCAAAATTCGGGTGGTGATTATATCATAGAATAACCACCCTGTATACCTAACTGCGAGTTCCCTCGCTGCGAATGACCCTATACAGTCGTCAAATACACTTGATCTGACTTCTATCACCTAATGAATCGAGGGCACTTTTTCTTAATACACATCGACCGGGCCAGTGTTCACATATGACTAAACTAAATTGCCTTCTTTATTTACTCACACATTCTCCTCTGTTTGTCTAGGACTACTTGCAGTAATGCACGACTTTGCTTTGTCAACATTGAGGAATTCGACCACTGACTCGCAAAAATCTTTTTTCGCGATTGCTGAGTTGGGATATCGGAAACCCAATACGTTTGACAGATATATGTTAGGCAAATCATTGCGGATTATGTTACTGATGGACTTGCTTTTTTGTAGACTATTTTCCTAGTTTACCTATAAGATAATATACCAAATTGTGAACATATGCGTGAAATAGATCGAATGAAAGAGACGATAAATGTGTATCGCAATTATATTCACGTACTATTCCACGGCAAAGTGGGGTATGTTAGAAAGACGTGGATCAGATAATAGGTAACGATTTTCCGAAAATAACATCGAGCACTGAATGTATCTATGCTTTTCATTCCAGATGAAACAGATTTTACAAAGAAATACAACTTGGTTTGGAAAAAAATTGCACTTGTTCATGTCACAGAAGGGTGGTTGTTTTCAGGATATTCAGGAAATGCATCCATCATACATAATAATGTTTTGCAGAGAGTTTGAATTAGTAATTTGGAACAGGAAACATCTAAATGAATCTGATCACCCTCCAATGCTCTTAGTGGCATATGTTGAATAGATTTTTTTTTCATAACGTTCATAAAAGAACATAACATGCCAAAAATTAATTAGTCCAATCTATGACCATTTTCCCGTGTATTTATCCCATACAGCACCGATTTGCATGAAAATTTGGATTCAGGATCTACATACACTCTTTTTCAAAATCTACCCTGTGCCGGGGGTTGATTTCTCCCTGGGGGTGGATGCCACCCCTTCTTGGGGGTGAAAAAATTTTCATTGGAAATGAGTGCGGAAATCCATAGATTGACTAATTCTAAGCACTTTTTGTTCAATGAAGTTTTTTCTGAAAAGCAATACTTTTCGACTTATTCGCGAGTGGAATTGTCGGTTTTCAGTAAAAAGAAACACGTTTCCAGATCCTTTTTCGCGAATAACTGGAAAATAATGCATCTAATCGAAAAACCTGCGGAAAGCAAAATTATAGCTTTCGAAAAAACAAAGGTCATTGGTCATTTGTGATGTATGCAAACCCACTACAAACTGAATAATTGCTTGTTGAAAGTTGATTGGCATTTTCAAACGCCAAAATGGAAAGTTTCTACGTACAATAACCAAAAACCAATGCATTTTTCGGAAAAAACTAATTGGACCTTTTCTGAATTCCTTCAAAAATCCTTCCTTTTTGTTATTTATAAAAGTTTCTAGCATCAAAACTGACCGAGGTATGAAGGAAATAATGTTGAATCCTATTTTTTCCATGAAAAAAAAGGGAGTATCTCATCCTCTCTTTCCCCCCCCCTTTGGAAAAAATCGTTGCCTAGTGGAACTATATGTATATATACATATATATTATACATATAGTTCCACTAGGCCTAAAATATAGGTACTATGTGTATTCCCCAATATACTATTGTACATACTCTAATTTCTACAAAAATTGTTTTTGGTTTTTCCCATAACTCGCTTAGTCTTCAAGCAATCAAATCCACCAAAAAAGTGTTTTGTAGCTTTTTTCAAGAGCTATGAGCTCATTCACATCATTTTTTGTTTCAGATTATATTTTTGAAAAGGTTCATGCTGAAAGGGCTCCAAAAAGGTACTTTGCGCGAACCCTCACAATATTTAACTGGCCATAGCTTACTCTATTTTCATCCTGCAGAAAAAAATGAAACACCAAAATCTCCAGAGAAAAATAGCCTTCAATTTTGTACTCTAAAAAATTTTGCATGTGATCAATACTTTTCGAGTCATTTCGAATAAATGATTATTTTTCCATGAATCTCTATTTTTTCTCTTCAATCTCAATTTTTCTCGAAACTACGTACTTTCAATTGATGAAAAACTCAGAACACATTATAAGAACACAATAGAAGTGAATTGTATAGTGACAACAATTTTTTTCAAAGAGGGGAGAAGAGAGGAAGAGTTATTCACAATTTTTTTTCAACGAAAAAATTGGATTCAACATTATTTCCTTCATACCTTGGTCAGTTTTGATGCTAGAAACTTCTTTAAATGACAAAAATGAAGGATTTTTGAAGGACTTCAGGAAAGGTCAAATTAGTTTTTCCCGAAAAATGCATTGTTTTTTGGTTATTATACGTAGAAACTTTCCATTTTGTCGTTTGAAAATACCAATCAACTTTCAACAAGCAATTATTCAGTTTGTAGTGGGTTTGCATACATCACGATTGAACAATCGCCTTTGTTTTTTCAAAAGCTATAATTTTGCTCTCCGCAGGTTTTTCGATTAGAGGCATTATTTTCCAGTTATTCGCGAAAAAGGATCTGAAAACGTGTTTTTTTTTTACTGAAAACCGACAATTTCACTCGCGAATAAGTCGAAAAGTATTGCTTTTCAGAAAAAACTTCATTGAATAAAAAGTGCTTAGAATTACTCAATCTATTGATTTCCGCACTTATTTCTAATAAAAAATTTTTCACCCCCAAGAAGGGGTGGCATCCACCACCAGGGAGAAAGCAACCCTCGGCACGAGGTAGATTTTGAAATAGAGGGTAAGTAGAACCTATATCCAAATTTTCATACGAATCGGTGCTGTATGGGATAAATACACAGTTCACACTTTCACCGTCATAGACTGGAGTAAATATTTTGGCGAAGGTGTCGATGTTTGATCAAACCTCCGAATATGTATGAAGTTTGGAGGAACATTCTTTTCAAATTATTGTATGAGAGAAAGCAAATTCGGACCAAACCCTTCTGTTGAAAAATCATTAACCACCCAAATTCATTTCTCGTTTTTGAAGTGTTTTACGAAAAAACTCAAAGCTGGAAAACAGCAGAAGCAGTACTCCTGACCGCTCTGGATTGAATGATTCCGTACAGTCTATCCCGTCTTGTGTTTGTAGCTCTTTTGCTCGAAAAATCCTCACTTGTTTACGTTGTAGCACATGTTTAAGAGGTAGCAAAAACGTTTGAGACTTTTTGGAACTTCAACTAGCGTTTTACGATATTACTGATAACCAGTCCGTGTAAATCGGAAAATAAAACTTTCAACGGGTGATGATCAACTGCATTGAAAAATACGCGCCAAACTAACTGACTATTATGAGACAAGTATAGCTGAGGCACCAGTGGATCTTATGATAACTGACTCAACCTCTGGCGGAAGCACCAAACTCTTACGAAGATTCGAAATAGATGAACACTTCAATCTAGCAGACCACTATAATAATCTTCAAGCAGTGATTGTTCACTGTGGTTCTGGCGTTGAATCTGGTCATTATTTCTCATTGGTCGAAGACGAAACGGACTGGTTTAAGTTTGACTATAGTTGTGTCACTAAATGTTCTGGCGATATTTTGAATTATTGAACCTTCAGGAGACAACCTTCATTTTATTATATTTAAGAGAGGAGATTGGCAGATCGAGATCTTCAAATGATGTGCAGGATTTTCCGGGTTTTCTTGTAGCTGAAAAACCAAATGCGCCCCTGGAATCAATCAAGTCGCCACGGAGCGCCAATTAATTTTTGTTGTTGTCTCATAATTTGCATTAATTTCGTTTCATTGTGCAACAAGTTTAATCTGATAATTATAATTAGTTATAACTGTTTCCAACATAAAAAGTGACAAGTCATATTATGCCTCCATAATAATCATCAATTCATCATCCCTCTTTCTCTTCATGAAATGTATTTTTTCTTTATATTGAAATAAACATCATAGAACGGATCGAAGTGACATATTTTTGACATTAAATCTCTTCATATCTGCGGAATTATTTTTCAATTTAAAAAAGGTGAAGTCCTTTAGTATTGTAGGTAATGGTGAATTCGCCGAGATCATAACATTTTATATCATTTCGCGAATTATATTCCAGATAGTGAGAAAGGAGCAAAACTCATGTGGATCCAATCATCAGGAAATTAAAAATTAAGATGATGCGTTCAAGTCAGTTTTGGATACTTACATAGTAGGCTGATGGGATAAACCTATCAGAAATAGTATATTGAATATCAAGAAAGGTAAGCACATATTTCTCCTTGATTCAAATGAATTAACTCCCACCTAATGACGGAAAAAACAAAAAAGACATTTATATATTCGTGCCACAATTTTTCCCAGTCCAAATTGCATTCATTAAACAACAAATGTTGAATTGTTCTAAAAAAAAATGTTCTAAAATTGTTCGTTTTCGTTAACCAGCTGACGAACGTCAACCCTCAGAAGTCGAAACTTGTGCGAGCAATGGATCAACGAGGCCTTACCTTTTAACGTGCGATTACCCAGCACGGTGGCCCGGCGAGGATTCGAACCCCGGCCTTCCGCTTGATAGGCAGATATGCTAACCACTACACTACCGAGACCACAATTCAACATATTATATCAAGTAAGTAATTTGGGAGTAGGTAAGGGCATTACTCACCGACGCCTTTGGCCTAGAACGAGGCCTACCAACCACACCTTTTCCAATTGTTACTAAGAAAATATCAATTTTAATACAGATTAGTCGTAATTCAGAAAATATCAATTGTAATTCAGAATAGTCAACTGCTATTCAGAAAATACTTGATTTTTCAGGAAATCACACTTTCAAGTCAGATTTGATCGAATGTGAGACATAAATGTCCTTGAGATGGGTTTTTACTACTTTACAGGTTTGAAAATTGTTTCCACAGTTATTTGTGAATTTACTGGCTCATCTCTCGGTATGCGAGTAAATCATGTTCCATATAAACGATTTTGACATATATTTTTCAACGAAAACCCCTAACCATTGGCGGAGCAAAAAATGCAGATTTTGCAAAATATGATTTTGTCTGAAAGGATCATCACAGAAGAACCTTGCAGGTCGGTATGAATCCTTGTAGATAGTATCGACAGTAGTCAATAGTATCGATAGGTTTTTGCCAAATAAATCTACCCCAGTGATGAAGGTTTTTTTGTACGACAACAGATACCGTAAGTAATCAAGAAATCAATAAAAAATAATATTTTTTGCTACATCCGTTATTTCTTTGAAGTGAAATATGCAAAATAACGAATATGGGGATTTATGAATTCACTCAATTTTTATCACATTGTTGATGATTCTTAATTTTAACTGTCGCAGGTATATATCGTGATCATTTTTCAAAGACCATTAGACGCGGTTCGAAGTGAAATTATAGTCCAAGTCAAGGAATAGAGGTAGACCTTCACCCATCTGTTTACCGGATGAAACATTCTTTATAGGGTTTCCTAAATAGACAAATATGCCTATAATGACTTGCCTATCAAAACGTGGTCCAGGCTATATACAGTGAGATTCAAAAATTTCCACCATATTCATTATCGATTTGTCAGGAAATTTTATTCTTCATTAGAATTGGTGTATTGCAGAATACTTGCATATGAGTTTTCAAAATTTTAAATTTCCGAACAGTGTACAGGGGAGAACAAAAACTAGTAACTTTGTTTAGGTGTAAACCACATCTCATCTGACCTAATCAAAAAGTCATTCAAAGGAGTTGCCCGGAATTGAAATCAATACTCAAATTTGGAATCACATTCAGGGTAGTTTACTCTTGATCAAAATACAATTTTTCGTTCACCCCTGTACACCGTTTGGAAATTTGAAATTTTGACAACTCATATGCAAGTATTCTGCGATACACCAATTTTTAAGGAATAATTTTTTTGGACAAATCGATAATAAAAAAAGTTTTCCATATGGTGGAAATTTTTGAATCCCACTGTATATAGTCTGGGCCACATTTTGCCATTATAAGGGTATTCGTCTATTAATGAAACCCCATAAAAAGTATGTTTCATCTGGTAAACAGATGGGTGAAGGCCGACCTCTATTCCGTCTCTTGAACTATAATTTCACTTCGAACCGTGCCTAATTGCCCTTCAAAAATGATGGCGACATTTTTCTCTAGGACTAATATTGCTATATACTGTTGTTTTCACTCCATATAAAAGACCGACCTGGCCTACTTGATCAAGAATCGATGACGTAGCCGTAGTATTAACTCAAAAAATTCGCCAGGTATCGTCACTCTCGCAGTTGATTGGTGATATTTTCATTTGAGCAATATAATATCTCAATTCAAATGCTCGGTTTAGATGTAGTATCACAATTCAGCCGGATATTTTACACGTTAATGCGTGTGAGCGAATAGGAATGAGAATTGTGGTGACCAAATTTCATGGATGTGAAGTGAGAAAATGCCATTTTTTCTGGTGAGTGAAATCATTATTATTTTTCATAACCTTCTGGGTTGAACTGAAAATATCTGAAACAGATATCACTGCATTTATAGAATATTCAGAAGGCGTGCACACTCTAGAATGTTGTTGCCAGCAAACTTCTCTTGTGTTTTTTTTATGATCACTACGAAATTTTCAAATGGTTATTGAATATACTAGAACGTGAGATTATTCTTGGAGGTAGGTCATTGAAGATTGTTTTCATCAAACGTCAGATTGATCTCGCGTTCTATTCTCTGTTCTTACCAGAAGTGATCTGTAATGGCAACAACGTGTTCCATGGATGGAGTGATGCCGAACATTTTTAGGAATTTCATTCGAGAGCCCACCCTTAAGGCGTAATTTTGAACAACTATAGCCTGTCTACAGGTTTGTCTGAAACAATATCGCAACACTGAATGCACCAGTAGGACCGACCGAATTTGGTACAATTGGGAAGTTCATAATTTTATGCGACGTCTGAGACTGCTATAATTTCACAAACAAATGGCTTCCATTTTATGTGTGTGAATTTATAGAGTTCTTTGGTGTTGATTTAGGAAATCTCATCTGAAGTTGTACTTTTTTTTTGAAAAATAATAACAAACAATCTTGGATGCAGACCGCTCAGTGAGCCGTATAAAGTGTTTGGTGCCAATTTGCCGCAACTCTAGGAACCGAAATCCAGTTGTCTATTCACACGTTTCCAAAGAGAAATACATCTTTGGTGGGAAACATTACGGAAAGTGGATTGAAAGAGAGAATAGACAGGTACAAGGCTTGGAAAATTAAACTGAAACTGCATAAATCACCACCTAGAGCGGCTTCAGTGTGTTACTTGCATTTCAAGAGAGATGATTTCTTGTTACCTGGTGAGTCTGTTTGTTTATTTTTAGGCGAAGTTATGGCGCATTTCATCATCCATGTAATAAAAGCCTCTTTGGTTCACTAACACTACACTAAAACTAAAAAATGTCCTGGAACAAATATCATTATTAGGTTAAAACATAATGCATATATGTTCACCTCCAATGAATCGTATTGTGCGGCTATTCAAAGCATCATGAACACAGTTATATTAACCTTCACGAGAAAAATTTCGTACAATGAAAATATAGCAAAAAAAACACCAAAATCTTGTCTAGCAAGGGCAACTGATGACTGGAATTCAGTTTGGCGCGTTATTTCACAAATGTAAACAAGGTAACAATTTCAAAATGGTGGATATAGTTTAAGCACCACCAGTGCCCTCATCGGTCGATATACTTCCCTATATCACTCGAAAACTTGAAAAAATGATAAATGCACAAGCGAAAGATTCTCACCTGGCTGTCTGAGATGGCTGTGAGGATCCAGGGACGCCTTCGTCATCCCTGATAGAGAGTTCGTTCCGTAGCCTGAAACGAAAAAGCGAAACGTTAGTTATCGGGTGAAATGACGCGTTCATCGTCGAATACAATGCAGTGGAATCCGGCGTTCGCTCCGCTGGCTTTTGTTTCCACGGCTCACTTCGAGCGTGTTTGGCGGCCGCTGGCGTGGAAACCGACAAGAGAATCCTTTCCGTGGCCGTACAAGGATTCCCTAGGTTTACAGATGGAATAGCTTTTTCTCCGCCCCTCTCGAAAGTGAATGTTTATCTGAGTGCGACGGAAATTTTGGAAATTTTGATATACAACCAATGATAGAGATGTATTTTTAACCAGACGCTATTTGGTACAAAAGTCGTAAGGTGCAGAAGGGTAATTCTGATAACGGGGTAAATTCAATAGCATCTTGAAAACTCAATGGTGTCCCCAATAAGTAATCCATTGAAGAAATCTATTTTACTGGCTTATTATTTTTGTACGTCCATTTGTGGCCTTTCCAGTGCACCCTTCACTAAAAAGTTCATATAATCTGTGAATATTGAATATTGTTGCTCTAAAATAGCATTTGAGAGTACAAACTACATTCCTGTTACTTTTTTTTTTACACCAAAGTACCATTTTCTAAACTGTTTTTCTTTTTGTTGATGAGGGCTCTCCAGACATTTGGTATATTTTTGTTTATTTCCCCATGTTTTTCTATCTCGATGACTTCCCTGATTTGGCATGTTCTGAAATGGTTCACCTGCGCTATTTGCTTTGCTGCCTCGAAATCTATTTTGTGACCCGTCTGGTGGTGGTGGTGTTGAAAGAGGGCGGAAGATGTTTGTTTTGTTTTGTCCTTATGCTCTTTTTGTGTTCCTGCACTCTAGCTAACATTCTCCTATTCGTCTGGCCAATACATTGCTTATCACAGTCCCCGCATGTGATGCTATATACTCCTTGGTTTTCGAGAGGAATCCTGTCCTTTGGTCTCGGTAAGCAAGACGAAATGACCCTTTGAGGTTTGAAGACGGTTCATATATTTTGTTTTCTCATTAGTCTTCCGATTTTGTCGGTGACTCCTTTGATGAAAGGTAGTGTCACTGATTTTTTGGGTTCTGGGGGGTCTTCCGTCCTAGTTTTTCTTGGGTTTGTTTGCGCATGGATTGCCCTTCTGATTGAGTGTGTTCCATATCCATTTTGTCGAACTGCTTTAGACGTCTCTGTTAGCTCTGCTTGTCTGTTTGTTGTTTTCGTCAGACGAAAAGATCGGGTCACCAGCGTGTTGACTACGGATTGTAGTTGTGAAGGGTGATGGTGGGATTCGGCGTGTAGGTTTCTGTTTGTGTGGGTGGGCTTTCGGTATACTGTGTATCCTAAAGTGTCGTCCGACTTCCTAGACCTATCGATAACCAGAAAGCCGATTGTCAGAATTTGTCTGAAATATTCATGAATAATGGTATGTTATCAAAATTGATATTGTTATAACTATGCTGCCAATTAATATTTTCGAATGAAATTCTAGAATAACACAGAAACAGAACTCGTGCTTCATGATGAATAATTCAGTTGTGAAGCGTTCCGAGTTCCTTGAAATTGAAACCAACTTGCCCTCGGTTCGTTTTGTATCCCTGGTAATGCTCTTGTATTAAAATTAATAATGATAATAATAATATAATATTATGATTATGATCGCTTGGACATAAAGCACAAATCTTTTTTGCATTTTCACGCTTTCTGTTCGACAGTGCTTCCATAGCACCGACAATATCTTCTCTCATGAATTGAAAATGTTTTTGAAATTATATCAACAGAACAGACCATTCAGAAGCTACAATGAAGCACGAGAAGAAATATTTAGTTTGAAAGCTACCTATATGTATTCTTATATTTCAATGATGAATTACGTTCCTGAATTAGTTTTCCACAACGATATGAAAAGGAGTTCAAGCCATACTGAATCTGGGAATAAAATAGGTTTCCAATAAGATTGATCATAAATACAATTCGAGAGCTATTAGAATTTCCATGTGAAAAGTACGAAAAATGATGATGATTCAGTTTTTTACTATTGCTTTCATTTCATTTAAATCATACTCCCTTTTTCATGTAGCTAGCAATCTCTTCCTGTTGGAACATTCAAGAACATTTATTTTCATATAACAAATGATGGTCTGTCAAACCCTTGACATTTTGTGAAAAATAAAAGCACTACATTGTGTGATTCTCATCAGACAGCTAAAAGTATTTCTACTTTTCCATTGCCGAAAAACATGAGTTCAACATTGAAGCATTGCATTTGAAGAAGAAAGGTCTGAAACTTAATCTTTTGGGAACCTTAGATAGCAATATATTCGAGATGATTCAAGGAGTCGGGGCATAAGTGAATAGAGTTGAGTAGCCTAGAATTGATCTTGAATTGCATTCAAAATACTGGTCTTTCGAAGGTCATCTTTTTCATCATTATGATATAAAATAATTAAGTATTATGAAAACATTCAGCATTCAGTTTTGACATCATAGATCACATATTTTGTGATCTTGAAAATACACTCAAAATTCTGGTCTGTTTTCTAAGGAAATGTTTGAAAAGAAACTTTGTTATATGTTCGAGATTTCGAGAATGTGTAATCCCTTCATCGAGACATTTACAGAAAGTTCTGTCGTTACATAACAATGTAAAACAGCTAGATAAAGAACAGTACTCACTAACCTGGGCTTTCAGTGAGAAGTCAAATGTGAAAAAAGAGAAAAATCGAAAGTCATTCTTTTCATCATTATGATATAAAAGTCATACTGATTATGAAAACATTCAGCATTCAGTTGTGACATCACATTCTGAATTACTTTATTACAGCTTAACCAATCCATCTTGGCACAGAACTTATAACGTATATGCCCAGCAATCTCTGTGAAGTATATTGAGATGAAAAAGACCTTAACAGAAAATTCTGTCGATACATAACAATGTGAAACAGATGGATAAAAAACAGTACTCACTAACCTGGGTTTTTAGTGAGAAGTCAAAAGTGAAAAATGAGAAAAATCGAAGGTCATTTTTTTCATCATTATGATATAAAATAATAATTATGAAAACATTCAGCATTCAGTTTTGACATCATAGATCACATACTTTGTGATCTTGAAAATGCAGTCAAAATTCTGGTCTGTTTTCTAAGGAAATGTTTGAAAGGAAACTTTGTTATACTGATTATGAAAACATTCAGCATTCAGTTTTGACATCATTAATCACATATTCTGAATTACTTTATCACAGCTGAACCAATCTTGGCACAGAACTAATAACGTATATGGTCAGCAATCTCTGTGAAGTATATTGAGATAAACAATAACACCTATTATATTTGTTCACTGTGTTGTTGACAATTATTCGTAGGTGTTTTATCTTTCGTCATGGTCTACACTACCAGTGGGACACTGGAAAGGTATCTGAGTTTGTGCCAAGATGGATTGGATGAGCTGTACGTGGTATCAACTGAAGGGGGAAAGATAAACATTTGAAAATGACATTTGAATGAAAGCGACAGGGGTACCAATAGAAGAACCAACTGTGTGGCCAGAGTTATCCATCACCTTTGTTCAGACACAAATATAGTGTTTATTTGTAACGTTAGCATAGATTTTCATCAGTTATTCGAAACATCCAAATGTTGAAGTCAAAATAAATCTAAATCTGTTTTCAGTATAAAATTTTCATGGTTGGTTGTGTTCGATTAGATATCCTGAAATTGATTTAACTCATTATATTTCTACATAAGCGAATGTTTTTCAGAATGGATACCATAAGGTCTGAAATAAGTTCATTTTCCGAGTTCTTCCCATCTCAACGACCGAAGATAAAACGAAACACGCATTAGTGCCGAAATCTAGAACGCAGTGATAACATTCGAATTCCATTAAAACAGTTATCGATCCAGCTCCGGCTCTTTTACCGCACTGAATGAAAGTGTCAATCATACTATTAAGATAATTCCAACTTGGCATTGTGCGTATGCCTTTCTCCCCCGAACGCTTCACGCGAGTGGTCTTTTTACTACCACCCTCCCTTCTCGTAACATCAAACGGCGAGTTACACATCTGAAAATCATAAATGCGATGATACATTCGGAGTTTTACATTTTCAGACTCGCTTTTCGATGTTTTCGAAGTTTACTGTGTTTTCGCACGCGATTCAATTGTTATTCCTCGCACAGATTTAGCCTAACTGTGATTGTAACACGGTTTGATCAAAGCCGCTGCAGCCCGGGGCACACTTGATTTCCCTTTGATGTTTTATTGTCAGTTGGTGTCTGTGTTGGCTGTTACTCTTTTCGGTATTTACACAATGGGGAAGCGTTTGTGAAACACAGAATTGTTTTCGGCGAAGGTATCTTGTTAGGGAAATTCTTTCATATGGAGTCAATCCGTCGCTATACTTTAATGATACAAATTTGGTGTTGAACTGGAAACGCAGTAGAATACTGTTGCCTAATGTGATAATCTTGGCGTTGTGTACATAACCTTTGAGTACATCCATGGTGTTCGAAGCAATACTTATTTTCGGTTTTGGACAGTTTGAGTCGATTTTCAAAGTGAATTCGAAAGTTCAAATTCGTGCGAGTTATACAATTGAATTGTGAGTATTACATATATGTAGTGAGGCTGTTAGTACTGAAAATTTCCTGGTGGAAGTGTCAAAATCGGATATAAACAAACCATCTTTTGTGCATATAGCTTGGCTATACTGAAGGTTGAAGCATTGAAACAGTATTGCAGTGGCGTACCAAGATGCCAGTTTCAAATTTCATTTGCTCATGCTGCAGTAAGTCATATAAATCAAATCTCCTGATAGAATGTTCAGTTTGCTCAAGAGCGTTCCGGCATGCATGTGTTAGTATTACTTTCGATGAACTTCAGATATTGAGCAATCCAAATAAAGGCTATGATTGGTCATGCGTCAATTGCAGAAAAATTGGCAATCAAATCAAAGATCTGAAGAATATTATCCTAGTCTTTCAGAATGATATTGAAGTGTTGAAGGAAAAAAGTGAATCAACGGATCCTAGTGCGGCGAGCCGAAATGATTTCGAAGAGATGATTGAAGAATTAAATGAACGGAATAGACGCAAAAAGAATGTGATGATCTTTGGTCTCCCGGAACAAGATCAAAACGATGATATACCAGTGAGAGTACAAAAAGATAAAGCTGAAGTTACCAAGCTCATGAACTTTTTGGATCCCGAAATAGACTTAGTCAATATCAAACCGAGTAGAATGGGCCGCTTTGATATTAGTAAAAACAGACCAATCAAACTTGTATTGAATAGCGAGAGTGAAGTTATGAGTTTAATTAAGAAGGCAAACACCCTGAAAAACAGCCAATTAAAAAAAATGTATATATCTGTTGATCGAACACATAGACAACTTGCCCATTACAAGAAGCTTAAGGAGGAAGTCGAGAATAGGAACAGAAACGGCCATGAGAAGTTAAAGATCAAATATGTCAATGGAAATCCAAAGATAGTGAAAGTTTTAAACTAAATTGCTCCAACAGTTCCAGTATTCTTTATAAAAACGTACTTTGTTATTACCAGAACGTGCGTGGTCTAAAAAGTAAGGTAGATTCTTTCTATGCATCAGTGAGTGAGGGTGAATATGATTTGGTGGTTTTGAGCGAAACTTGGTTGAATCAGGATGTGCTGAGCTCTGAATTGTTTTCGGATGAATATGTTGTCTTTAGAAAAGATCGCCGACTCGACCTGGTTTCAAAAGTCGATGGTGGAGGTGTCCTGTTGGCCTGCAAGAATGCAATCAAAACTGAATTAGTAGACACTTCCCATTTCGAGACCGAATTTCCTTCAGTTGATTTATTGATTGTAAAATGCTCCATGAGCTATCGAATCTATCATATTGTAGCGCTGTATATACCTGACAAACTGAGTACGGTTGAATTTGAATTCTTCTTCGAGTGTCTGGAACAACTCGACTATCTCAGTGATGGCTCAGTTATTATGATAGGAGATTTGAATATTCCCAAATTTACTGATGGTAACTTTGTCGATACCAAGGTAGTAACAATAAAAAACTTTCTAGAAATATCCAATTTAAGCCAATTAAACCAAATTAGGAATAATTTGGGACGATTACCAGATTTAGTAATTTCCAATTTGGATTGTGAAGTGGCCAGGGACTATAGTCCATTAGTGTATGAGGATGGGCATCACCCAGCACTGATGATAAATTATACTATTGTCATGAAAAAACAACTGAATTTTATAAGTAATCCGAAACAGAAAAAGTATAATTTCCGAAAAGCAAACTTTCCGGCTATATATAGAACACTGTATGAAGTGAATTGGGATTTTCCCAACGTAACAGATGCTAATATAGCTGTAGAACTATTATATAAAAAAATGTTCAGCATTTTCGACGAATTTGTTCCAGTTTATAAATACTATGCCCATAAATATCCTCCGTGGTTCAATTCATCCATCATCAGCAATATCAAACTCAAATCTACTCATAGAAGAAAATACAGAAATTCTGGCTCACAAGCAGAATACCTTGAATATGTGAGACTCAGACGTATTATTAAACATCAAATAAAAATGTCCTATAGTGAGTACATGGAAAATCTACAATCTTCTTTATCAGAGAACCCCAATAAACTTTGGTCATACATACATTCCAAGAATAATACAACCAGAATACCGGGCAAATTATATCTTAACAATAATCCTGTAGAAAATCCGCAAGATATCGTCAACGCATCTGGTACATTCTTTAGTAGCGTTTTTCAATCTCCAGTTCGAAATTCTGTCGCCAAAAATAATGACCAGGATCATGTTTGTATCAATTTTCATGCAATTGAAGAATATGAGGTTGTAACTGCTATGAAGAGATTGAAAGACAAAATGACATCTGGTCCAGACAACATACCCTCTTTCATTATCAGGGATTGTTCTGGTTGCCTTACAGTTGTTCTAACTAAGATATTTAACTTATGTCTGAAAACTAGAACATTTCCTGAAATATGAAAGGAGGCGAGAGTTTGCCCGATATTCAAGAATGGCGATAAAGATAAAATCGATAACTATAGAGGTATTTCATTGCTCTGTAATTTTGCAAAAGTTTTTGAAATCATTCTGTATAACCGAATATATTCCAGTATGCGAAATGTGATATCTGAAAATCAGCATGGATTTGTCAATAATCGCTCAACAGTGTCAAATCTGACATTCGTCACACAATATATCTCAGAGGCGCTAGATGACCACAGACAGGTGGATGTTATTTATACAGATTTTGCAAAAGCATTCGACAGAGTGGATCACACCATTTTGTTGAATAAATTGAGTGCAGCTGGTTTCACTGAAAATGCAAGAGATTTTTTCGCATCTTATTTATCAAACCGAAAGCAGTATGTTTCATATAACGGATTCCATTCCGACATTTACCTAGCGTCATCTGGCGTTCCTCAAGGTTCAAATTTGGGAGAAGTTGTGCTTCGCTGATGATTTGAAGATTTTTTCTGTTGTGAATGATATGAATGACTGCTTACAACTGCAGAAACAACTGGATTATATTCAGGATTGGTGTGATACAAACAAATTATGTCTTAACGTTGGAAAATGCAAGGTTTTGAGTTATACTAAAAAAAATACCACTATAAACTACTCTTACAATGTTGACAATATCAAACTGGAACGCTGTACCAAAATCAAGGATTTAGGTGTTATTTTTGATAAAGAGTTGAATTTCATACAGAACACTACTCTAAAAGTCTCTCAAGCACTGAAGTCATACGGTTTTATAATGAGAAATTTTAGGAATTTTACCAACATCAAGGCATTGAAATTACTGTATTTTCCAATGTACGATCAAAACTAGAATATGCTAGTATTGTTTGGTCCCCTTTTTACGAGTGTCATAAAGCAGCCATTGAGGGCGTACAGAAAAGATTATTGAAATTTCTTATCTTCAAAATAGATGGTATCCTGAAAGGGGAACAAACAATGAGGAATTATGCATGAGAGTCAATATTGACAGCTTAGAGTGCAGAAGAAATTGCGAATTTGTTATATTTTTGTATAAAATCTTAAATGGTCTTGTTGACTCTCCCGGTCTACTCAGCATGATTAATTTCAATGTTCCCTCATATTTTTCTCGAAATCATGCAACTTTCAAACTTCCAAGAATTAGAACTAACATGCAACTGAAATCTCCACTTTATAGAATGTGTAGTGAATTCAATGGAATTAGCACTCAAATTGACATTCATTCATGTTCCATCAAGGAACTCATTACTGTGATGAAAAGTTGAACAACTTTTTTATTTCGATATTCCAATGTTTGTTTATATATTACTTATGCAATACGCATATACACAGACGGCTCAAAAACCAAAGAAGGATCAGGATGTGGAGTTTACTCTAGATCACTTAGCCTAAGGATTAAGTGGGGAATGGGAAAAAATACCAGCGTGGTTCAAACAGAACTGGCTGGTATCTCAATCGCCACAAAAGAGCTAACCAGAAAAGGAATTTCTGGCAAAGACAATAATCTACACTGACAGTAGACAAGCCCTACTAACCTTGAATAGACAACGTATTATCTCAGGGTTAGCACTAGAGTGCCACCAAGATTTAGCTAACGCCTCGGTAGATAATAATATCGTACTTAGGTGGGTGAAAGGGCACGACAGGAGCAAAGGTAACCGCATTGCTGACCCTTTGGCCAGGATGGCGGCTGGAATGAACATTTTGGGACCAGGTGACACCCATGGCTTGACGACTTCGACAATTGCGGAACCAGCCAAACGTTACACCCATACTCAAACCCTCAAAAGATGGGATGAAACCAAAGGATGCAGTTTTGCCAGGATCACCCTGGGCGACCTTGAGAAGCTGGATCCAAATAAATATTTGGCGATGACCAGGAAGAACCTACGTTTAACAGTGGGATTTCTGACAGGACACTGTCAACTAAGGAAACACCTCCATATTATGGGGCTAGTGGACACACCTCTATGCAGGATGTGTGAACAGGAAGATGAAACTGTCAGGCATGTCTTATGCGAATGTCTGGAGCTATCGTCGATAAGAGAGTGTGTGTTCGGTGAGTCTTGGGCCTACACCTGCCGATATTAAGGAGATGTCCCCTGGTGACCTGTCCTCCTTCCTGGATAGGGCAGGATGTACAATGTCCTAGGAGGGCGACTCCTTGGGAGGATGTACAATGGGCCATATTGTGGCCTAAGTGCTGTGGGTCTATACTCACCCTCCCTACTCTACAGATACAGATATATTACTTTGATTATTGTTTGAAGTACTATAACTATTAATATACTCTACTCACTCATAAACACCATTTCAAGCTCTGTTATTCTTTAATATTGTCCTGTAAATGGGAAACTGTTGGACAATAAAGGCTATTATTATTATTATGTATTTGTCGTCTAAACAAGCCTAGTCGGGTCCGTACTCCCCACTGCTCCGACCCAGTGGGCGGACGCGCTAGTATAATTAACCAACGACCACTCCCCGCACCGCGGGGTAAGTGGTCACTGGCTCCAAGAATCGTGAGTCCTGAGTCCTTATTATTATTATTATTATTATTATTATTATTATTATAACCTACTTATTTTTGTAACTTTTTCGTGATTTCATAAATTCCATTCAGATTCTCTTCAGACAGTCATGCTCATCTAAATTTTGAATTTGATCTTTCAATGACCACTGTGTAATAATTATCCTTGGATAGTCATAAGACAAATGTTTCTGAAGATTCGCTATGCAATACCTTTAAAAAAGATTAAATGGCTATAGCCAAGGTCGACTTGCCTCAAGTAAGAATTGTCTTCGGTCTCCTTGCAGGGGTTGATACAGTTGTCTAGCATTGGAGTTGTGGATTCAGTGAGTTTGTATATTAACATTTTAAGTTCTGTTGAGTAAAGCAAGAAAAAGTTTCGCTTGCGAGGTCAAAAAGCATACAGAAAGTAACTCAAAACTGGACAAACACAAATAAAACCAACCTATACCGCCTCCAAACAATGACCGACTTTTTATTGCATAATATGGCAATATACACCTCACACGTGGCGGTAATATTGACGCCACAAGTGGAGCAGATTTTGGGTGCTGAAGCCAACAAAATTACTCGAAAGTTGGTAAAATGACAATAATGGTTTCAGAAAATAAACCCAGGCTGTTCAGTCAACACAACTGTTTCATAATTTGACTTCAATATAAAGAAAAGGCTCTATAGGTTTTAATCCGACAATGTGTTCAAGAATAACTAGTAAAGACAACATAACAACTTTGGTCTAATTGTGTTAAACTCATTTGTGAAACTCCTTGAAATATTTTTCATTTTTTGTAATGATCTGCAATATTGAGCCATAAAAAAACTGTTTCCGACTAACCCGAAGCATTTGATTCCATGGTATATTCAGGTATGGTGTAATGTAAAATTCTCCTTGTGCTTTCTTTTATTGCCAACTTTTGAGGTGATCTACCCCACTTTAAGCCGCATCTATATATTGACGGGTCTTCAATGAAAAACGAACAGCTATCAATATTATTGTTCCAATATATTCTTTCCACGTTCAATAAATTCATTATCGATATCGTATTTTTCATAAACTTTGTACAATACCTGGACCAGATATCACGTGACTTTGCTATTCAACTTCTACAAGTTGCAATGAAAAATACAGTGGAAAGAGAGATATTGTGTGAAGAATAGTTTCTTGGTTGGCAGATAAGGCCATTTTATGCTTATTTCCATGCACACCTGAATACAAACCTCCGGTAATCCATAGAAATGCAAAAAAATGTCACTTGTTTGAAAATTATCATTTCTCAAGACAGTACCGAAATGTTACTAGAATATTATCCCTATTACCAACCACGGCATGTTATCTTTTTCTAATCTGCAGTGGAGCAGGCGCGTATACAAGGAGGGGTAAAAGGGGTTATTCCACTTCCCCCAATAATCAGTCACATCACATATAGCTAGATATCAAAAATATTTTGTGAATAACTGAAAAATCATTTACAATTTCATTTCAACTTCATTTGCTGGCTGCTAAGAATATAGTAACAATAGGGAAAATTTACAAAGGCAATTGAATATCCAAATATTTATCAAAATAAGAATATCTCAGAAGATCATACAGTCTCTGGTAATTCGGAAGAAATTATTTATACAAATACTTCTAGACGTTCCCACTTCGATAGGTTCCGCTTTCCAAAAGTGCGTTTTCAACTGTTTTCCTCTCATTGAAAAATGCATGCTATTAACTTCGATCTGGCAATGCAGTGTCGCTTTTGCAGTGCATCGTTTTCAAAACTTGGCTCAGATCCACAATATCTCCGGTTCGGTTAACTGGTCTCTAGTACTATTACACTTACATGCCTGGGACTTACCTATAGAAGCTTTAGTAATCAATCATTATGTTAATAGGGAAAACCGAAAAGTAAAATTTATTATTTGATTTTTCTATTTCATCATCTTCTGTTCAATTAGTGAGATATACTTTTCAATGTACCTATAGTCGGGCCGTTCAAAAGATAGAATTCAAGGACGCGTGAACAGTGAATGCCTGCATCTATAGTCGGGCTGTTCAAAAGATAGAATTCAAGGACGCGTGAACAGTGAATGCCTGCATCTATATGATAGCCTGCGCGGCGTAGCCACGCCTCCTAAACTGAAATAAATGAAGAACTGTTTACACTGTACTGTACTCATTTGTGCTTTGTATTTACGTGTGTTAGGTACGTTAATTAAATAATATGGATGGAAACACTCTTTCACCTCCAAGAAAAAGAAAAAAAAGACATTTAACTGTACACGTTATCATTCTATCTTTTCAGCGGCTACACTATAGGACCTATATCGTAGTATGATAAGTACATGAACAAATATCATTATAGGGGTTTTTGTTTACTGACGTTGCCAAAGGCATAAAATGTTGGTTATCTCCAGAGCCTAGGGTTTATATTTATTAAAAATTTTCGCTTTTTATAGTTTCTGGTTTCAATGATTTCGAAATTTGTGACTGAATGAATCTGACGTTATTCTTCACATTTTTCTAATAATATACCAGTCGATGTGAAAGATGAGTTGGTAAAAAGGCCAATATGCATTTGTGTTTGGATAAAATGGTGAAAACGTTTATTTTTCTCCATAATTACTCCCCCTGTAAACCGAAGCTGTAAATGCACCTGCAGTGGAGTCCAAATATTTCATAAGATCCGTCAGTTAGTCATATTTGGACAGTGTCAACTCTGTGTCGGGTCAAGAGAATGATACTGAACGGATTCTATAGAACTTGACTGATGAGGTTTGAACCGAGTTTGGAAAAGTTTCAGAATCCTGGATTGCGTCCAATTTCCACAAAAATTTTGGAGAACGTTTGAAAAGGCCCGAAATGAATAAAAAAAAATAGAAAATTTGGCGCGGAAACCATGAAAAAGTCATTTTTTCGAAAAGAAAATGTTTATAAGCACTCAATCCAGATTCCGAAATTCTACTCTGAACTGTTATTTTGTCAGTGTACATACCCGATTTTCCGATCGAACATTATTCACACACACCATTCTTTGAATTTATTAAGAAAATGTGCCCATATATCCTCACAAGTGAAGATTTTTATTTTATTTTAAGGTGGTGAGAAACAGACAAAGCAACATAGTTTATAGTTTGTACCGTCATTTTGACAGTTCTAGACTGTTTCGAATCGCAAACAACGTTGCCAAATTGGAAAACCAAGTACTTATATCTAATGTAGCCAGAACTAATGAACTCGCGTAAAACGTAATACTTTTATTAAATCTATCTCAACCAAACCTAACTAACCTGACTTAACCTAACACATTAATTGTGGACCTATCAACAAGAAGGATGGATTTTGCAAAAGTTGAATGATTCGGGTATGTTCGGAGACTGTGGGTAGAACGAAATGTGGGTGTAACGACATTACAGATTCTCGATATTTTAGATTGAAAATCAGTCGTATAATCCTTTTTTGAATAATGATTTAGTACACGGCTACAAAAACTTTCTCGGAAAAACGTTTAAAACATTAAAAAAAAATCATGAAATCTATACTAACCATAAAGAGATAGATTCCATTGATTGGAATTCAGAACCAACACCACGAAAGATCAATAAATAAACTGTACGAATCATTCAAATATGAAATTGTTGAATATTATTTATAATCTGACAACGTTGCTCCAATTCAATCGAAGCCGAAATTAATACAGCTAGTTGTCTTAATTGGGAATCTGCAAAGAATGAACGTTATAAATGAACATTCGCGTGATATTTCTTGCAGAAAAATATAGTTAGATATGAAAATGGGGTAATTATCCGTTAAGCGGGCTCCATCGTGAAATTAAAAAATTTTTGATGGAACTTACGTATTTCGGCCTCCTGAACAAAAAAGTCTAATGAAGTTTTTGGCGCTCGCAACTAGTTTCGCAGATGCGGCCCCCCAAAGACAGGAAATCGGAGTTTTACGCCTATGTTTGTTTCTCAGCCAATTCCGCTCGAAATTCCTCCTTCTTTCTATCAGCACAATATACTCATTCTATATATTCTTCTTCATCACTTTCCAACAGAATTATCAGAATTTTTCCATTTTTCACAACAAAACTCTAAAAGGTAAATAGTCATAGAAATTCGAGGTTAGCAAAACTGGCAAAACAATAGAACGCGATGAGTTTTGTTGTGAAAAATGCTTATAATTCTATTGGAAAGTGATGAAGAAGGTGGTACAGAATGTGTATATTGTGCTGATAGAAAGGAGGATGAATGTCGAGCGGAATTGGCTGAATAAACAAACATAAATGTCAACCCTGAAAACCCCGATTTCCTGTCTTTGGGGGGCCGTATCTCCGAAACTAGTTGCGAGCCCCAAAAACTGTATTAGACTTTTTTGTTCAGGAGGCCGAAATACGTAACTTCCACCAAAAATTTTTTAATTTCACGATGGAGCCCGCTTAACGGATAATTACCGGAAATGGTAAGTAAAGTGACAAAACAAAAGTGATTTTTTTCGTTACATAACCTAAAATTTCACCCTTTTTTCCTTTTGAAAAGGGACTTGCTGTGGTTTCCGCGCCGAATTTTTGTACTCTTCATTCATTTTTAGATATTCTGAAGCTCCCCTAAAAATATTATCGAAATCCGAGGCAATCCAGCATTCTGAAACTTTACCCCGAGTTTAATCGACATCGAGTTCAATCAGCACGCTGAACGCTACTCTGAACAGGACTCATAAAACTCGCCCTCCGATGCCCAAAGGCCAGCTCAACCTTGAAGTGCCTACATAACCTCGTCAAGAGAGACCCAACATCAATCGGAGCACCAAGGTAATCCCGTTAGTCCCCAACAAAAATACGGCAGAATGTAATTCCGATAGACGCGAGAGAAAAATAGGAGAATGCATCGAAGCGTGCCACGGATAGGACGGAGAGTCGGAAAAGGACATTCGCTCCGGGAGTCCGGGAAGGAAAGACTCTTTCCTGTTCCGGCGACCCAATCAGACTTCTGGAGAATAATTGATAACAACTACACGTAGGTAGCAATAGCTCTTTCGCCGCTTTCACAATCGACTGACACTCTTTATATAGGGACAAGCGTCCTGCCCGGAAGATAAAGGGTGTTAGGTGGAGTTTGGTGAGTGGATGTTTCTTTCTTTCGAAGTCTGACGATGCATCTTGATAGTATAGACCGCGGGCATATCTGACAGACGACAGTAAAGTGATAGTTGTAAATCCAGTCTGCTGGACAAACGAAAGGATCTACAAATGCTTATTGTGCATTTGTGTCATATTTCAAATTATTTTTTCCCGAATATTTCCATCGTAGGTTAAAAATCCCATAAGAAGCGGGACATTTTCGATCAATTACAGCGATAAATTCCCGGCGGGACATTTTCGGACTGATAAATAACCGGTAGGTATCGAAAAATACCCGCTCGATCCGTGTATCTATAGTAACGATTGTTAAAATGTACATTTGTCATTTCGACAGGCATAAATACTGAATTTTAAACGTCGTTGTTTTAACTCCGGAAATATTCTACCGAATTACACTCGTGCATCAAAATAAACCTGATAATTTTCCATTCAAGCATGTTGTCAGTAACAAAACTGCATTCGATTATTTTCATATTTTGCTTAGAGAGCCCACCTCCTACGGAGTCGGGCTTTTTCGACGAAATATGAAAATAAACTCATGCAGTTTTTAGACAACATGCTTTCATGGAAAATAATCGGTAATTTTGAAACATTTGTGTAATGACTCCCGATAATAACTCAATTTTGAGCGATTGTGATGTTTCAATCCATCGATTCCCTTCTATTTTCGACAATACAAAGAATATTAATCCTCTTGCTGTTAAAAGACGTGAATTGTGGATTCAAGCAACTAGAAAAGCAGATTCAAGTACTGGTAAGTTGAAATGGGCAACAGTATATTCATGCATTTTGTATCTCAGAATTGCAATTATAATCTCATTAAATTACCATTGTTGTTAATGGAAATACGATTTGTTTGTCCAGCAGGCTGATGCATGCCCGCGGTCTATACTGTATTTTTGATATGTGCAAGAACGTATTTTGTATACTAATTCTACTAATAGCCCAATCTTGCTTTGCCAACGAGTTTATACACGTTTATTTCATCGCCGATTCGATTTCAACAAATAATTTACTTTGAAGATCTCCTAAGCAGACGTCCTGTTCATGAACTGTTTTCCCAAGTAAATGATATAGCTATTAATAAGCCAAAGAAGAAATACCTTTGGATGTAGTAATCATTCAATGGAGGAAAAGGCGCTTTACCCCTATGTTATACACATCGGCACCGTTACAAAAAATGTAAGAGGGGGCACATTTTTTTTGAAATAAAAGTTATGCATCAAATAGAAATTAAAAACCGTTTGGACAATACTCACGAGTGTGTGAAACTCCACAATTTTCCACATCAAATTTCTTTTTTTTTGAACTTACAAAATTCATTCCTCTTCTAATCAAACACCACTCACTCTCTTATTCACTCGTTTTCAACATTTTCAAGCAGAAAAACTATTAGTTTTTCAAAAAATGCATTTATTTTCAAACCATAACCAATTTGTTGTGATGTCATAAACGTATTCATGTTGAGTTTTGAAGAAAGTTGATTTTTTTTTAAGAAAATAATGTTTTTTCTCCTTAAAAATATTGAAAACGAGAGTGAGTAGTGTTTGATCAGAAGAAGGACGAACTTAGTGCAATTTCACAAGAAATGGACCTGTATCTCCGAAAATATTCGAGACCGCAGAAAATTTCATTTGGATTTTTTTGTAGTTCATGAGTCCAAAAAAAAATTCAAAAAAAGGTGCTCATAGCGACCGAAGTATTACTAAAAAATCAAAATCAAGTCGATATCGTGTCTTCTGCGGCGTATGGACGGAAAAATCTAAAATCCAGAGGGGCACCCGCCCCCTCTTGCCCTTGGGAAACGGCGCCCTTGGTTATACAGATGATCTTTACGCCTCTCTCGAACAAGCCTATCATGAACAATGAGCGGTGCACGTACTCTGCTCTGTTATAATATTTGACGTTTAACTTTCATTTTATCAATATATCTACATATTTTTTCAAAATACAGGGTGTTTTTTGAATAAACGGTAAAATGTATACTTTTATAATATAATATAGTTAAGCCCGTTAATGCCGTATAAGTTATTCCATTGATGACGTACCATGACGTTATTTCTACTTTTCCTCTCTAGGGAGAAAAATTACGAATTTACTTGCTACGATGAGGCCAGAAAATGTAAATTTAGTAGAGGGGTAGGCGGAAAAAGCATTTTTCTCCTGATGTATGTAAATAGTTTTCTACTACCTTACTCGAAAACTTCATTTTTGACCACAAGAGAAAGGAGGAAAATTATAGTTTTCTTCCCGCCGGGAAGGAGACTTTTTTTACTGTCGATCTATCAGGAAGAAGATGAAATAAATAAATTCTGCCTCGTTAGCAGGATCCTTTTTGGCAACTCGTATAAGTTGAAACCCATTTTCATAACATAGAAGTAACTTGAAAAGGGAAAACAACATGACAGCTTATTATTTGGAATAGCAAATAATAAGCGTTGTCAATACGGTAACGAAGACGCTGTGCATTCTCGATATTTTGTCATATAGCAATATAGTTCCACAACTTTCTTCAGTTTTTCTCACATGAATGCACGCATCATTCTTTCCAGAACATCATAAAAATGACGTCCTGGAAGTAACTATTTAACATACATGCTTTTTTATGTCCGATTCGAAGCGGAGGACATTAATATTGTAACGCAATCTCCCAGCGCCGGCCCTGTCGCTCGTGAACGCAAATTAATATGAGCGGTCGAAAGAAGATCGTTTACGCGAAATCTCGTCACGCGTGGAATATTCGATCATCGAGATTTGACTGGAAGATTCTCCATAGATGTCAGCAAGTATATATATGGAAGAGATTCATCGCTACCGCAGAATTAATATTACGGATAGTTTTAGTACTGAGTGTTGGATTGTTAGCGGAGCAATTTGAGTGATTGTATTGTATTGTGATAAAGAGTTGCAATGAAAGTAGTTTAGTGTTGTTTGGAGATTTAATAAACGAATCCAAGGATAGATCGTAACACTGGTGTCAGAAGTAGTGATTTTCGTGAAAATTGAAAGCCATTCATGGTGAATACGAGAAGTACATCGTACGATACTATGGATGACATATTGAAATTTATTTAAAACCAATTTGCGGATTTGGAAAGATGACGACAGAAGGGTGAAAGGCGACATCAGGAAGAAAAAAAATAGTGGAAAAACGACGGCAGGAAGAAAAAATAAGCAGAGGAAAAGAGAAGACAGGAGGATGAAAAGCGACGTCAGAAGAAAAAAGAATTAGGGGAACAATGACGGCAGGAGGAAAAAGAAGCAGAGGAAAAGCGACGGCAGGAGGAAAAACAAGAACGAGAAGAAGCGCTCCAGAAAATTCTCGGAAACGAAAAGGAAGAACGAGAAGAAGGACTCCGGAAAATTTTCGAAAATGAAAAGAAAGAACAAGAAGTTGGAAAGAAAGAACGAGAAGATGGAATTCAGAGAATTCTCGAAGAACAGAAGCAGGTGAGAGAAGAAAAAAAGAATGAACTAGTTCTGATATAAAAACAACGGAAAGCAAACTTCCAGAACATTCTAGAACATCAAGGCAAGTTCTTCGAGTATGTGTTATAGAAAACCGAAGTTCGAAAGGAAGAACTGGTAGGAGAACTAGAGTAGATCTGAAATAAGAACTGAAAGAAGACCCTAAAAAAGAACTGAAGGGACACGTCAAGAAAATCGATGAGGTCGATAGGAAAGTGGATACAGTGCAAGAGAATATGAGAAACGAGTGAAATGTCTGAAAAAGCAAATAGTTCTTCTTAAGGACCAGGATCACCGAGATAGACAACCACCGACTTTTGATGGACAGTCGTCTGGGTCGGTGTTCCGTAGACAATCTGAGGCTGCGGCAAAATAATTACATTCATCAAGTTTATTTTTCATTTCCGAACTCTTCATTATTTTTGCATTGTCTTGAAAAAAATCATGCTCCTTAATATCATCCTCGATGACTATGAAGTCGTGTGAATGAATCAAGGAATGAATGTGACATTGAAATGTCAATTCATTCAGAGCAGATTAAAGTTTTTCGAAAATATATGGTGTATCTAGTAGGGAAGTTCTATTATTAGTCCAGTCTATGACCATTTTCCCGTGTATTTATCCCATACAGCACCGATTCGCATGAAAATTTGGATTCCGGATCTACATACCCTGTTTTTCAAAATCTACCCTGTGCCGAGGGTTGCTTTCTTCCTGGGGGTGGATGCCACCCCTTCTTGGGGGTGAAAAATTTTTTATTGGAAATAAGTGCGGAAATCAATAGATTGACTAATTCTAAGCACTTTTTGTTCAATGAAGTTTTTTCTGAAAAGCAATACTTTTGGACTTATTCGCGAGTGAAAATGTCGGTTTTCAGGCAAAAAAAACACGTTTTCAGATTCTTTTTCGCGAATAACTGGAAAAATGTGCATCTCATCGAAAAACCTGCGGAGAGCAAAATTGTAGCTTTTGAAAAAACAAAGGCAATCGTTCATTCGTAATGTATGCAAACCCACTACAAACTGAATAATTGCTTGTTGAAAGTTGATTGGTATTTTCAAACGCCAAAATGGAAAGTTTCTACGTACAATAACCAAAAACCAATGCATTGTTCGGTAAAAACTCATCGCACCTTTTTTGAAGTCCTTCATGAATCCTTCATTTTTGTTATTTATAAAAGTTTCTAGCATCAAAACTGAGCGAGGTATGAAGGAAATAATGTTGAATCCTATTATTTCGTTGAAAAAAAATTGTAAATAACTCTTCCTCTCTTCTTCCCCCTTCGAAAAAAATCGTTGTTACTCCATAATTCACTTCATTCGTGTTCTTATAATGAGTTCTGAGTTTTTCATCAATTGAAAGTACGTAGTTTTGGAAAAAATTGAGATTGAAGAGAAAAAATCATATACGTAATTCAGCGAAAAATCACCATCTCTTCGAAATAACTCGAAAAGTATCGATCACATGCAAAATTTTTTGGAGTACAAAATTGAAGGGTATTTTTCTCTGAGGATTTAGGTGTTTCATTTTCTTCTGCAGGATGAAAATGGGGTAAGATATGGCCAGTTAAATATTGTGAGGGTTCGCGCGAAGTACCTTTTTTGAGCCCTTTCAGCATGAACCATTTCAAATATATGATCTAGAACAAAAAATAATGTGAATGAGCTTATAGCTCTTGTAGAAAGCTACAAAATACTTTTTTGATGGATTTGATTGCTTAAAGACTAAGCGAGTTATGGGAGAAAAACCATAAACAATTTTTGTAGAAATTATAGTATGTACATTAGAAGAAATGGTGATTTTTCGCTGACTTACGTATATGATTTTTTTTTTCAATCTCAATTTTTTCCAATACTACGTACTTTCAATTGATGAAAAACTCAGAACTCTTTATAAGAACACGAATGAAGTGAATTATGGAGGAACAACGATTTTTTTCAAAGGAGGGAGAAGAGAGGATGAGTTATTCACAATTTTTTTTCAACGAAATAATAGGATTCAACATTATTTCCTTCATACCTCGGTCAGTTTTGATGCCAGAAACTTTTTTGAATAACAAAAATGAAGGATTTATGAAGGACTTCAAAAAAGGTCCAATGAGTTTTTCTCGAACAATGCATTGGTTTTTGGTTATTGTACGTAGAAACTTTCCATTTTGGCGTTTGAAAATACCAATCAACTTTCAACAAGCAAATATTCAGTTTGTAGCAGAATCGATGCTGTATGGGATAAATACACAGTTTACACTTTTTTTACCGTCATAGACTGGAGTATTATCATCCATAAGCCTACTGATGAGCTCTGGGGAGAGTAGCGAAAAAAGCCTGACAGGTTGAGAAATCTTGATGAAAGAAATTTCATTACAAACCACCTCTATATGTGTTTCATTTTTTGTGATTGATTCAAACGTATGTGGATGCTATACAGGACCCTGTAAACAAACCAACAGAGCAAGTGTGTGTCAGTCTGTTTGACTCCACTAATTCTTATGACTTATTTTTGCATCAGGGATTCCTCTGATGAACATCGCGAGAGACCCCCAGCATCCCATAGCGACTGACAAGACGCCCCAGGTCCTCGACACCGAACACCATCCAAGGGATGATACGGCTTTTGTGGTCGCGCCCCGGGGCGAAATCCTCCACTTTCGCGAGATGCGTCTCTGTGAAGCTGAGCGCCGGAGCGTTATGGCATCGCGTCGCCGACATCATCAGGGCTTTGACTGCCATTATTAAGTTTGGATAGCAAACTAAACGCTGCCGGCGATATTCGCGCTCTATCTCTAATATTGCATATGACAGCTCGGTTATTATACGCTCTTTATGAGATTGCTCGAGTGGAAGGTAAATGTTATCGCGTACGTAACGCGTTTAGCGAATATTCGATTCGGGACGAATGGACTTTTTGGTCGGATGACTCTATTGATCTTGGAGATTCAATTGGAACACTGTGATTTTTTCTACGGATGCTATGCAATGTGCCTCTCCCCTCATCGCTTTCATACATAGGTTGGAAACGAAAGATCTCTAACGAAGTGAGTAATATCTGCCATTACGGTGCGATCTTGAACAACAACAAATACATCGGCCAGAGCCGACGAGCCATTAAAACCCGTTTCAAGGAACATTTTGCACACATGAAATACGGCAGGGTAGAAAAATACAGCGTCGCCCAACACGCTCTAGACTAGACAATGACCACAAAATTGGTGAAAGCAATCCTAAACTTATCAAGCATGTGCATGACACCTTACTACTTCATGCATGTGAGAGTCTAGAAATAGCAAAATGTAAAAATAGCATGAATGGTGACAAAAAAGTTTTTTATATGCAGATTCACACGAAAGGGAAGCCCTGTAATGTTCAAAGGACAGGAGATACGAATTTTTTTTCACATTGAATTTTTGAAGTTTGTGAGCCTCAGGAAAAACCTCTTTCTGTGAGGAGTTCCAAGGTCAGCTGTTCTATTGAAAAAATATTCCTGAGCAAGAGAATAATCAATAATAACAGATGACGGCCCAAAAAACTTTGCAGGTAGTGACTGCACTAGTTCATTATCGAGAAATCAATTAGAATAATTAGCAGTAACAAACAAAGTCCATATCGGATCGGAAAAATTTAGGTTTATAAAAAACTAACCCTTATTCTTAGATTTAGTAAAATTGTTCTTCTCCTGAAGATGCTAACCTTGTTAGCGAAACGCTCGACAAGTGCAAAAATATCAGTTTGGTGTTACGTGTTGAGGTGATTGATCTCTAGAAAAAGTTACAATTTTCATACCAGAGGTTCCAATGTCATCGTTTATGTAAGATTGACACGGTCAATGTCAGATTATAACCTGTCGATGACAGATCACAGATCTCAATCTGTCAAATATGTCAATGACAGATTTTGATCTGTCAATACGCCATTGACTGTCGTTAACATATTTTGATCTTTAATTAAGAGATTTATATCTGCCAATGGAAATATTTATAATTTTTATAATGATACTAATACGCCGTCGTAATAAACAGTTCAGATTTGTTGAGTATTGATTTTAATGGAACACAAAGATTCAAAAATATACCTCCAGATATTGTACAGAAATTTTACTGAATGGGTATGGGACTTTCACATAAGATGAGACATTTTCCCCGACATTTTCATTTTATCTCGAAAATATAAGTATACTTTAAGATTTTTTTCCAGTGGGTCATGTAACGTTTCAAATATATAGGTACCTAAGTTAGCTGTAACCCTGGCTGTACCAACTCCTTCATCCAGCTATTTCATGTGCGGCGATAAGTTTCCGAGAGAAAAAAAGGGCGAAAGAAGTGTGATTCTGGTCCTCATACGGCAATAAACATTAGAGGCGTCTTTAGTGAACGCATAATGCATAATTTAATAGATACCTTCTGCATAACTCGCATTATGGAAAATCACATCTACCAGGTGAAAACTGCCACTTCTGATACTTTTATTTTTGGTATATTGAATAAAACTTATTTAGGTGTCTAAATTGAATTTTTTCAACTGGGAAATATAATTTTCGGTTATTTGAGTTATGCATTAAGCACTAAATCATGCATTAGGTATGTGCGTTCACTAAATCCGCCATGAAAAACAATTGAGAGAGGTGGTTGCTGGTGCTTTGAATTCCCGAGAAAATCCTTATACTTTTAAAACATCGGTGCTATTTTTGTAGTTGCCTTGAAGAATGACATACCTTGCCTACCATCTCACATTTACGAATAATAATGAAAACTTCATGATCTGTTGCACAATTTTTCGCAACTATGCATGAGGCCCATTAGCTCAGTTGGTTAGAGCGTCGTGCTAATAACGCGAAGGTCGCGGGTTCGATCCCCTCATGGGCCACTTTTTTTTCAATATCACGCAACGTATCATAAACGTCTTCATTTGAATATTATTTTCTCGATAAACAAACTGAAAATATCCGTTCTGATAACCTTTGTATCTCGCGAAAACAAAATTGATATTTCAAAGTGATATCATCTTTGATGGTAAGATGGGAGAGAGCATATATATATCCTATTGTATTTATAGGCAGGAGAGTAGCTCTTTCTCTCGTTTTTTTTTCGTGAATGAATCAAACGTCTGTGATTGAAATATGCGTCCCTATCGATAGAGAGTGTTTGTAGAAATATTTTTTCACACTTCTTTCATAGGAATTTTGTGTACTCTTTTTCGTTTCGGAGAAGGAAAATCCTCGAAATAGTTTCACACCAACAGTTTTCGACCAATGATATGCGTTTTCATTCACGCGTTACCATGGCAACTCAAATATTCATATCCACAATTATTACAAAGAAACTCTGGTTCAATAGAAGCTGCTTTAAGGCTATCACATTCAAACAAGCGGCATTCAATCGCTGGTGCTGATATCCAGGTTCAGAAAGGAGATGAGAGTAAATTAACCCAAGAAATAGGTGTAGTGAAACAATTAAAGCTCCTGAAGAAGCACAAAATCATATAATTTGTTGTTCAAGGCTTATTGAATGTTCAAACAATTCTTGATCATTTCGGTCATTTGCTATAGCTGTCGCAAAAAAATCACTTTCAGGTCATGTTTTCCTTAACCAAAGAGGATGGATCACAAGACACTACTGCCCAACTGAAAGCGAATATATTTGCTAATATGTTTGCGGAAAATTCTACTTTGGACTCATCATGAAAAAAAAACCTGCATATCAAACCTGTCGACAGTCATATGCCTGAAACAATTTTTCACCAACAAGATATAGGAAATATTTTAATGAACCTGTATATGAATAAGGCTTGCGGATCTGGGATCCCAGCAATTGTTCTTGAAGTAGGCCCCCATAATGACACCTGTACTGTTCAACTTTCGTATAACTTGAGTTTTTCTCCCAATTACTAGAATACAGCCAGCTCCTTTGAAAGGGAAAAGAAATTCACCTTTTAATTATCGACCAGTTACATTGCTTGCTATCATTTCCAAAGTTATGAAAAAAGCGGTCAATATGAAACTCATGAAATACTTATCTGGAAAAATCAGGAATAATTTATAATCAACAATATGGGTTTCGCGTATGTTTCACATATAGGCGATTCATGCCTAGGAATACGCCCTCTACCGTGTACGAACATAACTAACGCATGGGCCATAGAATCGTTTGTTTACATTATTCGCCATATGATTACTGTTCAATTTCGGTAACAAGATAAGCTTATTATTATTTATTGTACGATTCTCAAAAGGGTACTTGCCTAATATTTGTCCTTCTGTTCAAATGAAATTACGGGTTACATTACATCTAATTGAATTATTTACCTAGAAATATTATAATTGTACGATTCTCAAAAGGGTACCTACCTAATAGTTCTCCTTCTGTTCAAATGAAATTATGGGTTACATTACATCTAATTGAATTATTCACCTAGAAATATTATATTGCCTTATTATTCAGGTGAAAAGTAGGTTACATTATTTAAGCTTAGTTGTATTATATAAAAATCACTTCTTATTAACATCTCGAGACGAGCAGTCACTTAATAAAGTCCACTTATTATTTCTCTTTATCTGGCATTTGAAATTAAAATATTGGAAGTCTTTCACTTTCGAGTTGCCATTAAATCTCAACATAAAGTTCAATTTGTTTAACATAGAAGTGTTTGGTTGTTGCTTGAAGTCGATCATATTCATGGAAAATATGAATATCATTATTGTTGTGTACCTCACTGCTCTTGGGCGAAGAAAAATCCGGAAATCAGTTTTCATACCTTCCCAAAAGCAGGCAAACCCAATGTTATATTCGAAACCAAGTTAGATAACAAAGAGTTGATGGACAGAAGGAAAGTGTGGATTAAAAACTTGAGACTTGGGAAGCCAGTTTCAGAACATATGAGAGTATGTTCTTTACACTTTACTGAACAGGATAGGGGGTTCCGCCCCCATCACTTTTTGTATAAAACTCACTTCGTCCTTATATTATACTTGAAACTTTTCAACTTGAAGTTCTACTTTTAACAATTATATTGTCCAGAATTAAATCGGCAAAATACTCGAACACTATTAACTTATACACAAACATAGAAAAAACAATGCAGAGCCAAGTAAACGAAGTAAACACTTCGAAAACTTAAGATAAAATGGAAATAATCAATGCTTTCATACGATGTAAACAAACTGGTATGGCCCATGGAGTAGTTCCGATTTCTACCGTTCTAGCGCAACGCTCTTAATCTCAGTCGCCTATATGGCAGCATTCGATAGAGAAATTCGAAAAAATGTTAGCTGTTGCACTCGACATTTCAAAAGTGTTTGATCAAGTTTGGCTTCGGAGTCTCCTTTCTGAACCACGTCTTATCGTTTACCTCGTCAATTGTGAGCTTTGTTGAAGTTTCTTGTCTGAAAGGTCTTCTATGTGGTCGTTGATGGATGGAGCATCGCCTAATATTTTCTCAATAAATGAAGGTGTTCCACAGGGTTCGGTTCTGGCGGCTACTTCGTTTCAGCTTTCAGTTTTGCCGACGATAGTATTCTTCATACTAGTTTCTCTTCCAGAGTCCGCATATCAGCGTCAGTTATATGAACGATGACCTGGCAAAAATAATGGAATGAAGTAACATCAATTTGGTGGAATTTGATACTGGGAAAATCCAGGTCTTCTTCCAAAGAAAGCCGATCTATCTTTATCTAATATTCAGATGTCAGGAGTAACTATTCCTACAAAGTATCTGCGAAGAGATACTTCACTTCTCGTCAGCTTCTTATGATCTACAAGACACAGATGGAATATAGTTCTCATGTGTGGAGCTCAGCACCAAAATATTCATTGAAACTTATTGATTCTATTCGGAGACAAGTAATCCGTCTTGTTGGTTATTCTTCGCCCACCGTTTGTTGTGAACTTGGAGACCTGTCGAGCTTAACTTGCTCACGGAGCTTTTTTCAATAGATCAGCTGGACTTTGGATCTCCTTACCGTGGGAGGTTTTTCCTAGGGTTTCAAAGTTAATGTCAATTCGTCCTGTCCCTTGATTCACGCGGTATTCCTTGAACATTACAGGACTTCCATTTCGTGTGAATCTGTATATTGAAAAAAACACATGAAAATATATAAACCTGAACATGACATGAAAACGGGCGACCGCCTTTCAGTCCATAGGTATTTTCACGGATTTTGATCCTCTGCAACCAATCGAAACAAGCTAGAAAGGTAAGTAGCATCACTACACTTACAATAAAGCATATTTGAACTGTATTTGAATGATTGAAAATTATTTATGGACAATAGTCATCACTTCTTTCCTCCTTTTATATCCTACAGGAGTTGAATTATTCAGCCTCATTTTCATCATCGACACCATATACTGGAATCGAGCCATTCCAGTATATCCGATGGTACGGAGTCACATGAGAAATTGGGTGAGAACAAAACAGAGAGATTACTGGGAAAATATACCTAGTAGCGCTCACGGCAGAACTTTCATAAAAGGGCCGTCGAGAAAAAAAAAACTGAAGACCTGCTTTAATGCAATAGGAGTCAGATAAGGGTTTCAACAGGGCTACTGACTGGACACTGTCCGTTCGAAGGACACCTGAATAAGATAGGGCTGTACAACGGCGACCTTAGCTGCAGACAATATAACAAAGGGACAGAAAGAGCTCAACACGTACTTTGCGAATGCGAGGCTCTGGATTACGAAGGGCACCAAATATATGTAAAACTAAGCTTGGATCCGAAAGAATATGACAAACACCCAGCAATCAACTTGCACAAACTTGTGCAGGGGACAAGGTTGGAATAAGTGTCACAAAATATAGGGAAGCAAAGCGCATCAAGCCCTAGAGTGCATTCCGGAGACCTGGCAGTGAAGGACAGCTCAGACGGCTTCCACGAAGCAAAAAAACTCATGTTCAACATCTACAGGTCGTTCTCTATCTCCCTGTATATGAAATATTGGAGTAACTTACTTTGTGTTCAACTTCATCTAATAGTCCCAAATGAACGATATTCTTCACTGGCAACTATGAGAGAATTTCCCCGTGGATCCGCGTTGATCAGAGCTCGAAGAATGCCATTGGAATCGAGAATACAAACTGAAAACCGGAAAAGTGTTTGCTCCGCCCGGATTCGAATTTCCTGCATTCCTCCAGTCGGCCCGGAGAATGCGAGCAGTTGCTCACAAATAATATAATCCCCACCACACGAAATCCACGAAATTTATTCCCGAGGAAATTTGTATTAGCCGATTTGTCGTGTTCGGTTATCTGGTTTGTGTAGCGGATTTTACGTCATTTATTTTTACATTTTCTTCCGCTGCGGCGTTTCCATTTCCTCCTGAAACAGCTTTTTCATCGCGATGGCTCCGAGTGCTAATGGATTTTTCAATTATCGTTCAATTTTTGTCGACGATAAATACTGGCAGTCGGATTTGCAATATTTCACACGTACCGTGCCTAGAGGCCATTTTTCACTCGACCTTCGTCGGGATTTAAAAATAGAAGTGCAATAGGCGATGGAGTTTTCTAAAATTAGTTGAGTTTGTAATGAATTGTAGGGATAAGTGGTAGCCGTCGGCTGGACGTATTTTATGGAAACTGGGCCGTCTAAGGAAGACTGGGGCCGAGGGGGGTTTCTAATGAGTACCTGGAAGTGTATTTTTTCTATAACTCCGAACAGGACGTCTCGCTACATCGAATTCTTCCTACGTCGAATTCTTCCTACCACGAATGTAATCCCATAGGTAGTAAAAAAATATGCCGTAAAAAGAACTCAAAGAAGGGAAAATTTTACGTCGAAAGAATTCGACGTAGAAAGAATTGGACGTAGGGAGAATTCGACGTAGAAAAATTCGACGTAAAGAGAATTCGACTTGGTACATTTGCACCGATAAGTGAGTAACTGCAATATTAAAAAGATGCAACACTGACTTTTTGTCAGTTATGTATCATATTTTATGAATTCGGAGATCTGATATACAATTTTTTTTAAAATGCGTTTACTTTCCCTTGGTAACGTTTCGGAAGCTATTCTGCCTCCATTTTCAAGCCTGCTTTGGAAATGAAATTGCGATTTTTGATACACGGTAACTCAATTTTGGATCTTTCTTTTTTTCCTGAGAAATACTTAACATTGTCTGAAAGCCTTGTGGGAATCTCTAATACAAAGAGTATAAGAAGAACACAATCCGATAAATCCAGATTCATCCGTGAAATGTAAGCCTTGAAATAAGGAGCATTTTCTATGGCTGGCGCCAAGATCCAGAATCAGAAAGCAGATCAGAATTCATCAAGACACTCGTCAAGACAAGAAATATATGTAACGAGATGATCGAAACTGGTCATTCGGTAGTTCACTTCTGGATCATATTATGCCTCAACCAAGGAGGATAGAACACACAACATCAACCTAACAGAAAGTCAACATATTTTTTGAGAGAACTTGAGAAAACCTTGTAACAACATAGCATAATGGAACTTCACTCCAATAAAGCATGCGGATCCGAAGGAATTTCAGCAATTGTTCTCAAGAAGCAAGAACAATCAATACTTACTTCGCGGGCTAATGAATCTGGGTTGTTTTTGGGTTTTATATGTAAATCAAGTGTCTAGGTATCTCGCTGAAGTGGGGGATATTCTACTAGTATTTCCTGAGATTTATAAAACAAACAGAGCCGCTACATTGTGTGAATATTCAGAGTAGTGCCTTGGAAACATTCTCAAGGCAACCTAGGGCTCAGTATACTTTGAGAAATAGTCTTACCTTGCGCCTGTGATGATGTATGAGCACTCCATGATCCCTTGTACGATGTATCTGAAAACGAAAGGCATCAATGAGTATTTTCTTGGAGATGTTATCATGTTCATACAGGATGCTCGATAAATCTCCTTCATATATAGTTATCATATAGATCTATATACAGAGCATCCCAATAATGCATATTCGCTCGAAATATCGATAATAGGTTAATACGTTTCAGATCTTTCATGAAACAACTCAGTACAGCTGTTTTATTCACTTCATTTCCGAATTGAGGAAAATTTTTCAACTTGACAACGGTGTATTATGGCAGGAAAATATCAGGGCTCAGTAGGGAACTATGGGACCATAGTATCAACCGAAAAACAAATTAGTTGTTACATTAAAAAAATATATAAGTTGCTCTCACAGAAAAATGCAATATAACCTGAAACTAATTTTGAAATGTGGCCTTCCTGGTGGCAAATAACTTCCAATTGAAACATCTTGATTTCTTTTCGCATTATCGATATATAGATCAAATATACATCGTTGGAAAGAGACTTATCTAAACCCAGACAAATGGTGATTGATGTTATCCATGCTTATCTATTCATTTTCTCTCACATTCATTCGGATATTATGAAATATAAAACGTTGATTTGTAGTTGTAAACAGTTTTTATGTAAAATTTTGGGTGACTCATGTTTTTTCGAAAGCGAAATGTTCAATATTTATATGAAACAAATCTATAGGAGAACAAAAAAAACGTAGATTGTCCAGAGGTCGAAGAAGATATTGAAAATCAGTATCAATAATTGATATGCCTAGGTTTAACCCTAGCATTAGATTTTCACTCTGGGTTTAACTAACATTTGTAGTCGTTATAAGTGTTTGAAAATGAGAAAATGGATTCAGTGCGATTCTGTACGAAGATTCAGGCGTCCAAGAATCAATTGAAAAATCCGCATCAATAATCATGCATAAATTTAACTAAGGCACCAGTGAAAAACCATGATTTTTGCGATGGAATTAACTTAATAATAATAATAATAATATTCATTTTCCATTAGACATATAACATATATAGTAATTGTCAATCGAACATAATTCCGCATAATTCACATCATTTCATTACCAACAATGATTGAATGTATAGGTACACAAAAGTGTAACACATGAGTAAAACACAATAATAATAAATGACAGGTAAAATACTCATACATTGAAAAACGTCTTCAAGTCATAATAACACATAAAAACATTCACTTATTATTGCAACCGTTTGTATTACGATGAAGTTCTTAAATCTAAATATATAGTGTGATTGGTGAATTTTGACCCGTGAAGTGAGCACTTGAAAATAACCATATTTCATCTGTTATTTAGGTAGTTATTTGCATTCCAGAAACCGATTGCACCAGTTATTGAATAGTTCGCGAAAACAAAACAAATAGAGGTCATGATCAAAATGCCCTGCAGAAAACTTCCAACCAATTTGAGAGAATGCCACAGGCGAGGTCACAGATGATCATCGAAATCAGTTCAATAGAAGCCGGGTACATTTTGAAGTAGCTTTTCCTCCCTGAGACTTCACCAATTTTTTAACTCGTTATAATTGCGCCAAAACCTGCTACACAGAAGTTATTTTAGAATATGAAATTCCACACTAGATTTAATTGAAAGTTATGGCAAAATGGTAAATAATGCAACGATCATGTAATAATAACTATTACATGAGAGTTGCATACGCTATTTTTCTACACCCGATAAATAATGATTCAACTATAAATATTCTATTCATATTGAATACAATCGTTTTTGGTATTTCTTTGAAAAGTTCTGATTGATGTCACCTCGGAAATATAACAGTGAGAAAAGAAGAGAAGAAAAATAAGAAAAAATGAAAAAAAAGCGCGTGTCATATTGTTGTCTAGCTCGAATCTAGCGCCACAGCAACGTTACTGGGTTTGATCGAAAATGAAAAAAATATATCATGCATTTGTCAAATGAAAAGCATAAGTAATTATTCTGAACTCATTTTTTTCTTTCTCCGATTAGTGTGGAGGAGTCGATGGTAGTTTTTCTATATAGCTGATATCAGACATTTTGATAACACAATTATCGAAGTTTAGCTGGATTTTTTGAAAATTTAATGCATATACATTTTGACAAACGTCAAATGCACACCATGCTGGACTCAAAAAATGATGGATTTCTTTCGGTTGGAAATCTGTATCGTAATGAAAAATCTGTATCATAATGGGTCTCATTATGAAATACATTATGGGCATATAAGTATATTATTATAGTACGGGTGTAGAAAAACTATTATGTCGATTTCGGATATTGTTTTTGAGATATTATGTACAATTTGAATTGAGAGCGTCATCATATGACCTAACCCTGTTATCAATTATCATTCCTATCATTTCGATATTTGAACTTTTTTCAAGAAAATATCAGATGCACAAATTCCCGATCAATTTCATAATCTAAAATCTGAACAATTTCACAAATGAATAACTGAGATGTACAATTTCTTTTTTCTCCCTACATAATCCACGATATTTAAATTTCTTAATAGTCTCCATTTTTTCTGCGATTGCGGACGACATTATCAAATTTAAATTTGTACCAACACATAGATTGATTTAGGTTCTCATTTCCTAGCTAAACACCAATTTATACAAGAATCGTACCCAAAATGGGAATATGCTAGAGATCATGTGGTCCCTAATTCTATTCTTCAGCAATATTAATCTGAAGGTGTCAGTGTCAGAAAATAGAAAAAAATATTTACCGAATAGCACAGAAAACAGAATTTCACAAATAACAATCTAAGAGGTTCATAGTCATTACTTCCTCAACATAATTACCGATATTTACGTTCTTCAACTGTCTCTATTTTTTTCTGCGATTGCAGACGTCGACAATAGATTTGAATTTGTACCAACACATTTATAGATTAGGTCTTCAGCAATATTAATGTAAAGTAAACGGTGTCAGAAAATGAGAAAAAAAAAATACCTACATCGAATAGCATAGAAAACAGAATTTCACAAATGATAATCTCAGAGGTACATACTCATTACTTTCTTGAATTAATCAACAATATTTTCATTTTTCAAAAGTCTCTATTTTCTCTGCGATTGTGGACGACAAAATTGAATTTGTAAATATACAAGAATAGCACCAACATGTAAAAAGGCCGATGATCAGGTTATCCTTATTTTTATTCTTCAGAAATATTAATCTGAATGAATCACTGACAGAAAATAAAAAATATTTACCGAATAGCATAGAAAACTGCCCGAAAGTCGAATTTCGGCTCAGGTAGTCTGCCGTGGGCTTGATATCCAGCATCATTGATTAAAAGTCACTCAGTACCCAATAAAAATACTAATCACACATCCCTGCCTCACACCAATCACCAAGGAACGTCCACCAATAAATACTCCAAAACGACGCGCGGATCTTATCGAAACGCCCTGTGGATGACTCCCAACTGCAATCTGTCGAGTTTATGATCGACTGTGGACTTTTTCAGTGTGCCTTTCACGCGGAGAGCTCTCGAAGGGGTGGAGTCACGAGTTTAGGGGTCGAACAGCAGCCAATAGGAGGGATGATGCTCGAATGGCTTGTTGCGTCATAAATAAACCCCTCCCGAGCGCTCTCGTGGCTCGGAGGGGTAGATTTTGTGTGTGTGTGAAGTGAACGTTCTTGTGTTTTATGATAGGTGCTTTTGTATTTACCTTTAGGTGTTCGATTAGTTTGCGGAGCGGTTGGGGGTGTCATTATACGGTGGTTGGGTTTCGGGAATGTGTGATATTTGTTTTTGATGCTTGATGATTCTGGGCGAATATACTGGAAATTATTTCATTTGTTTGTGAATTTTCGTATATTCATCCTTGTTCTTTCGAACTCATAACATTTTATGATGATCTGAAACTTTTTATTCGAGAATTACTGAAATGCATGTTTGAGGGCGATCAAAATATCGTCCACAATCATAACAAAAAATATGATATTCGATTCAATTTCACAGCGAATTTGTAGCAAAAATTTTGCTGAATTTCTCTTTTGGAAAATTGAATATGTAGTTATGAGATCAAATTTATTAGGTTAACGGCCAGTTGCACCGCTCTACTTCAGTTGTGATTAATCTGAGCCAGGCTTTGGTGCTATGGATTTGCCAATCAGTTTCACGATTAAGCTAAGCCTGGTTGAATTTCTATTAAGTTAGAGCGGTGCAATCGGGCCTTACTGTTACAGTTTCCATCCTGCGCTAACACTTGTTGAATGTAATCCAATGCCCTTGGTGGTGTTAGCCAGGGGAGTGGTTGTTTTCTGATAAGTGTTAATCCGTCAATCTACAGTGTAGATGAGTTGGGGCTGGCCTGAACAAATGGTTCATTTAGAATATTTGAAATAATATCAGTGCGAATCAATGTTTTCTTTATATTTATAGTGCTTTCGAGCATAAAATAATGGCTCCACATTGTAGTTTCGATTTGCTCGGCAGAAGATTTTCCAACGCGTCTTTGGCTGCATCTTTTATTTCTTCACTATCGTTATCGAAAAATATCATCTTGAAAAAATAATAAAAACGAACGCAAAGAGAGAGATATTATAGAATTGACATTCAATATTTATTTTGAAAATTGAGTTTCGATGACGATAGGAAATGAAGGAAACGTAATTGATTAATCGTTATTTATAAAAAAGTCCAATTACACTAGATTTTAATTTATGATTTTAAATAAAAATACAGTTGAAAAAACGTTTTTTGTATCTCGTGCGTAAAATTTCGAATTTGATGACATATTCGAATGAATGAATGGCTGGTTTATGAACGAACATACAGAGAACTGTTACAATGTTCAGTTCTTTATGATTATATCAGAACATGAGAAATGCCTTGCTAATAAAGTCTTTCAATAACAATTGAACCTTTTTAACGTTGTAAACACAATTTTGACTTTTTTTAATGAAGCCACTGAATTCTTGTTGGAATTTTAAATCGTTTCACTTCTTGAACAGAATGAAGTATAGGAAGAGAATAATCGAATTGATATTTTAGAAATACTGAAATTGAATGAAATATGTGAGAGAATGGAGAATCATTGAAATTAAAATTATCGCTAACTTGGTGAAAGAAGAAAGAAAACAACCAGAAGAACAGAAATATTTCCATAAGCTCCACAAATATTCCACGAACTTCAACGAAAATGAAATGACGCCTATAAAATCGAGAAAATTGAAAGAAACTGTTTTCGATAGGATTTGGAGATATCTAAAGATTAAATGGCGATCAAATCCAAACAAGAAAAGTTGATATGGATTTTTTTGGTGAAAAAAATACGAAAACAATTGCGGATACCAGCGATCGAAACTTCGTGAGAACACTCAACTTGAAACTTGGTTTCAACATTCTGTTCGTATTACTTCATAACATATTTCTTTATTTGAAATTTCTCGACTCTGCTATTTCATATTTGATATCTTAATATATTTGTCACAATATCATTTTCTTTGCCTAATCAAACCTTCAATTTTCCATATCACCAAAACAGTTCATTTCAACCTATTTTGTATATATGGTTGCTTTATTCGATTCGTATTTTCATAATTTTCTTGTCTTTTCTGCTCAGTAACAGGTTTCAATAGAGGTAATAATATAGACGACGTGTTATCAGATATAGTACTAGTTCGGTAAGAGTATTTTTCTATAACAAAAGTAAGCCCTATGGGTACCCCATACTTGAAAAATTTCAATTGCATTGAATCAAGTATGCAACCTATAGATGGGTGGGTTAGTTTTCATACAGGTAGGTGATTCAAATTTCCGGAACACCTCAATTTTTTCAAATCGATCTGGGATGAAATATATTAGCGCAGTATGTATTTAAATACAGTGATGCAAACTCTGGTTCTTCATATAAAAGAGCGACTTCCCAACCCCAGGGACTGGACCCGTGATAATCGGTGGAAACTCGATATCATCAATCTCAACCGCGGTAGCAACACATAAGTCAAGTATCATGATGCTCTCCAAATCCGTCCCTTCGCACACTCTGATGATCTATTTTGTTCCGTACTTCACACACGTCGGTCGCACGTTCGATGCTCACTTCTTTTGTTTGGGACAATGGCTTTATTCGGGGATGACAATTGACATACGCTGACAATTTAGCGACAATGACGATCATGGACGGTGTAAAGTGAGACGGGGTGGAGTGTACGCTTTCTGGTACCTTTGTTTTGGTCCTGTGGGAACGTTTCGAGCATATTTCATCGGCGGATTGTTTTGATTTCAGAGGTGGGATTGAGGGGATGTTTAATTGAGTGTTTGCTTATTGGGTTTATTGTCTGTCGAGTGCGGTTTAGGAATATAGTCTGTTGGTTTTATAAAGTGCTCTGTTCACACTTTCGCTCTGTACAGCTTATTAAACTTTTTAATCTTTTCACGATTGACAAAATATCTCTGATAGAAGCATAAGAAGTGTATAATAATGTTCTCGAATGTTCTAAGGAAAGCTTCATATATGTCAATTTGAATAATAAAAGCATTTAATAGCGGTATCGTCAGTAAAGATGAATGGCTGAAAATTAGGTATCTAAAAATTTCTGAGGTTATTGAATCGGTGGTAGATGAAAGTATTTATTTTCACACTGACAATTCAACTCATGTATATAATATCCCATGAGCCGCAGCGATTTTGTTATTATGACAGCGAAAAAACTTTGCCCTAAGTTCTTCAGCGACAAAACGAAACCTAAATCTTGAAAGCATGACAACCAGAATTGTAAACAAATCTTTGACGGCGTCTTTATCAATTTTTCAATTGCGTTGTCAAAAGAGTGTATCTGATCTGTGAAAATGAAATATAAAAATTTTGTCTTCAACAATTGTACTTTTCCGTTGAATTGAATAAACTAAACTGTATTCATTGAATTGTCGTACCGAATTACACTCGAGCCTTCCGGCAAATTAACTCAAAAAACTGCTAGAAAAAATTACTCGTCCTACGGATATTACGGTAATTTTTTCATAGGCAGATTTTTTCGTTGAGTTGCCAGGCAACAAAATTCTCATCGAAATGTCAAGTATACTTCGAAAAAAAAATCTCTCGTGTAATTATAAGTGATAATTATATTCGAAACATCTGAACAATGAGTTTGCTCTTTGCAAACATAATGTCCCACACCAAAGATGTCATAGCATGAAATCTGGATACGAAGAGGTTGTTCTGGTTTACTGCGCCTGATACCAGGAAGCAAAAACCATACAACAGAAGAAGAAGAAGAAGAAGAAGAGGTTGTTCCCTTCGGAAGAGATCAGATGGAGATTACATCAATGTCCTGGAAATTCAGATGTCTCAGATTTTGCACAATTCTGATTATAATAAGGCAGCAGTGATTAGGCATATGGCGATTCATTGGTTTCAGTTTACAATAAATAAGCTTTTACTTTAGATTTTCGATACATTCGATCTTTTCTTGTTTCTGATTGAAGTTGATATATGTAAAAATTCATGTGATTATCTTTATGATTTCGGAAGGACCAAAAATTAAATAATTGCGTTGAAAGGATCATTCTGAATTCATCTACACAGTAGAGACTATACGATATGGTTACTTGGTTAACAGAACTCGTTGCTATAATGCACCTATACAGTATAAAAAAAGAGCTGAAAACAAAAGAAACTGGTGCGGTGTGGTAGACGTTTGTGGCGTAAAACTTGAATACATATATTAATAATTTTCAACAGATTCATCACCTTTTTCTCAGACCTAAGGCAAAATCCCCTTGAATACCAAGATATCAACTACAGAAATTATAAAGCAACTATAACCACATTGATATGATGGTCATATCTGTAGGACTAAATTCTGATATCTGAATTGACAGGCATATATTTCTTCAATGATATTCTGATATGGACTGTTTGAATGGCATTTTGTTGTGGATGGATCCTTTCTGCGAGCTTTCTTGGGTTCTTAAATTACCACAATATGAAAAAATATAAATTGATTTTGGAATCTATAAAAGAGTAGGACAAATTTCTGAGCAAATTTGGTTTCCGAAACGTCAACGATAAGTATTTTGATAACTATTTCTTCTTGTATTTTTTCATAGGCAAATTTGCGATATACGAAAAGTTGCTGATTAATTGAATGTGTTCCATTCAGATAAAACTATTTATCTTAAATTATCACAGCAACTTCTCGGGGTAGATTGAAAATTTGCCCTTTCACATTTGTATAGATTCCAAAATTATATTCTATTTTTTCGGATCGTGGTAGGTTGAAAAACCAAAGAAAGAATCTGATATGATTTTTCCAATATTATTGGAATTTTCGCGGGTGTATTTCTACATATATTCGTAAAAAAATCATACTATTCAATGAAGATTCTTAAATAAATGCTCTCAAAATATTTGGAACATGATTTAGTAATCACATGATGAACATGTCGAAATGTCAATTTATTATTTATTAAGATCAGAGTAGCTCAAAATCGACTTTTTCGAATAAAAGTTTGGTGTCCCTAGTGAAAGACTGAGGAGCTGAAGCAATATTTTTTCTGAGCGGAACAAGCTTTTCTGGTTTTGATGATGAAATATAATCCCGGAAAATTTGTTTGAAAACTACTCTCTTTTCGTGTAATAATAAATTATATTGTTTGAATACTATTTGTATACTATTAGTATGCCGTGGAATCCAATCGGGCAAACCAATTTGCTCCAAAAACAGATAGTTTAAAACTTTGAAGCTCTTTCTTTTCCATTTCCAAGAGAGAGAAAACCCCAAAACTGTATTTCATTCTATAGATATCTGTTTGATTCAGGTTTAGAGTGCATGGTAATCAAATTGTGCAACAAAAAGTGATTTCTATGTGATTCAGCGCCCGTCGCGCCATATAGGCAGGGGAGTAGCTGTTTTATATAGACGCTTAACTCTTTTTGTGAACTATTTGAACTGCCGTGAATGATACATAGATATCAATAGAGAAAATTTGCTATATATTTGATGTTACTTCTATTATATAATATGTGTATTGTTTTTGCTTTGACTTGGATACGAAAAAGCCAAAAATTACTTTCTCAATGATAACGTTATGATCTTAGGATATTCCTGTAGTGCAAACTAGGTATGAATGTTCCGAGTTAATTTAGAATGGTATCTGAACATTTCAAAGAATATTCTAGAACGCGAAGATCCAGCACCTTATTAAAATATTCTCAGAATATTCATGCTTCTGATATTTTATAGTTCATGAACTATCTGAACATTTTTTTCTGCGTCAACGGGCCCCAAACCAAATCACAAACCTCCTGGATCACGACTTCTCCGTTACACCAACTTGTCTGCCGTCAAAGGCAATATCTGAAAAATTAATCGACCTAACTGTTCTTTTGTTTCCGAACAAACCTCAAAGACGTTCTCATTCCGTTTTCGACATTCCGACAATTCGAAATCGCCTGAGCCGTGGGTAATTTGCAGGGAGAGCTTTCCTTGTTGGCAATAAGTCACGCGGCTAGTTAGAGAAACCTCCGTGCCAGTGGCGCTGCTTGCCGGAAGTGTAGCCATAGCAACTCGGCAGCCACATCGATTGCCGCCGTCGGGAGGGGCCAGTGGCGTACCAGCAGTTGATAAATGGGCTAATTTGTCACAGATGAATAGGTTTATTCGTCAACTTCGGGATACGAACAAAATAAATACATAACAACAATGTACAGCTTGTCCAATCCATCTTGGCACAGAAATAATAACGTATACGCCCAGCGATCTCTGTGGAGTATACTAAGATTAAAAAAAACCTAATATAAGTGTTCACTGTGTTGAAATCCATTCCTAGATGGTGATTTTTCTTTCGTAATTGTCTACACTACCAGTGTGCAACTGGAAAGGTATCTGAGTTTGTGCCAAGATGGATTGGATAAGCTGTACTTAGTGTTATTTGCCGTCTTATGGTTTGCCTCCTCAGTTGTGTGCTTTGTTGAAGAGTTTCTTGTCTGATAGGTCTATGTACGTGGTTGTTGATCGAGAATCATCTGACATTCTCCCAATAAATGCAGAAGTTCAGGGTTCAGTTCCGGCGCCCCCTTTTTTTCTGCTCCATATCAATGATTTGGTCGAGAAAACATCTTGTTCAATACATAGTTTGCGGACGACAGTACTCTTCATACTAGTTTTTCTTCCAGAGTCCCCATACCAGCTCGCGAAACAAAAATTCAAAGGAACATTCACGTCAATAAAATGAACGAAGACTTGGTGAAAATAGTTGAATGGGGTAACATGAACTTGTTGGAATTCAATGCTAGGAAAACCCAGCAATGTCTCTTCTAAAGGAAAGCCGATCTATCATCGTCTAGTATTCAGATGTCAGGAGTAATTATTCCTACAAAGTCAAGTATCTCGATGCTAGGAATTACGATCAGTGATAAACTCTCATGGGAAAACCATGTCAGATCGATCGCTAAAGGTGCTTCTAGAAACTTGGATTCCTATTTAGTGCGAAGGAATACTTCAATTCTCGTCAGCTTCTAATGATCCACAAGGCTCAGATACGATCTGTCTTGGAATATGGTTCTCATGTGTAGAGTTCGGTACCAAAACATCTATCGTCTATTCAGAGAAAGGCAATCCGTCTTGCTGATGATTCTTAGCTCACAGACTCGCTCACTTTATTGGAACATCATAGAAGAGTCGGAGACTTGTCTCTCTTCTATAGATATTTTCACGGTCGGTGCTCTTCTGAATTTTTATCGATCGTTCCACCCTTGGCAATATCTACACGGATGACTCGACGAGTACAGAATTCCCATTCCTTTGTTGTGAATTTGGAAACCTGTCGAACCTCACTTGCTCAGGGATCTTTTTTAATAGAACAGCTGAGCCTTGGAACTCCTTGACGAGAGGGTTTTTCCTGAGGCTTACAAACATCAAAAATTCAAAGTGAATGTCAATTCGTATCTCCTGTCCCTTGATTCACGCGGTGTGCTTTGAACATTACAGGGCTCCCATTTCGTGTGGATCTGCATATAAAAAAAAAACTGTAGAAAATTTTCAAGCTCTCCATCTGGAATGGAAAACCCTCTAATGCTCAAAGAACAAAGGAGATGAGAGAGTACATATTAAGTGTCAAGAACGGTAACCACATTTTAACGATCGACGAAAATTGATTGTGCCTGTTAACCTTCGTTTACTCTAAGAGTTTCAGTTTCAATTGCTATATGTTCCATATAGATCATGCAAAAAGCTGGAAGAACTATGGCACCGAAGTTCAAAAACATTATCAAAAATACGCATTCCAAGCGATGCAAAAATACGAAAACAATTGTTTAAGAGAATGAAAAGGGATATTGTATCACCAAAATCGTGTTTATATTGTTGTGAAAATCATTTTTAAGTTAAGCATGATGTATTTATATACAGCTCAGTATGAATCAGTTAGAAGTAAGTTCTGCGTAAGCTATTTCGTAATAGTAGTGAATTTGGTTTGAAACTAACCTAACCTAGTTACAACATATCGCAATTTCGATTTATGATATAGATCGCTACTGTGGGCATTCATGAACACCAATCTATGTTATGACTCAAATATATCATACAACATAATAATTACCACGCAACTTTCACTCCTTTGAAATCTGTGTGAGTTGAATCGAAATTTGGTGCAAATTATGCTTTTATCATCAATTTATCTATTTTCGGTGAATTATCCGATTGTTTTCGGTTGAAACCAGTTTCACTTATAGTCCTAGATTACCTAGAAATCACCACAGAAATGCAGGTTTGGAATATTCTTTTCCATACACCACGCAAAAAGAAGGTCACATTCAGTATCGAACAATGGTGAGGCGTTTTGAAACTATACTAATATATTTTATGCGGAAGGAAACGGTGAGCTAGGTACTAAAACAAGTATAAACTCGTGGAAGGTGATCTATATACAATTGATTGGTGCGAACTGAAATATTTGAATCTCGAAATTATTTAACAAACATCATCTTCCCAAGTAACCCGCTACTGATTTTCGTTTTCGTGTGATTCGGAATTATGTGTAGAGAATTATAGCAGATAATTTCTCCCATCCATTTATGATTCAATCAAAATTAAATTGATATCGATTTCATCAGCAGAAAAAAAGCTGGGATGAACCTTATATGGAAGAAATTCTTCAACTCAGCATAGAAGAGATACTCTTTGGTTTGTTGAATTGTTCCTATCATGATTGTTTTCAACTGTAACTCAGTATACAGACAAACATGGCTTTTTGTTGAAAGAGAGAGGTGATAAGTCCACAAATAATATAGTCATATGTCATATGAATAAAACAAATATTTATGAATAAAACAAATATTCATATTCATGGGGATACTTGAAGACTGGCTTTAAATCAAATATTCTAAAAATGAACAATTTGTTCAGGCCAGCCTCAATTACCTACACTGTAGGTTGACGGACTAACACCTATTAGAAATCAACTACTCCCCTGGCTAATACCACGAAGAGCATTGGATTACATCCAACAGGTGTTAGTGTGGGATTCTTCACAGAAGAAATTCCACATATGCTCTTGGCGGTACAACACCAGTATTGATTTTCAATTATTGGGACGGGACACACTAGCAGACCGGTTTCGAGCTATTTGGCCTCTCGTCAGTGCAAGGCAGTGCCATCATCAACATAAGTCGATGACTTCCCATAATTAAAAATCATATTCGAGTAGAGTATCTTCCCTAGACCTATGCTGATACAAACAACTAGCAAAATAGCCATTGCTGCGCCATCTGCCCGTAGACTAGGTACTAACCAAGAGCATATCCGCATGGCCCCAATTCCTTGTACAAGGAAAATACGAATAAAACAAATATTCATGGGGATGCTCAAAGACTGGCTTTAAATCAAATATTCTAAAAATGAACAATTTGTTCAGGCCAGCCTCAATTACCTACACTCTATGTTGACAGACTAACACCTATTAGAAAACAGCTACTCCCCTGGCTAATCAGCCTAGGTCTAGGGAAGATACTCTACTCGAATATGATTTCTTTTTTAATCATATTAACTGAACCGATGGGACCATCTTTTTCATTCCGCAACTAATTGTTCCTGTCCAATTCCTCTTCCGAAACCTCAAGAAACTCTTTTTCGTTACATTGATTCTTTTTGTTAGGTAAATTCGACCAATTGTTAACTCATTTAGTGTTTACCAAATTCGTGGGGGAATTTTTCCATTTTGCGACTTTTCGGTATCGACTCCCTCTTATATATTCCACAATACGTTGTCAATTCTTCATCTTTTGCAGTTATAAATCCAGAAAACTATAAAACCAACTATCTATACCTATGATAATTCTGAAACATTCCTATTGTTGAGGAATGATTTTTTTGGTTTCTTCTGCGAATCAAAAAATAGAAATTACAACTTCCATTAAAGAAGTGAATAAAAAAAATACAAACACTCTCTGTTGATAGTTACGTGTATATCACTCAAAAACGTTTGATTCATTTACAGAAAGGGAGAAATAGTCCATCTGAAACAGATTTTGCATTGAAATCACTTGGTCTTGGTCAAATTTGTATACCAAGCATATGAATCGAATAGATAGCATACATAGGAAATATCTACCCAAAGCGAAAAAGAAAGCGATTTGCAGATGAAATCTCAATCACAAGAAAATTTTTTTTTAGTTTCGCACAGAGAAAATTATTTCTTGAGCTCTTCAGTGGGAAAATGAATAAATTACGGGACATTTTCACTAGAACCTCTAGACGATTAAAAAATGTTCAACTCGTGACAAGTCTGTCATCAGTTTCAATTGATATTTCGGTGACTACCATTTATTTGATAGCCAAACCAGCCAACGCTATTTTGCTTTGTATAGATATTTCCTATGTATGCTATCTATTTGAATCAATTTTCATATGATTGGTATACAATGGAGCAGAGATTTTTATGTAACCAAGTCCCCATCGTGCCATATAGACAGGGGAGTAGCTGTTTTTCCTTTTTGTCGATGAATCAAATGTATTCGAATAATATACATGTAACTATCAACAGACATTGTTTGTATTTTTTTATTTCACCTCTTTGATGGAAGATGTAATTTCTATTTCTTGATTCGCAGAAGAAACCAAAAAAATAATTCCTCAACAATGCGAATGTTTCAAAACTATCTATAGATAGTTGGTTTTGTATTTTTCTGAATTTCTAACAGCAAAAATGTGAAGAATTGAGAACGTATTGTGGAATATATAACAGGAAGTCGATTTTGATTTCACTTCTTTCATAGAAAATGTGTGGTGCCTCCGTCAACTAAGGAAATAAATTCACAAAAAAATACTCGATTCCATAAAGTCTTCATTCAAGGAAAAGCTTTCTAATTAAGTTTTGTTTCAAAATCCGTTCATGTTAAACCTTTGAGTTTAACAATGTATTCACTCAAGTGAAACAAAAAGGAAAATTTTGTTTATATTTTCAAAATCATAGTAAAGTATTAACACTTTTGAAGAAATCCAAAAAACGCTTGCAAAATAAATTCTAAATCAAAATTTCAACAATTGGCAGAAATATTCAATGAAGTTTGTATTATAAAATTATACACAACAATAAATTTTTCAAACCTTACCTTCTCATCACCAAACAAGAAATAGAACAAAAGTAAGCTCGCAATTTTGGAGGATATGGTGGGGAATTCCTACTCTTGAAAATTTACACGTGTTGACCTCGATTGGCAAACTCGTGGCAGGAAATTTGGCAATCTTTACGACTTCTTTATGGGATATTTCGAAAGCAATTGAACTTAATGGGGACAGATGTTCAAAGCACTTGCTGAAGCTTGCGTAATTCGCAACTCACAAAGAATGTTCTTTGTTCGAGGGGGCATTCGCACTTGCGAATTCAATATAGTATTCCAGTATCATAGTATTGGAATAGAGTGTTATGGAAAGAGTAATACAGTAACAGTAATATAATATAGTAACAAAGTGAACGATCAAGTATTATGTACAAAACAGTAGACAGTGTTTTAAACAAAAACGCGGTGCAGTAATAAATCAGTCGCTAGAAGTGCTAAACGTTAATCTGAAGTGTACCCAGAATCGCTCCTCAAAATGTGTAAGTCTAGCCGTTAAAGTCGAAGCGATGATCTGATTATTTATGTACCATGTCCGCACGAGATTGTAATGAACGAAATTATGTGAGTTCTATTGACGTCGACGTATTTTGTGTTACGGAATCATCGATTTTGGCCTTAAGTTTTCCCTGTTGTACTTGTTGTATAACTGAATGTTCGAGATGCCGCTCATCCCAAACAAATTAAAAACTGTTGAAAATTCCGCCAATTGTTATTATTTCCACCAAGAATTCACGAACCAAAATTAATCATGTCCGACTGGCTATTTAACATCTGAAGGACCGCTCGCCTTTTTGCCAACCAAATATACCCGGTCGTCACAAATGTACCTAATTTAATAATACTAATTCCTCAAACTTCATTTTTTCCACAGTAATACCCCGCCATTGATTCTAGAATAACATAGATGTAGAAAAATTTCCTGTGTTCCGATGTGGTGGTATATAAGAAGATGTTTCATCGGTAGACGGCAGAGTTTTTACTAAAAAGTGTTGGATGTTTTAATCAGTTGAGAAATTCAAGTGTTTTGTAAGCGATTTATAAGCCAGTGCAGTAGTTGTATCAATTGTCAAGTGGAGTAAATAAAAATAGTTTAGTGTTGTGAGTTGTTTGTAGTTGAGTATTATTCAAGTAAACGAACCCAAGAAATATCGTAACAGTATTATTATTCCTATCTTTAGTCTATGTGCAGCTGCATCTCCAATGACAGTCGACGATCGCGAATTTTCTCACGTCCTGTCCGCCCGATGAAAACGAATCGACGAAAATAACAACAAACCATTAAAATTTATCATTTCCATCGTGATTTAGTGTATCGTGTTTGTGCACCAACACTACGACAGCCCCATCGACGAGTCGGGGGGCCTTTTGAGGGTCGTTCGGCCGAAATAAGTTCAATAAATTAACGTTGAAAGCGCACCGTGTTCTGGCCGAGTGCATTCGGTCACGTGTCAGGGGTGCACTTTGACCGGAGTTCGCGACTGAAAAATCCCGAGTTGACCTTCGAACGAATCCGGCAGAGGGAATTGGGTTCTATCGTGTTCCGTCGGGTTTTTATACGTGTTTTCGCTATCGCCCGGCAATGTGTTACTGACAATTTATGATGTAATAATTTTTCGAATTTATAAGGCTCGCAACTGAGGAATTCCGTGTTTGGAGATTGTGTAGCACTCGACGTTCATTATTAATCGTATAACCGTGAATATTACTGAAATATGATTCAGGAATAATGTGCTATTTTATAAATATGTCTGGGATATACAAAATATTTCCTAAATAGGTTTCTGGCGAATTTTCGATTCCTATAATGTTTACCAAGTATACATAACATATCACTGAAATAGTACTTTGTGATAACATCCAAGACAGGGGGGGCTGCTTTAGTGGAGGGAGTTTCCGAGTGGCTAGAAAGCCCCCAATATGATGTTATAATGTTATAATGTGGATTAGATGGAAATTTACATACAGTAGATTGATGACAGCTCACATATGTATGAACAGATTCGTCAACATGGCTCGAAATAATTCTGTTTCCAATAGAAATCGATGTCGTTGGTGATTCCTTAAAAGACTGTTCCATAAGGTTCAATTCAATTTTGAGTCAATTTTCTGCATATGCTTTCGATTCCGGCATTATATGTTTTTAGTTTTTGGTTTCACTGCATCTGGTTTGAGTTAGCACTTTTGTTACAGTAATTTTGGCACGATTTCCGAGATACTGTACTACTAATTCACGATACTATTTCACACTAATAACTGGCGTATAACTGAACTGTACTGGAATTGCTACTATCATGTACTGTCTCACTTGACTGTAAATGTATTTGTGTCTGAAATTGCATTCCTTTCATATCATAGACCTTACAACTGACTAGCCCAAAGAGAGAGAGGACTGCTGAATGAGCAAGATAGAATACTTCAAGTATAACCTCTAAGCGAATTCCTTCCTAAATGTAGCAGATGAACAGAACTTATGAAGAATGGAGAAATTCAAGTTTAGAATTATTATTCTGTCCTTCACAATATCACTTCAATGTGCATATCCTTCCTCTCTCATTCCGCATGGTGTTATATGGAGAAATGTCATGAAGGCCACTCGCCCAGACAGCCCATAATATTCCATGATTATTCTCACAACGTTCCAATATACTTTTTTCAGAATATTCCAACGAATAATCCCAGAATATATAGAATCGTATCAACATATTCTGACAATGTTCAAAATATGCTTAGTTTTGAATATCCCAATAGAATGTTCTGAGTATGATCCCAGAATATTCTCATCCTCTAACAGATATTCTAAGAACATACATTTCGATATGTTCCTAATATATTTCCTTCGAATATTCTGAGAATATATGGAATCGTATTCGTATATTGATATTCCGAAGTGGTGATATAAAAAAAACACTATCCTATACTCCATCATCAGACAAAAATACTTCAATCTGTAGGATGAAAAATAGGCCAAATTGACAGCCATGAACTCTTGTACAAATAATATAAATTGTTATTGAAAGTCGTTGTTTTTCAAATATATTCGAATTATCAACATTGGTCAATAAGAAGACAACAACCACCATACAAGGAAGTTCAATCACAGAGGTAAGGCAACGATGGTCGCAGTTAGGGTTTGGATGGGTGACCGCATCTGCCTAATGATATAGTGATATATATATATATTTTTTTTTTTCTTTATTTATCAGTTTTTTAATATTCTCACAACATTCTGAGAATGTTCATATGTTATTAGAGAATATTCTATGAGCATTCATAGAATCACTATGGAAAGTCTTAGTATATCCGAGTGATATTCTCAGAATTTTCAAAATCGTCCATTTCGAATATGCATATAATATGCCTAAAATATTTAAATCATGTTGTGATAATGTTCTGGGAATATTCAAATATTCTCGGGGGATATTCTATGAACATTCTATGAATGACATTGTGCTGTCCATTAGTTGTAATGTCTATGTTTTATATGAGTGGCCGAGTTCAGAAGTACCACATAGATAAGAAAAATAATTTCTTTCAAACTCAGAATTTGTTATTATTGAGTGATACCAATCGAGCAACCACCAATAGACAATACCACTCGTCATACAGATTCATGGTATTTGCATTTATCATGGCAGTTTCTCTCGTAGTATCGCTTCGTGTTGATGACGGGAACTACCTTGTACTTACGAGAGGACAAAAAGCCAGAATCGGTCTACGAGTGTGCCCGTACCGATAACTGAAAATCAATTGTATCGCCAAAAGCAAATGCGGTATTTTCTTTTGTGAAAAACCGTACATTAAAACCTGTCAAATGTAATCCAACGTCCTTCGTGGTACCAGCCAGGGTAGTACTTGTTTTCTGTCAGGTGTCAGCCCATAAACCAACTGTGTAGGTAGTTGAGACTGGTCTGAACAAATTGTTCAAAAGGTGATTCCACTTCTCACTTTCCAACCTGAAATAAGGTTGGAAATAAGTACAGTTTCGCATGATCTTTCAATGAATGAATCGCCCTCGCCCGAGGAAGAGAAAGCGAACACAATGGAAGAGAGCCCGTCCTCCTGCGAGCGAAGCGGGCGTCGAGAGAGAGTCCGGAGCGGATCCGGAGCGCGTGCGGAAAGCGCTCGCTCCGGGTGAAATTGGCCGGGCCCCGGGGAGGAAGTGTCCCGGAGACAGCGGTATCCGCCGGCGGCCCGCTTCCGACTACACCGGCTCCGGCCACTTCACACGGAATTTATTTTATTCCGCGGTTCGTATTATGCTGACGTTTTATCAAACGTGGGCGGCCAGGTGAGCGCTCTATTCGCGACTGCTCACGATATTTACCGATTGTGGTCTTTGAAATGACGATTCGTCCCTGAGTACAATGGTTTTGTTTTTTTATCTACACCCGTACTATTATAATACACTCATATGCCCATTATCTTTTTCATAATTAAATCCATTATCATATATGTGAATTTTCTTTCTAATTTGAAATTGAAAGGAAAAATCAAAATGTTTGCAGACGATACGTCTATATTTTATAGGAGGAATAATAAACAAGAAATAAAAATCAACATGTTAATAGATTTTCAGACGATATTATCCTGGTTGAATAGTCACAAACTAACATTGAACTTCGTGTATATTTGTAAAAAATCAAATCCATTGCTATCAGAAGATCCCATTCAATGAAAAAATGGAATTATTGAATATTCCCCTGCTTTCGAATTTTCAGGACTACATGTGATGGAAATTTAAGCTGGACCAAACCTGGAGAAAACACATGTCTCCAATGATTGGTGTCCTCTTCAAATCAAATTCAATGAAATAGATAACTGGCAATGTTTCATTTATTTTTTTATTAGCATAATTTTTTTAATTTTTTACAATGAAAGAGTCTGATTTCATTGTTTTTTCCCTTCGATGTATAATCCTCTCAGAGTTATTTTTCTCCTTCTATGAACTTTGTAAATTTCTTGGGAAATGAACGTCATTATTAATAATTATGATATATATTTTTCATTACGATATAGTTTTTTAACCGATAGAAACCCATTATTCTTCAATCAAGCATGATGTTTCTCAAAATCAGTGGGTATTAAATTTTCATAGAATATGTCTAAACTTCGATAATTATATTATCAAAATATCTGAAATTAGCAATATGAAACAATTACCATCGTTTCCTCCACACATATCGGAGGAAGCAGATAATGCTGTACAGAATAATTATACTTTTCATTTGATGGATGCATGATACATTTCTTTCTTGTGGCTAAGCGGGTTGAGGCTCTAGATTCGAACTAGACCGCCATATGATACGCGGGTTCGAAACCAATCTTGGGCAACGTTTTTTTTTTTCAGTTTCATTGTTGTATTTTCCGCGGTGATACCAATAATTACAATTTCGTAGAATTTTTCAGAAACACGATCTGATACTATTATTGTGCTCATTTATAGTTCTTTATTATTTTCGAGTGTAGATGAAATATTGTATGCAACTCTCATGTAATGGTTATTAATACACTCTCACAATCCATACGAAACTCACCTTCGGCTCATGTATTAATAACCATTATCAACGATCATGTAGATATACTATTTTGCTTCGTAGGAGCCGTCTGACCTGTCTATCATTACCAGATCTCTGGAAAGCACTTCGGTTAATAGGGCTCATTGCGCTTTGTTTCCCTATATTTTATGACACCCATTTCTTGTCTCTATATCTTATGACATCCTTGTCCCCTGCACAAGTTTGTGCAGGTTGATTTTTGGGTGTATGTCATATTCTTCTGGATCCGTAATCGTTTCTCCATATATTCGTGGCCTTCTATGATCCAGAGCCTCACATTCGCAAAGTACGTGTCGAGCTGTCTCTGTCCCTTTGTTACATTGTATTCAGCTAAGGTCGCCGGTGTACAGCCTTATTTTATTCAGGTGTCCTTCGATTGGACAGTGTCCAGTGAGTAGCGCTGTTAAAACCCTTATCTAGTTCCTGTTACACCGAAGCAGGTCTTCAGTCATTTTTCTCGATGATCCTTTGAAAAAAGTTCTCCCGTGAGCGCTACTTGGTATATTTCCCCAGTCATCTCTGCTTTGTTTTCATCCAATTCCTTCTGTGATTCCGTACCATTGTTTTGGGTTCCTGCACTGCTGGCTCGGGTCCAATATATGGTGTCGACGTTCCTTGTCTTGCAAGCTCATTGGCTTTTTCATTGCCCGCGATACCTGAGTGACCTGGGAACCATTGTAGAATCATGGGTACAATGGGTTGGATGGGTTTTAAGACGTTAACGTCCACCTACGATCGTCAACCCTTAGAAGCTGAGGATTAACGGGGTCTTACTTTTCAACGTGTTGATTGAAACTGATCATTGTTTGACTTTAGATACGTGACAGAACTCAAGTAAGCCAACCCACTGTCCATCGCCAGTAGCTGATAAGAAATTTTCATGGTTTTACTAAATGTACGATGATCATCAATTTGAGAAATTTGTACCATACTTTCGAATGAGGCGAATAGAACCCAAGTAACACATATATTATAAGACGGGGCAGTGGTAGTAATTGAATTTAAAACAAACCATAATTCGCGTAGTACTTCATCCAAATCCAGAATTTGTATTCGTATAGTTCAATAAGAATTTGAATGAAAGCCTTTACAGGCTGCCTTGCATTTGTTACACATAAAAACATTGCTCAAAGTACAAACATCATGAAGATATACTGTTTCAAATGATACAGGGTAACATATAAATTGACTGAATGTGCTGCCCTAAAAAATCTTATGAAAACCAACTTTCCACAGTAAACCCTTCACAACTTGGCCAGTTTCATGGTGAAATTGACGAGAATTTATGAGGTATACTCTTTGGAAGAATACAGCGTTTTCCATCAAAAGCCAATTCTTGGTTTGACATTAAGTACCACGCAGTCTCTAATGTTTTTATAGATTATGGTTTGATTTAGCTTGAAGTAGTTTCTGTTTCAATGACAGAGTTTAAAGAATTGGTTGAAAAAATATGTCACTGCTGCAATGACATCATGCAGCTCCAAAATGAAAAAGTAACTTTTTTTTCATGTTCTTGTGTTTGGTTATAGCGATCATTCCACATTTATTGTGAATACAAAGTATTTTTTTACGTTCATGTGAGAAAGAGAACTTCATTGAACAATATTGTGTAGAAGAACTGGTTCTATATTGCACTAATCGAAAAAATGTTTGGTTGTACTTCTCTCAATCTAGTACAACAATAGGACAGGTGAATTAATTTATCATTCCTTCATAGTGTAGTGAGTTTCTTATTCATATGTTTCGATCGCTTATTTTTCCACTGTAAGAATGAATATCAGGAAGAATTATATCAATTTCAGAACCATATTTCTGTACGACCTTTCTCTAAGATATTTCACTATGGCTTTTCAGAAGATATATGAGGTTTTTGAAATAATGTCCACCTTTCTTCCTCATTTTCATTTCTTGAAGAATGTTCATAGTGTTACGAAATATCCCAGCGCCGGCTCTGTCGCTCATAAACGCAAAATAATATGAGGGGTCGAAGAGAGAACGTCATTTTTCCAGGAACACTCATAGTTAGTTTAGTTTAAAAAACTAAAAAAACACGCTTTTATAGCTAACCGAACTAAAAAATAGAAAATAATTTTTAATTACAAAGAGTCTATATTACGGTAGTAGAAGGCTAAACAATCATTCATAGTCAATCAGCTCAAAATAAAATTATAATAGAATTTGAGTAATTAACAGAATGAAGTAATTCAGAGTAAAATCGTTTTATTCTAACTATTCATAACAATACACTACAATCACTTAAACTGCTCAGATAGACCTTCCAACGCTCTTCACTAAAACTCTATACACTTCAATTTCTGCACTTAGCAATACCAGAGCTCTTTCTATTAGAAACTCTGAAAAACTCTCTCTACTAGAAACTCTGAAGAGCTCTCTGATTAAAACTCTGCTGTAGCGATGAATCGCTTCCGTATATATACTTGCGTACGCCTATGGAGAATCTTCCAGACAAGTCTCGATGATGTGTATCGAATTTTCTTACGTTTACGAGCGACAGGGCCGGCGCTCCGTAATAATATCGTTTTTCTCTCATAGGTTAAGCATTTAATCATTATATATCATATAACTTCATTCTCAAAACTCATTACTTGGTTATTCGACAGAAATATTTTTATTTCTTATTCATACAGAATTATCAGTTCCGTACTTTTTGTGCCCTCTGTATTATAATTTCTGGCCAGCTCGTGCACGATCGTGTCGCAATATAGAGTGACCCGAATAACGTGACACGTCAAAGTGCCCTTTTTCTTCGAATATTTCCCTCATATATAAAATGAGAGCAATGCAATTATCGTAAACTTACAGCGGTAATTGCATTGTATCGAAAACTTACAGCGGTAATAATTGCATTGTATCAAGTCATCATAACAACACATTTGAAACCGTATCGCTAGACGTCAGTAAACAATAAATGTCGGATAGACTTCGAAAGTAGAAAGTATAAATGAACAGAAAATAACATTTCCTTGAGAATTTCTTTATTCGTGAAATATTCCAATGAATTACATTCGTGCATAAAAATGACCAGATAATTTTGCATTCAAGCGTGATATCTTATACAAATTGCAATCGGTTATTTTCATATTTCGCCAAAATATGAAAATAAACTCTTGCAATTTTTAGATATCACGCTTTCTTGCAAAATTATCGGTAATTTTTATGCACTCGTGCAATTATAACCGAATATTTCCCTCATGTATAAAAGGTCCCATAAGAGCAATGCAATTATCGATAACTTACAGCGGTAATTGCATTGTATCAAGTCACCATAACAACACATTTGAAACCGTATTGGTAGACGTCAGTAAACAACACAAATAAATGTCGGATAGACTTCAAAAATTGAAAAACATTTCGCGTTTTGGTGAGTGCTCCATACAATCTATAGAGGAAAGTATAAATGAACAGAAAATAGCATTTCCTTGAGAATTTCTTTATTCGTGAAATATTCCAGTGAATTACATTCGGGCATAAAAATGACCAGATAATTTTGCATTCAAGCGTAATATCTTATACAAATTGCAATCGGTTATTTTCATATTTCGCCAAAATATGAAAATAAACTCTTGCAATTTTTACATATCACGCTTTCTTGCAAAATTATCGGTAATTTTTATGCACTCGTGCAATTATAACCGAATATTTCCCTCATGTATAAAAGGTCCCATAAGAGCAATGCAATTATCGATAACTTACAGCGGTAATTGCATTGTATCGAAAACTCACAGTGGTAATTGCATTGTATCAAGTCACCATAACAACACATTTGAAATCGTTTTGCTAGACGTCAGTAAACAACACAAATAAATATCAGATAGACTTCAAAAATAGAAAACATTCCGCGTTTAGGTGAGTGCTCCATAAAATCTACAGAGGAAAGTATAAATGAACAGAAAATAACATTTCCTTGAGAATTTCTCTATTCGTGAAATATTCCAATGAATTACATTCGTGCATAAAAATGACCAGATAATTTCGCATTCAAGCGTGATATCTTATACAAATTGCAATCGGTTATTTTCATATTTCGCCAAAATATGAAAATAAACTCTTGCAATTTTTAGATATCACGCTTTCTTGCAAAATTATCGGTAATTTTTATACACTCGTGCAATTATAACCAAATATTTCCCTCATGTATAAAAGGTCCCATAAGAGCAATGCAATTATCGATAACTTACAGCGGTAATTGCATTGTATCAAGTCACCATAACAACACATTTGAAACCGTATCGCTAGACGTCAGTAAACAACACAAATAAATGTCGGATAGACTTCAAAAATAGAAAAACATTTCGCGTTTTGGTGAGTGCTCCATACAATCTATAGAGGAAAGTATAAATGAACAGAAAATAACATTTCCTTGAGAATTTCTTTATTCGTGAAATATTCCAATGAATTACATTCGTGCATAAAAATGACCAGATGATTTTGCATTCAAACGTGATATCTTATACAAATTGCATTCGGTTATTTTCATATTTTGTAAAATATGAAATTACCTTGCAATTTTTAGTTATCACGCTTTCTTGCAAAATTATCGGTAATTTCTATGCACTCGTGGAATTTGAACAGATAATTCCACACCCAGAATGCAGTCCAATTGCAATATGCGTGAAAGAGCGGTGAAAATCACCGGAGCCAAAGGGGTCTAGGATTCCAGGTGAGTTGACTTTCTTCGACTAGCAGAACCCTACCTCTCTCAAACATCAACAACGTTCTCCATCACCCAATATTTCGAAAATTCCTCTTCTCTCCCAGATTATTCAACCGTCATTTCACATTCCCCATACATTCCGCGATTCCATACCAAACAAAAAATATGCTTTATCGAGTGTAAAAGTGAGCAGCACATGTAAAGCCTCCGCGAACAATACGACGGAGCATAATAGCCAGTGTGAGTTTTCATTCGTTTCGAGGCTGAAATCCACTGAAAGTCGGCTCCTGCCGCGTTCAATGGCTGAAACCGCAATTGTCAGTCGCTTCACACTCGAGCCGATAGAGGTTCCCACTTAGCGCAAGTGACTAATGAATAGAGACTGATTGGAGTCGAAACCGTACCTTTTTAGCGCATTTTCTTCCAGGGACGCAATAGAGCAGGAGAGCCCACGATGCTAAATCGGGATTTACTCGATCGTCATAGAGACCTATCGGGTTGCGAAGCTCAGATGATCAAAAGAAAAATATGTTAATATAATGTATACCTTTTCATCGGTGGGTGAAGCGGCTATAAATAGACTTTCAAAAATGTAAAAAAACTGTTGCATGGACATACTCGAGCGCGTCAGATTTTCTGAGGGGATGTTAAGTGAACCTAAAAAAAGCTCTTATATAATAATCAGACGGTTTGGATGTGACGCAGACTCGCGGCCGTTATTAGAATGTGAAAAAAAATCGTTATTTTGAAATACACAAGCGCGTCAGATTAAGATACATATGGTTCATCTTCACGCCCTAGACGTTGCAGTGTCATAATCTGACAATTATCTGGAGGGATTCGCTTATTCTGCCAATTTGAATTTTTATTTAATTTTTTTTTAATCATTGAACTCAATTTATTGAAAATCTCAGGAAAAAGCATGCAAATTGAAAAAGTGTATGCTTTTTTTAGTAGAATACTTGTATTTATTAGAGAATAATTATAAGCAATTGAATTTTTAAAATTTTAAAACGTTGGATCAATTCTCATGGCATCATAGCAACAGAAACCAGAGTGGGGACGGAATGAGAGAGCAATAGATAGAGAAAGAGTGAGAGAGAAATAGAAACGTGGAGTGGGGAATACAGGCATCACGTAGCTGCACGCATTAAACTTTATCGATGAATTTTTGTTATTTCGGCTTGTGGAAATCGTCAGATTATATATTTTTTGCAATTCTTGAATTATTCCCTTGAAAATAAAAATAAAAATAGCCACGCTCGAGAATGTCATGATGACTTTTTTTTACAACTTTGTAGCCCTCCACCTTCTTTAGGTCACTCTCGAATTGTCAGAATAGTGGAATAGGTATACAAATTGAGTGTTCGCCGATTGAAAATTACTTTTTGAAAACAATTACGAAAGAGCAAATTTTATTTGAGCAAACATACAGTTTGAAGTCTACATGAATACTGAATAAAAGTTCTCATGAACATTAAAATCAAAAGAGCTTAGAAGGAATCATATTTCTTGCTATTCCAAGAAGGGTGCTGACGCTGCAATCATTCGCTGGGTTCGTCTGTCGGTGCTGTGGGAAGACGTTCCTATAACTTACACGTTTCAGGATGTAACTAACTCACCCTACCTCAATCTGACGCGCTCGAGAATTTCAGATGATCAATTTTTTTCACTCATCTGATCCTTTATTCTTGAAGGGCGGCCATATATATAGGGCTCATATATGGTGGAAGTACTTAACCGGGTACAAGGTATCCCCCTGTATATTAATCTGCCGCGCTTGAGTAAATCCCGAAATCCCTGCTTGGGCTCCCCTATTAATAGGAGTCACCAGGAAATGAAAAGAAGAATTTGAAGTGATTACAATTTATTTGAATATTGTTGCACGTCATCGATGACGACGACGATTTTTCAGACTATTTCGGATGTAGTTATTCAAAATGTATAATTTGAACCTTCGGAAGGGCATATCTAAGATCCCTCTTGGAAAACTGGGAAAGATCTTTTCCATGGATAAGCTCCCATATTTCAATGAATGATACACAAATACCTATTAAAAAAGAAGGTTTTTGAAAAATTTCGATTTTTCTTCTTTCATATTCAAGTCACTTATATTTATTATATACATACTCCATAATTCAATTACAATATGGCTACAGTGTTCTTCAAATTTTCAAGAGATCTTAACAAGATGCAACTTGAGATTTTCTCAAAACTGCTTGGTGGGGTCAATAGCTTTGTGAAATAGCTGTTCGAGAACTATTGTACGTCCCTGTTTCACGATTAGATCAAGAGAACTATGAAAATTGAAGGAACTACCTTCTTCTGGTACTGAAACTGAACTAATTACAAGTCAATGTTCAACTGACATATGATAAATATTTCTTTCTTATTTCTAATTTCTTCCAAATTTAGCGGAACTTTTTTCTCAGATATATAATTCCCCAGCCTTTTCCACTAAAAACTATCCCAGGTAACCTTACAGCCGTAGTTAACTTTGTTATTTTTCCTTATCAAACTCTCTTACGAATGAGCCTTGTGGTAATTGTTTCGGATGTCGGAGCGTCTTACTGATTTTTACGGTAGTGCATTTTCTTTTTCAACTATAGGGAAACCTGGAAAACCCCTCACTGCTACCGGGTGATCGAGTTTGGGTTCAATTCTTCATGATGTTGACACCATTGAATAGAATAAAGCATCAATATACAAGCTGAGCGAGCAAATAATTGCAACTTTGTGTCAGTACTCTGAAATAATTTATCAGTGCAGAAGTCTCAGAAAGTACCTCACCGAGTGCCTAATAAACATGCCACAGACACCAAGTTCATTCCAGACTGTTTTTTTGTTATAACATTCTCTGGATAATTTCGTATTCAACTGTTTTTGATGCTCATCGAATGTGAGTGATTCATCTATACAAAGAAGGTTCTTTTGTGAAATATTTGTACCATTTTGTGATCTTGGGAGGTTATTCTGGAAGATTCCAAGTTGTTTTTTTTCATATTGAACTTGAAGATCTTTATATTGTGAGTTTGCTTTGCACTTCCCTTTTATCGGTGATTTTTGCTTAAATCCATTCTACCAAAAGTCCGTACTCCCATTCGAGAAACTAAGAGAAATAAGTTAATGAGTGCTTAGTACTTGATATGATGATTTCTGAAGTAGATGAGAAATATTGTGGATATTTTATAATGCTAACGTAATACATAAATCATTTTGTATGAACACATTAGTGTTCGTGTATCAGATCAGATCAGTGGGGAGCTGCAACCCTCGAAGAGTTATTGTGGTGTTATTTGGTGGTTAGAGCTCATTATCTAGCTTGATATCTTTGATGAGACTCAATTCTGACTCCTTCAGGTAACTCGTAACCTCTGGTTCATCTCCAGTGTGTCGTAGCACTCTTAATGCTTCACATTGACAGAATACATGAAATAAGTTTTTTTTTCTTTAACATGCATAGAGTTTTTTTGCCATACCCATATTCCTCATGAATATTTTGAACTGACTATGCCCTGTTGATAGGACCACCACTGGACATACAATCTTGAAGGGTTCTTCGATGCATCGAACTCTTCGTAGCCCTTGTGACCTTCAGATCCAAGCTAGGGTATCGTTCCATTCAGTGGCAAGCAGACTTGGTAAGAGCTGAGAACTCCAATTGTTTCATACCGGAAATCTGACAATGGTCATCTTCGTTACCTTCTGCTTGAGTATTCTTTTATCTAATTCCCAATGGCAGATACTTGATAAGAGCTGAGAACTCCAATTGTTGCATACCTGGAAACTGACAATGGTTTTCTTCGTAACCTTCTGCTTGAATATTCTTTTATCTGATTCCCAATGGCAGAGACTTTTGCTTAGAAATAGCTGCCAGAAGTGTATGGATTTGGATCTGATAATGTTGAAGGATAAACGTACCTAGTGTCCTGTCAGAACACCCGAAGAGTATGAAATACTTATTCATTCTACAGTGCACAACCACATTGATAAGTTCAGCTGATGAATAGCTTGATATGAATTGACATAGATTTGGAACCGACAGTTTCCGTGTTATACGGTTTCAACGGGCCTTGTACTAACGAGGAGCAATTAGCCGGCAATACCTGTATTTTTGTCGAGCGCTGGTCAGGGCTGTTCGATAAAAAATACTTGCACGTTTTTTCAGTATCAAATAATTGGGTACAAAGCTCATACAGACTCATAATACTATAACATCATCAATTGCCACCAAATAGATGTCACATCCCTGAAAATAACTTGAAAGGAGACCGATCCGGTTCTGCGCTTTTCTTCCTCAATGGCTCTTGTCGGTTTAAAATGCTTAAGCGTTTTCGTGAAAACTGTTTCTTGTGTATTCAAGGCGGCGCGGGCGTTAGGAGGAAAATTGGCGCGTTCTGCAGGGTTTGAGGGAGCGATGGGTTCCAGTAATAATAGCAATTTTCCTCGGAAAATGTCTCGTTCACATGAATATATCGTCAGTCTTCGGTGGCATGTGCGGTGTTCGAAATAGAGGCTGATCACCAATTTGAATATAGTGTTAGAAAGCTGTTGCGATAAATATGCAAAGAGACTTATGGGTTATTTCAGAATTTATTTTCGACAAATGAGTAGGAGATCGATTACTCTATGGCTAATAGTTATTGACCTCAAGTGAAAAGTTACGAAAATGTGGGGTCATGCACCTTCGTTAACTGCTAATTTACGTTTCAACGATTTCATTTGTTTTTTGGAATAGATGATGATTGCGATGAAAATTAATCTGGATATAACGAAGATGATGATGAAGGATGCTACGAAAATGATAATTTTGAAGGTGATATTTGAGTTTTGGTTGTTTTCGACTTTGATATTAAGTTCATCAGTACAAGATAAAAGCGGTTGATTACGGTATGAGTAAACGAAATAATGATAAGAACGATGAAAGTTAAAATGAAGATAGAGATGAATATGAGATGCGAATGGTTATGAAGATGAAGGAGATGGAAAAGATGATGATGAAGAGATTAATAAGGACGTTGAGGGAGATGGAGATATGCAAAAAACTGAACAATGCATTCAAATCATAGTCGTGTCATATTGAGATTCGTCAATATTTCAATTAAATGGTTTATCCCTTTTGTGTAATATCATCTCGAGAATGTCGATTTATTTTTCCGCCGCCTTTTCCTATGAACTATCAGCCGCGGCAGTCAATCTACTACTTTGCTGCCTAGTAAAAATAACTATCCCATTGAGTACTGACGATATCAATGGGAATCTACCTCAAAACCGAGTCTTTCCTTGCCTGTCGGTGCTGTTTTGGAATGAGAAAACACTTTTTTGAGTTTGTGAGTCGTCCATATAAGAGTCAGTATTGAGAAAACCATCATAAATGAAGAAATACCCAATATTCAGAGTGTTTGAAGAAACACAAGCGAGTTCGAATCTGATATTCGATTCGAATTACATAATCAAACCACTTTCGATTATTTGATGAAAGAGTATAGATTATTGTCAGGTAAACAATACAAATATCAGAATGTACAAGAACGAGATGTGTAAAGAAACTGAACAGACAACCAAGCGGTTAAATCATGTGCAATTATGACTTATTATTTCGAATAGACAAACATTTATGTATTTTTCTGAAAGGACTGCGCATATTTTAGTATATTATGCAACGATCGTGTAATGATGGTTATTAATATATGAGCATAAACCGGGATACGAAACGAGCCGAAGGTGAGTTTCGTATGGTTTATGCGAGCGTATTAATAACCATTACATGAGAGTTGCATACGCTATTTTATCTACACCCAATAAATAATGAAGAACTAAAAATATTATCATATTAGGTATTCATATTGAACACAATAATAGTGGGTAATCAATCGTATTTCTTTGAAAAATTCTACAGAATTATAATTATTGATATAAGCACCGAAAATACAACAATGAGAAGAAAAAAAAATTGAAAAAAGTCTTTGCCGAGGTCTGGAATTGAACCCGGGACATTTGAGATTACTGCCCGCGCCGCTGACCATTCGGCCATGAAAGCACATTCGACATGAACGAAAATAACAACATACCTATGTGTTGCATTTGTCAAATGAAAAATATAATCCTTTCGATTGTATTTTTTTCTTGTCTAAGACATCTGTGGAGTCGCTGGTAATTCTTCTATATCACTGCTATAAGACATTTTCATTCGATTATCGAAAATTGACTAAATTCTTCAAAAATTCAATACCTACTGATTTTGACTTGACAAACGTCAAAATGCAAAGCTTGCACATCATGCTTGATTGAAAAATAATGGGTTTCTATTGGTTGAAAATCTGTATCGTAATGAAAATCTGTATCGTAATGGATTTCATTATAAAACGGGTGGTGAGCATATAAGGGTATTATTAGAGTACGGGTGTAGATAATAGTATATTTCATCAGATTGTATTAGAGAAATCATCATACCACTTCATGACGCCTTTTTTTCAACTTGCTATCTTAAATATTTACTCAGTAAAAGTTTTGGAGATATTCAAAATGATTTTCGGGTTTTGGTCAGTTCTGACTTAGATATTCAGTCCTATACTCGTACAAGATAATTATTATGATGACACGGGCTACTACGAATTCCCAAAAATCAATCAATGCTCGATATTTTGCTTCTTGGTAGAAATGAAAACAAATAATGCAGAAAGTTCCAAATATTATTTTACCACCACAAACCGTAATAATTTCTTTATCATTCTGGACAAAAGATAAGAACAGTTGATTATGGTATGAATGAATGAAATGATGATGCGAATGATGAAGATAGAGATATATAAGAGAGAATAAATATGAAGATAAAGGAGATAAAGATGATGATAAAGAAAATAAAGTGGACGTTGTCGGAGACAGAGAATCGAAGAAAATTGAAACCATGCGAAATATTCCACTCACAATGATAATAATGGAACTGAATTCAAATCATTGTCATACCATATTGAGTTTCATGAATATTCCAAGCGACTTTAATTGAATCGTTTTGTGTTATATCATCTTGAGAGTGACGGTTTGTTTGTCCGCCGCCTCCCCAAAGTGGATTAGCAGAAAGCCGTAAAATGAATTTCCATCGAGGAATGACGATATTAATGGCAATCTACCTCAAGAACGAGTTATTTCCTGCCTCCCGGTGCAGTTTTGGAGCGATCGAACACTTCGAGTTTGTGAATCGTACATTAGAGTCAGTGTTGGAGTCTAGAAATCCAGTATGGTAGCGTTATAGGAATGATGTCATATACCAAACACCTCCTTGAAAAACCATCATGAATGAATAATTGACAAATCTTCAAAGTATTTGTAGAAACCCAAGGGAGTTCGAATCTGATATTTGATTCGTATTACATAATCAAATAGACCACTTTCAATTATTTGATGAAAGGGGATAGATTATTGTCAGGTAAGCAATACAAATATTGGAAAGAATGTTCCAGAACGAGATGTGTGAAGAAACTGAAAAGACAACCAAGGGGTTAACTCATGTACCATGACTTATTATTCCAAATAGAAGAACTTAATAAATTTTCAACACATTGAATGAAGAGAAGTCACGATAACACTTCAGGACGATTTTTTTTCATCTTGCCACCTTAGATTTTCACTGAGTGAAATCTTTGAAGATTTTCGAGGTGATATTCGAGTTTTGGTTGGTGTTGATATCAATATTCAGGCCCATACTCGTACAAGATAATTGCAAATGATTATGGTCCGACAACAGACAACCAAGAAATCAATCATGTACAATTATGATTTATCATTTCAAATAGATGGACATTCATGTATTTTTCTGAATTGAAAGTTAGAAATGCACACGTTCGATCAATTTTTAACACATTGAATGTATGAGGGAAGTCATAATACCACTCCAGGACGTTTTTTTCAACTTGCTACCTTAGATTTTTACTGTGTTATTTTTTTTTAATTTCAAGGCGTTATTCAAAATTAGTTTTGGTTGATGTTGACTATTATAACCAGGCCCATACACGTACAATATAGTAGCAATTGATTATGGTGTGACTAAACTGACTGATGATGAGCATGATGAAGTTAGAGATATATACGAAAAAATTAATATGAAGATAATGAGAGAAGATGATGATGATGGAGAAGCAGAAGATGAAGATGAAGGGAATAAAGTAGACTTTGTCGGAGCTGGAGATATTGAAAAACATTCACTAATAATAATGTTGCCAAATTCAAATAATTGTCGTACCATATTCAGTTTCGTCTATATTTCGAATGACTGTAATTGAATCGTTTATTCCTTTTGTTCAATGAGAGTGACGGTTTATTTTTCCAAAGTGAATTTGTAGAAATCCGTTCAATGAATTTCCATCGAGTAATGACGATATTGATGGCAATCTACCTCAACACAGAGTTATTTCCTGCTTGCCGGTGCAGTTTTGGAGCGAGCGAATATTTTTCGAATTAGTGAATCGTACATTGAGAGTCAGTATTGGAGTCTAGAAATCCAGTATGGAAGCATTTGTTTTTTCAAATTATATCAATAATTTTATATATCGAACATCTTCTGGGGGAACCATCATGAATGAATAAATCAACCAAACTTCAAAGTATGTAGAGATATTGAAGCGAGTTATTATAATATTCGATTGAAATTATATAAAATCAAACAGACCACTTTCAATTTATTGATGAAAGAGGATAGATTATCGTCAGGTGAACAATACGAATATCCGAAGGAATGCACACGAACGAGATCTGTGGAGAAACTGAACAGACAACTAATATGTTGAATCATGTACCATAATGACTTGTAATTTTAAAAATATAAATATTTATGCATTTTTCTAAACGGAATGCGCATATTCAATCAATTTTCAATAGATTATCGTATTGCAGAAATCACGATACAACTCCTTGACGCCTTTTTTTTCAACTTGCTATCTTGAATTTTCACTCAGTGAAAATTTTGCTGATAGATAGATTGATAGTTACATTTATTTCCTTAGGTTTCGACAATTTTACAATTGTATAGGATACGTCAAAAAAGTGACAATTTCCAATATAACAATATAGGAAAATGATGTAAAAATAAATTTTTTTCATAAATCAAAACACCACATTTTAAAATTTCCTGGTAACAAACTCTATAACATCATACAATGTCTTTTCACTAAATAAACTTTCATCTTTTTTTTGAAGCTGTTAATGTTACTACATTCTTCAATGGACCTTGGTAAACTATTGAACATTTTGACACCTAAATAATCAGGAATTTTTTAGTTATCTCGAGTCGAAAAGGCTTCTCGTGCAAGTTATTTTTTTGGCGAGTTTTCACATCATGAAGCTCCCTATTATATAAAAATTAATTTTTATTACTGAATACATGCACAAACAGCTCGAACACAAATAGACCAGGAAGAGTAAGTATACCCAATCTCTTGAAATGTTCCTTGCATGAGTCAGTGTATCTCAAGCCTAACATGCATCTCAGAACATTCTTCTGAGCAAGAAACACATCTTCTGACATAATCCCACGCCATATCTCAAGCGAGACTCACAGTTCGAATAATATATTGTGATGACTTCTCTTTCATTCAAAACCTGCCTGAGATTTCTAAACCGATAAGAAACAGAGTTTAGTTTGGATGTGAGATCCTAACAATGGCTTTTCCAGCTCAGAGTCTCATCCAAGGTTACCCCTAAAAACCTAGCAAAGCCCCCCTTAGAAACGTGTTTCCCATTTATATTAATGTTCAGTTGATTTGCCCGATTCTGATGACAATGAAAACGAATAACCTGAGGTACCAGAAATTGACATCATTTGAAATTGATTGGCATTTGAATTCCAAGATATTTTCCACTTCATCAGATATTGTCATTGTTCCATCATCACAATAAAAATAACTATTATATTCTGGAAGCAAAACATTTTCAATTCCGTGAAGGTACAAAATAAACAATTTTGGTCCCAAAATCGACCCTTGTGGAACCCCTGTATTCATTTCAATCCGCTCAGAATTGAACTTGCCACAATATTTCCTACTCGAATGAGTTATTGTCACAAATTGCTCTCTGGATGACAAGAAGGACTTTATCCATGGAAGAGAAGTACAGTTAATGCCCATTGTATTGAGTTTCATCGCCAAAACATCATGGTTCACACAGTCGAATGCCCTGATGAGATCACAAAATATGCCAGCAGGGCATTCGCCTGCCTCCATGTACTCAACAATTTTCTCATAAAATGTATACATAGCTGTAATGGTGGATCTTCCGCAAACATACCCGTGCTGATTTGCTGGAATAATATCAAAAGTATTCAGATAGTTGTCCAATCTATCCAGGAAACAATATTCCAGAATTTTGGAGAATGTTGATGGCACTGTTATTGGCCTATAATTATCCAAAGTGATATTCAAGTTTTGGTTACTTTTGACTTTGATATTCAGGCCTATACTCCTACGAGAAAAGAACAGTTCATTATGGTATGAATAAACGGAATGATGATGAAAATGATGTAGGTAGAGATATATAAGATAAAGAAGATAAAGATGATGATGATGGAGACGAAGAAGATGAAGATAAACAAAATGTAGTAGTCGTTGTCGGAGAATTCTAACAAAAATTTAAACGATGCGAAAGACTCCACTGACAATAATAATAATGTAAATGAATTCAAATAATCCTCGTACCGTATTGAGTTTCGTCTATATTCCAAGTGACTTTAATTGAATCGTTTTGTGTAATATCATCTCGAGAGTGACGGTTTATTTTTCCGCCGCCTTCCCAAAGTGGATTTGTAGATAGCCGTAAAATGAATTTCCATCGAGTGATGACGATATTAATGGCAATTACCTCAAGACCGAGTTATTTCCTGCCTGCCGGCGCATTTTGGGGGCGAGCAAACACTTCGAATTTGTGAATCGTCCATAAGAATCAGTATTGGAGTCTAGAAATCCAGTATGGAAGCATCTGTTTTCTGAAATTATATTAATATTATTTCATATATCGAACTTCTTCTGGGGGAACCATCATGAATGAATGACTAACCAAAATTCAGAGTACGTAGAGAAACACAAGCGAGTTTGAATATAATATTCGATTCGAATTATATAAAATCAAACAGACCACTTTCAATTGATCGATGAAAGAGGATAGATTATCGTCAGGTGAACAATACGGATATCCGAAAGAATGCACAAGAACGAGATCTGTGGAGAAACTGAACAGTTTCTCCACAGATCTATCTCCACAGATAGGTTGAATCATGTACCATTATGACTTGTAATTTTAAATATATAAATATTTATGCAATTTCCTAAACGGAATGTGCATATTCAAATAATTTTCAACAGATAAACTGTATAACAGAAATCACGATTCCACTTCTTTTTTTCAACTTGCTATCTTAAACTTTTACTTAGTGAAAGTTTGGAAGATATAAAAAGTGATATTCGAGTTTTGGTTACTTTTGATTTTGATATTCAAGATACAAGATTATGGTATGAATAAACGGAATGATGGTGAACATGATGAAGATAGAGATGTAAAAGAGATAATAAATATGAAGATAAATGAGATAAAGATGATGATGATGGAGACGAAGGAGATGAAGATAAAGAAAATGAAGTAGACGTCGGAGACAGAGAATTCGAAAAAAAGTTAAACTATGCGAAAGATCCCACTCACAATGATAATAATGTAACTGAATTCGAATAATCGTCGTAGAGTTTCGTCTATATTCCAAGCGACTTTAATTGGATCGTTTTGTGTAATATCATCTCGAGAGTGACGGTTTATTTTTCCGCCGCCTTCCCAAAGTGGATTTGTAGAAAGCCGTAAAATGAATTTCCATCGAGTAATGACGATATTAATGGCAATCTACCTCAAGACCGAGTTATTTCCTGCCTGCCGGTGCAGTTTCGGAGCGAGCGAGCACTCTTCGAGAGATACTACATTAGATAATCCGGAGGCGCAGTTGGTGCTTGGAGGGGGGGCTTTATCCGGGTTTAATTTAAAATTAATATAGCACAGGCGGCGAACGCCGGAAATGAGCTTCAGAAGGTGCGGGAGAGGGGAGGGGAAGTCGGGGGGTATCGGCGGGGGGCGGCGGAGACCGGCGCAACTCCCGGAATCCAGACAAGCCGATTAGGGATCCTTCGGCGACGACCGCCACTTAGCTAGCGTGGAAATCTATTAAGATTCCCCGAGTTAGGGTGTTGGATTCGAGAGGAGTGATTAAAATTTTTGAGAAATGTACCACAATAATGCCAAATTTTTTGGACTTTCATCAAACTCCTTCTTTTGCATTTATACATTGCACTCTTTTTCTTTAATTCTATGTTTTACGTCGGCCTATTTCCTCTACCAAGACCAATCACAGACTTCGGTGAACACATTGCCCCCTACCGGAAATTTTGCGAGACCTCTGGTATTCCAACCAGAGGTAGGGTTCTTTCACGAACCCAACATCTATGGACTTGGGACCGCCAGCTTCACGTCCTTTCCAAAGACGACATACCGGCAATATATCATTGATATATTGCCTGCGAGCTATGATGTGCTATTTTGCTGCAGTTGTATAGGCTTCCGACGCGGTCTTTTCCTGCATGAGGTCACCCATCCGAGTAGTTACCGCGCTCGGCTGTTAAACTTCAGATATCGAATTACTGTTAGTAAACCTGAAGAGCTGGGCAGTGCCCTTTGCCCAATTCTTACATGATGCAGGATTTCAAATTAGGGAGCTAGGGAGCAAATTCTTTTGTACAATAGGTGTTTTCATTACAAAAATACATAATTAGAATGATCGCAAAACTAAGTAGAAGAGAGTCATGCAGAGAGACCTTCAAAAAATTCAATATTTTGACTTTTATGAGCACATACATCATCGACGCGTGTTGGTTCATTTCCAAAAATAAAGCCCCTTTTAATGGAATCAGAATACACCATAAATATGATACCGGACGAAAAAACCTTATTTCACCTCACCGGTACAGCACAGTTTGGGATAAAAAATTATTGTTACGATATTGCCTTGGGTTCGTCGATTAAAACACCAAACAACACTAAACTTCTTTTATTATAACTCTCTATCACAATACAATACAACACAATCACTTAAATCGCTCCGATAACTTTCCAATGCTCGGTACTAAACTCTCTGTACTAAAAATTCTACACCTTCGCACTTAGCAATAACAAAACTCTCTCCACTTAGCTCTACTAAACTCTCGTCACTTAGCTCTGAATAAAACTTCCGAATCACTAACTCCCTGTAATACAAATTCTCTATCTGCGGCGAAGCCTGTCCCGTATTTATATCTGCGTACCTATCGAGAATCCTCTAGAGAAGCCCCGATGACGTGTCTCGAATTCTCCAGGCGGCATTTACGGTTCTTGGAAAATGACGTTCGCTACGACGCGATCCCTCATCTGCGTTTACGATTTCGTCAGGGCCGGCGTTAGGACGTAACAATATATTGGATGCAACTCTCTAGCAGATCACATACAGAATTAAGCTTCTGCACCAAATTTTCGAAAATCTCCGAAAAAATCACATATTCTGCTAAGACTGCTACACCATAGAAGAGTTTTTAACGTGGAAGCTTCAATTTTAAATGTAGTATGTAGAAATGATGCTTTTTATATTCTGTGCGAATTAATGTGTATTTATGGGTGTAAAAACAGGCGTGTGTATTTGTATCGATGTGACTATGCATATATCACATTTATCTTAAATCTGTAGTGTATTCTGATGATTTGTTGTTAGATTTTTTGTGGAAAAAAAAAAGAAAAATCTTCTTCACATATTTCAACTTTCAAACTCTGCCTACTAAGAATCCCTAACAATCAGTCAATCCTCGATATTTTGCTTCTTGGTAGAAATTAAAACAAATAATATAGAAAGTTCCAAGAATTATTTTACCACCACAAACCGTATTAATTTTTTTTGTAATTTAGGACAAAATAATTATTCACATAATTATAATTACTATTTATTTCACTGAAATATTCTAAATGCAAGGCTCTATTCCAATAACCGTATGTCAAATTATCACTTATTATGGAACACCAATATTATTCAATTTAAAAGTAGACTTCTGACAAGTTTGTGTATAAGGAGTTGAAATATAGTAGGATGACTTTTTAGACAGTTAAGAAGTCAGTAGAACATTGATTTCGAATTATGGAATGCTTTTACCTTTTCCTCTCTTACTATGTATCACAAGTTACCTTTGTTTTATCATCATTCAGAAACATCTTCTGTTCGTCTGCAATAGGAGGTGCTTCGATTTCTTCAGTCTGCTATATTATTAATTAAATTAGACTCCAGGAGTAAAAAAACTTTACTATAGAAGCGTTGGAGATGGTCGAATTATTGTGTAGAAATCAGCAATCCGTATAGGGGATGTTCTGTATTTTCTGAACAAATCTTTGCTTTTTTATAATACGCAGTGATTCATTTTTTCTTCTCCTAATCTTACGACGTTGAGTTAATATTTTGCTCCGCTCACAGCTGTGCAGACCACCTCAAAAGTTGGCAGTTAATGCAATAAATGCAAAACGGAATGTTTACATGATAATACACCTGAATACATTGGATCCAACTCCAGACTTTCCTGAGCACCTTTCATTACTAAGTACTCATAATTAATTGACAAAGTGAAAGAAGTATTAATTTTCAAACCTTTGAGATAATGGGCAATGATGGCGATCACGATTACTACGTGAAACATTTTTACTGGTTTTAGCAGCCTCAAAATATAGAAATCCAGACTCCAGACGTTCAGATTTTTTCCAACATTCGAAGTCATCTGCTCCACTTATCGGGTAGATTATACGTTTCAAAGTACCCCATGAAATGTATCAAGAACACTGAGGTTTGAGAATCTTGTTGGCCATGCATTCCAACTTTTTGGTGAGATAATCAGATACTTGTTTTGTGCCATGAGCTGGAAAACCACCTAATTGGTAAAGACAAGAGATAAATCATTAGAATAATATTTGAGAGTAAACGCTAAGGGTTTCCTTGGATTATAATGTAGCTATAAAAATGTTACGTGTTTGGTATACAAATTCAGTATAATTCCATAGTACATCGTATTAGTTCAACCTCGATTTCAAGTTGGGCCAATATAGATATATCATAAGTGGAATGGAATTTTCATTCAGTTTGCACCACCAGAAAATCAGTGAGTTGCCACAGAGATGTTCGGGTGCATTCAAAATAGTGTTCGATGAAAGAAAATATACAAAGAATGTGATGATATTTTTGTTATTGTGGATTGACTATTTCTTATCAAGTTCCCAAAATATCTCTAACTCTCATAAAATTAGTCAAACTGACAAGACTCTCCAATATTCAAAGTGGGTCATATTATTTTCAATATACATCTTTATCAGGAAGATGCAAAGGATATCCAGAAAAAATACTGAATATTCGGCCCGATATTCAATGAAAGTCTAGAAACATATAATTTTCTTCTAATTGAAAACAGAATCCTTCGAAAATCAGGTCCTTCATTCAGGTTCATATAAAAAAAAGAGAAACGTTAATGAATCCTTCTAGACCAGGAGGTGGTGACAGGTGACGTTTCCCCATAGTACACTGCATGCTTTTTTAAGGCTTGATAATTAATCCTAAAATATGAAAAATAGACAGGTTCCTGGCAGCCGAGCGTGTGCACTTCATAAGGAAAAACGCTTTTCCTTTTGTGGGGAATTATCGTGTTTTTGATTCGCATGCCGTTTTCGAATTCATTGATATCATTTCAAGTTACTGACGTAAACGGCATGCATGTAGCTACAGCCCAACATACAAAAATTATGAAAAAATTGAATATAATTTTTTAAATTCAAGCAAAGAATTGAAAAATTCCGTGGCTTTTTCTTGCACGCTGTATTAGTATTGTATTAGTGATTATTATTTTAAGCTAAAATAATGAATGGAAAAATACGAAAATTCCCGACAAAAAGAAAAACGTTTCTCCTTATGAAGTGCACGGGCTCGGCTGCCAGAAACCTGTCTATTATTCATATTTTAGGGGTAATTATCAAGGCTTGAAAAGTCATGCAGTGTAAAATGGGAGAAGTCACCTGTCACCACCTCCTGGTCTATTTATGCGATACAGTGTCACGCTTCTGCAGCGCTCTAGCGGCCAGAAATTGAAATGGATTCTATTGATCCGGTTGAGGAAACGCTTAATGTGAGCGCCCTCTTCATAAAGGGTGCTGAACCCTGGAAATTGCAGCAGGAACTCTACAAACGTTTCCTGCAGACTCGCAGGACATTCAGAAAACGCGGTACAGAGTCCTTGAACGACTGCGTGGCGGAATCTTAAACTCACAAATAGCAGGGAGGAGAATTCCTGCGGACATGAGATAGAAAACTATCACACAATGTTTCGCTTGGAAATCGTTATAGCGACTCCTGCCATCTTTGTTGCAAATGGAATATAATTTTTACTGAGGATTGGAGAGTTTGGAGAATAATAGTTTTCCAGATTAGCTTTATTGATGCTTTGTGTGACGAGAGTAGAAAGTTCTGCCAATTACTCGAAACACTTCTTCTCCAAACCACTCTTTGTATTTTTCTTTACATGTAGAAAATGCAAATTCTGAGAAGGTTTGATCTTTAGAAATGATCACTTTCACTATATTGTAGATACTTGGTGAAAATCCATATTTAACAAAAAATATAACAGTTCTTTGTGCGATTTTCGATAACAATGGGAACCAGTGACAATTTTTTAAAAAAATTATTACTTCTAATGCTTGTAGCAGTACAAGTAGAAAGTAACCATTGCGATGAAGAGAAGAGTATCATTCCAGAATAATTTCAGTTTCAATGTTTGATTTCACAAAGTTTAAATAGTTCCGAGAAAAATAGCTACTTATGTGAACAATTAGAAATGGTTTTAATTTGTTTAACACACGCGATTTCTGCCGAATGAGCATAGCGAGAACCCGACAAGTAGCGTGGTTTATGCAAAAAGAAATTTTCTATTGCATTACATACGTACAAGATGTTTTCTTGAGCCGATAAAAAATATTCTTTCATCATTTTCTAAGAGTAAAGCTAGCTACTTCACCAAATTTCCCAATTAACAAGTTTATTCATAACATCGCCTGCCAGTTTGACGTCTCTCACGAGATTGTAATGTTCGACTGGAAGGGAATGTCTTCTGAAAGGACAAAAAAGCGAAACAATGATTGAAGAGAGCCCAGGTTCACTGAATAATACGGAAACAGCGACAGAAAACATTCTTTTCAAAAGGGGAAATAAACGAATATTTTCAACGCTAATGTATCACCTTGCAGTCTCTAGAAAAGAAATCTACTGGAATTGCAGACGATAAATACGTAACAATCCAATAACAAATTTTTGATGGTGTAATGAGCAAGTGACGAGAAGTAAATGTTGTAAGCGAGAAGTTTTCTGTCCTGTCACATTTTGAAATTTGAATAGGATGCAATGATAGTAAGAATGGTAGATTCTTGTAGAAATGCACAACTAAATTTCACATCAAGAGGAAGAAAGAATACGTGTTCACAATCAAGAAAATATTTCTGGTACTCAAGGTGTAGGTTTTGTTAAGATCGTGTGTATCATACCATCTTGATATCTGAAGAAGTTATTCTTTATTTGGATTAATATATGAAGGATTTTATGCATAATTTCATTGTAACGGAGAATGCGTCTGTTCAATTTTCTTAACTGAGCTATACGAAGTAATCTCTGAAGTGTGACACTTTCCATGTCATAATTATTGAAAAAAATATTTTTCAATTATTCGATCGGATATACATATAGAGATTTTCGACGAGAGTTTCGAAGGAAAAAATAAATTCCTGATTCTAGTGGGTTTTAGGCAACAATAAAAAACTTATATGAAAAGTTCATTACTGTACTGTAAGAAATGATGATGATGATTTATACATTTTGTCAAAGTCGTAAAAAAGTATCATTTTTTTATAGTTGACTTGAACTGTTACTGTGTTGGTAAATCATCCAACCGAGTTTATCACAAACCTGAACGAGATAGGTACCAATAGTTATTTTGAATTTTCATTTCTGACGATTTATGGAGAAATAGAGTAATCGATAATAATATAATAATAACTTTATTCACAATATATACAGATTGGGACACAATTGAAATGAAGTGTAAAATAATGTGGTTGAGCGATAAGAGCAATGTGTGTATACTTTTCTTTCTGGGTAAACAATCGTACTATTTTATGTTGTACATTCCTAGCAATATTTTTCCACATTTTTGCTGACTAATTTTTCATAGTATTTTTTTGAAAGATTAGGTGAAATGTATTTCATGGCAAACAATGTATGCACCTTGGTACTGTCATGTTGAAATTTTTTTTTTGAAATCTGATTTTGTTGAGTTCAGGCCTAATAGTCCAAGAGACGGAATAGAGGCTTCACCCATCTGTTTACCGGATGGTACATACTTTTCATACGAATACGCCTATAATGGCTTGCCTATCAAAAAGTGGTTGAAACTACATACAGTGAGATTCAAATATTCCCACCATAAGAAAAACATTTTTATTATCGACTTGTCAGAACATTTTATTCCATATAAAAATTGGTGTATTGCAAAATACTCTCATGAGTTGTCAAAATTTCAAATTTTCGAACATTGTACAGGGGAGAACGAAAAATAGACATTTTGATCAGGAGTAAACCACATCTCATTTTTGGCACAATCAAAAAGTTAATTCGAAGGAATTGTTCAGAATTTTAATCAATATTCAAATTTGGAATCACATCCAGGGTAGTTTGTTTACTCTTGATCAAAATTCTTTCGTTTTCGTTCTCCCCTGTACACTGTTCGGAAATTTGAAATTTTGACAACTCATGCAAGTATTCTGCAATATACCAATTTCAATGAAGAATAAAATTTCCTGACAAATCGATAATTAATATGGTGGAAATTTTTGAATCTTAGTGTATATAGTTTGGACCACATTTTGATAGACAATCCTTTATAGACGTTTTCTCTATTTATGAAACCCTATAAAAAGTATGTTTCATCCGGTGCACAAATGGTTGAAGGTCGACCTCTATTCTGTCCCTTGGACTATAATTTGTAAGACTTGCTCCTTGCTTTTGATTCACGAAAACATCATCATCATGAAGGCATTATGTGTCATTTGAAGTTATGTGTTGGAAAGTAATGTTGTTGAAGCCAACATTATTCAGAATCCTTCAATGGTGGTATTGGTGGGAATTGGGATCAATTGGATTGGAGGAAAACTATTGTTCCTTTGCCAACGTTTGGAATTTTAATAAATTCAAAATCAGGGCTCTATAACAATGAGTTTCGTGTTAAAGTGGTAGGATATAAATAAAATAAGAGAATGCCAAGAAACTATTGAAACATTTTCAGGGGTTCAAGATGTTGATTATTGAAAAAAAATTAAATTATGATTATTTTATTAAAAAAAAAACTCAAAAAATAATTACCCGCCATCATAAACTAATAAAATTCTTAAGTATGACAGACGATCAAATAAAATGAACGATACAATTATAAAATATAACAAAATACCATATGTGAGAGATCTCTCTGAGAGAATTGCAAAGATTTTCAATGAAGGACAATTTGAAATTGCTTTCTCTAACGATAACACTATCGGAAAAAGATTCTTTTCACGTCAAAAAGAAAAAACTCCCACTGATCTACAATCGAACGTTGTCTACAAAATTAATTGTAATAATTGCACTAAATTTTATGTGGGTCAAACAGGACGATATTTAAAAAAACGAATCTCTGAACACGATAGAGACACACGAAAGCTGAATGTGAAAAATCTCACAGCCTTAGTTGAACACACTAGAGAAAATGGCCATACTTTTGATTTTACAAAACCCATCATTGTTGATCAGAAATCTTCTCTGTCAAAAAGGCTATTCAGTGAAATGATACAAATTCTTCACAAAGACAGTATTAATACAAGAAGAGATATAGAAGGATTGGATACGGCTTATTACAATCTGATAAGTCAGCTACCGAAATGATTCTTTATCATTATACGGTGTTTTCAACAATCACGTTTGTTTTTTTTCCTATCAGCATTCATAAGAAGTACAGCCATTCTATGAATTTTATTTCAGTATTCGTTTGTCTCGTGCTCAATGTGGAATTGTTTGTACCTAGAGTGTGTATCTAAAATGTCTGTTTCATACATAATTTTAATATTTTTACTCGGAAAAACTGATTTGTCAATTTTTTTTTAATAATCAACATCTCGAACCCCTGAAAATGTTCCAATAGTTTCTTGGCATTCTCTTATTTTATTTATATCCTATCATTTTAACACGAAACTCATTGTTATAGAGCCCTGATGATGAATTTATCAAAATTCGAAACGTTGGCAAATAAACAATAGTTTTTCTCCAATCAAATTAATCCCAATTCCCACCAATACCACCATTGAAGAATTTATTTCTGGATCACCAAACCTAGCAAAACTGTGAAAATTATCCAGAATGGTCAAAGAGGGCTTGGCTGTAGTCTGAATTGATAGCGGTTTTTGGGTTGATTGGCCGTGGTCTGCAGTTGATGTTTCGTCTATTTTCGGCAGCAGTAACCAGTCCATTGTACCGCTGAAAACTGACGGCATAATTCTAGAAGATATTGTTTCATGTAACAGCATTGTCCCTAAAAAAGTGATATGGGCTCGTAGTTTATGAACAAAAGATTAAACTTCTGCTTGAAAGGAATGTGTTTAAGAATATCAGCAAATTAATTTTTGTTTACCCTCCTTGTTCAAAAGAATACTGTGGAAAGTTGTATCGAAAAATAAATCACTGGCATTGGTAACGGGGTGAAAACAAAGAAGTGGCGCATCCCACATATTTCTCCACTCAAAAAAAACAGTAAATTTCACGAAATTCAACCCTTGTTTCCGAATCAAACAAACAACATCCAGACACTTACCAAAAAAAGACCACGTTGACAGAGACCGGTATTAAATCAGAGAAGTCGTGTTGTCGTTAGCGAGAGTAATATAAAGTCGTTATCAGATTATTCAACCCTAGTAGAGAACTTACGAACTACTAAATGGGTGGATTGTAGTCTATTAATCAAGGCAGCGGAGGGTTGCTCCGCCGAATATCTACATTTCGCTCCCATAAATACGGGGTGATAGCGATTGCAGATACGGCGCATGTAAATTATGTTTTATTATACCATAACCGAGTACTGTCAACGTGCATAATGTGTATAACATGCTGATATGTATTCAATTATACATGACGAAGGAGAGATTTCATAGTGGGAAGTTGGGCTGGTATTATTCCCTTCCAGAGGTATTTACGTGTTATGATGGTGGAGTGTTTTTCAGTCTTAACGAAAGACTGAGTATAAGTCGTTTTGGTTGAGCGTATGTTACTTCAATTAAAACACACATACAGACTTTCCCGTAAAATTTGAATGACAAAAAATCAAGTGGAATCATTCCATCGTTATCATGAATTTTTTCAACGCAAATCTAAACAAGATAAATAAAAGCAATGTCATTATGATTATTAAAATCGGACATTTCATTCAGTTTCAATAATATTAAATGCCTATTATGGATTTTATCTACACCCGTACTCTAATAATATACTTATATGCCCACAACCCGTTTTATAATGAAATACATTACGAAACAGATTTTTCATTACGATACAGATTTTCAACCAATAGAAACCCATTATTTTTTAATCAAGCATGATGTGCATGCTCTGCATTTGACATTTGTCAAGTCAAAATCGGTATAGGTATTGAACTTTTGAAGAATATAGCCAAACTTCGATAATCATAACAAAATATCTGATACCAGCGATATGGGAGAATCACCTTCGACACCTTCACCGACAGAAATACAGTTAGAATGATTGAATTTTTCATTTGACAAATGCATGATTTATTACTTATTTCTTCAACAAATTTTTGTGGGCTCTCCGTAGCCGAGCCGTCTGTGGCGCTGACATTGGTTATTCTAGCTGGAGGAGACGTTGGTTCGATTCCGCTCTCGAGTAATCTTTTTTTCTTTGATTTTTGATCTTCTTCTCATATCTCATCGTTTTATTTCTCGAAGTAATACTATTAATTAAAATTCTCTGAAATTTTTTAATGAAATTCGTTAAATTAATATCATTGTGTGCAATACAAATATAAATATAATATTTGTAGTTCTTCATTATTTATCGGGTGTAGATAAAATAGCGTATGCAACTCTCATGTAATGGTTATCAATACACTCGCATAAACCATTCGAAACTCACCTTCGGCTCGTTTCGTATTCCGGTTTATGCTCATATATTAATAACCATCATTACACGATCGTTGCATAATATACTATTATGTTATTATTGGTCTATACTTGATAAAAATCTGTTGTATAGTCAAACACATATAATATGAGTGAAATTCACACAATAGTGTCTCCTGATTATATTATATATAGTATTCTTGCTTAGGGTGGAACCACACAATCATATTCAGCTTATATGTGACACAAAATGACTATTATTTTATTTTCCCCTTTATGCAGAGAAAAAACTTATAGCTGATATAATTTGAAAACTGTTGTTCAATAACGATGCCACAGAATTTTAATAGAGTGAGACAGCATTAGTACTGTTGATATGAATTTAAAATTTCGCGACTGTTTTTCGATGGTATTGGGTTGACAAGGATATGATGTTGCCACGAATATATCGATATTTTGTTTTATCTACAAATGTTGACAGTGACAGCTTAGTCTTTTGGAAGATAGATCAAGTATAATCTTACGATCAACAGCTGTGCTTTATGCAATAATCCATTTTATTGCAATGATAATATCAAAATACCGAATTCATCATAGGGAAAAACTGAGATTACATATATAATCCACCATTCAAATTGCTCAAATGATTTGGAATTCCGTCAATATAACTCTGAATAGATTTTTTCGGTTTTTGTCATCCCAATAAATGAAAAAAAATACAGAAATTCTTTAAAAGGACGTACAAGAATGTGTCCTGGAAATGTCAATCTAAACAAAATGGATTTTTTTGCAAATATTTGATGTATATTGTGGGAAAATTGTATTATTCGTTTATATATCCACTGGTTAGGTCAATAAATAGTTTCTTGTCTAGGTTTGAAACAGATATGCCGGTTAGTGAAATTTTGTAGCAAACTACTTTGGGGCCGTTCATAAAATACGTTCGCATACAAGAGGGGGGAGGGGTCTGGCTGAGTGTGACAAGATGTGACAAGGGGGGACGGGGGGTATACGGCAACGTGACGTTCGCCGTTTATTATTTTTTGACATGAGAACTAGAAGCCAGCGTGACCACTTTTGGTAGAAATCTACTTTTTTAGTAGATTTCTGACAAAAATTGAAAAATCTTGGTATGAAAGAAATCTTCAGTAGATTTTGGTAGAAATTTACATGTGCGACATCTTCTAACGAATTCCTAAACTCGTCAGATTTTTTAATCAAATCTAGAGTGACTCCATCTTTGCGAATGAAATTTCAATTGAAAATGCGAATTAATCTTGCTACAGTACACTGTATTTCACTGTACGAATGAAAAAAAATAAAAAATAAAGCGATTTTTTACTGTTTCATTGAGTTATTGAGGATTGAATCTTCTGATTATGTGAAATATGTATATTATTTGTGGCCACCAATGAATAAATATTTTTAATTTTCAGAATTTGTGTACTATCATTTAGAATTAATCATACTCAGCAGGGGGGTGTCTTAGTTTTTGTGACGAAATATTTATAAGGGGGGTCACAAAAAGTGTGACACAGCGTGACAATGGGGGGAGGGAAGGGGGACAAAAAAAGCTGATTTTAGTGTGACGTATTTTATGAACGGTCCCTCTCCAACTATATAGAAATATCCTACAATTGAATCAAGTTTCAAGGGTTCGAGCTAAATAAAGCTAAATTTTTTATCGTTCTAACGTAAACTATATATTTATTGATTATTTATTTTTTAAGAGTTGAAATCTAGTTTTCACAGACAGTATTGAGCGGGATAAAAAAAATGAGGTAGAAAGAAAAAATCTGTGACCCTGTACCATCAACATGTGCTTTACAACAACTTCATTGGTGTTCTTCACAAATGTGTACACCTATGAGTAAAGCTATCGCGATGAAAAAACTATCACGATCCAAAAAGGTTCCAAGATGTGTTAATGGAAGAACCTCTAACCACTTGTCTTGACTCTCTGACTGAGAGTGATAAGGGTCTAGCGCGTTCCACTTCATTTTCCGTCAAAAAATTGACTTTGTTTATTTTCACATAGAGGTGTATCCCAATGACTTTGGGCAGATTTTTTGATGAAGCCACGTAAAACTGTAAAATACCACATACCGATACAGAATTATCTACATCGGTTATTGCATTCGTCGATAGCATCATGGATACCGTCACTTCATTTTTTAATATACAGATTCACTCGAAAGAGAAGCCCTGTGATGTTTGAAGAACACCGCGTGAATCAAGAGACAGGATACGAATCAACATTAACTTTAAAATTTTGAAGTTTGTACGCCTCAGGAAAAACCTCCTTCGGCGAGGGGTTTCAGAGTTCAGCTGTTCTATCGAAAAAAATGCCTGGGCAAGAGATGTTCAGAAGGTCTCCATGCTCACAACAAAGGGGTGGAGATTCCGCATTTGTCGGGTCATCCGTATTGATACTGCCAATGGTTGAACGATTGAAGACAATTCAGAAGAGCACCGACCATGAAAATATCTAGGGCAGAGAGACAAGTTTGCGCTCTTTCTACGATGCTCCAACGAAGATACAGCTCCAAAAGGTATATAAAGATCTTACGTACACTAAGCCCACCATAAGGAATGGAAGGAGTAGCTTGCAAAATAGTTCCTCATAATGAAAAAGAGGATCTGTAAGATATATCCAGATGGGGCTTAAATAGGCTATATTCAGGACAGGAGTAATTCGATGAAAATCGTTTTATCTTGTTTGGAAATTATTTTCAGTAATGAATCTCGAGCACTCTGTCGATATTTATTAATCGTAGAGTCTGGATAACAAGAAACAATATCTATCATTTCATCTTTCATTTCGGGATATCACAGAAAGCTACAAAGGGAATCAACAGAGCATCATAATCACCAATTGCTATTCAAATTAGCATATATCAAGAATATTTCTGCAGGATGAAAAAACCTAAAAGGCATTGTGACCCCAATCAGATACATTTCTTCCCATGATCCCATTCGTTTCCTTTCTGTCGGCGCAATCTAGATCCACGATGTCATCCAAGCAAAACAATTACGCTACAAATAAATAGGAATCGGCATTATCATCCACCACTCCAAGGGGATGAAAAGCATATGTTTCCAGCCATTTAACGAATTAGGGCTTGATCCGTACAACATTATAAAGTGCATCTGAAAGTTAGGGTGGACGCCCCGAGCTTCCCACGGGTGACTTGATGTCGATGCGTGCCAACAACCGCTAACCAAACAGAACCACCCCGACTTTGACAATTAACGGTTATTGTTACGTAAAGTGAGCGGTGTCGCTATTTATTATCCGAGTGACTTGGAAAAAGTTGTTGAAACACGCACTTTAATTGGGTGGGAACATCAACAATATCGGGAATGTTGGAAAAAATTAAAAAGGGATTCCTGATTGCTGGAGTAGCGATTTGTGTGACCAGTATTGTTGGAGGGAAATATATTTCCACGAATTGTGTTTCAATCTCAACGATGCATTGCGTGCCTTTTGGAGAAACAAAAAACAACTGGTACATCTCTGGTTTTTTGGGCTTGAGGGCCGTGTAGTGGAATTTTTACTTCCGGAGCTTTCGGCTACATCTGCGGCAGCCATCTTCAGCGGCTTGGTCTCAGTTGGACTCCTCTATGTGAGTTTACTACGACTGTTTGCAAATCTGGAATTGACTCGTTATTATTTCTCGGTCCGCCAGTGTTCTGTTGGTCGTCCGATTCCCTGGTTCTATCTGGCTTCGTCTTGGCTGTTCTTAGAACTGGATACCAAATTTTGTTCAAATTTAGTCCTTCTTCCTTTCTGTTGAAGTTACCCTTGTGCTTATGTATCTCAATCGCTTCCCGGTATAAGCGAGTGGAGTAATGAGTCGTCGTTGACAGAATTGAAGTTTTGTCGAATTGTATGTTGTGGTCGTTCAGAAGGGCGTGCTCAGCTACAGCTGATTTGTCAGTTTGTCCCAACCGACAATTTCTACTATGCTCATTGATTCGAGTCTTAAAACTGCATTTGGTGGTCCCTATATATACTTTTCCACACGAGCATGGAATTCTGTATAAAAAAAAACTGGGAATGAATCGAAAATAATCTATGATGAGAATGAAAAGTAATTAAGCACCATATACCCTTTTACAACTATTGTAGTTTGTTAAAAAAAGGAACACGAAGTCGTCTCATATATGTTTTAAATTTAAAGTTAAAAATTGTTGAAGAAATTGATTATAAGTAATAATAAGTAATACTTACAATAAATGGGGAACTTTTCCTAGAGATCAATTACCCTAACACCAAACTGATATATTTGCACCCAACGCGCGTTTCGCTAACGAGGTTAGCATCTTCAGGAGAAGGAAACTGATAGTCAATCAATTCAATATCTGGTACTGTTACAAGGGAATCACGTGGTCTCTGGAGCACCACTTACCCAAGATCAAACTGATTTGGGGGAATATTCATTTCATTCTCAATAAATTTCCAAAATTATGTGATGTTGTTTTTGTTAGGGATTGAATTACCTGATGTTGTAATACTATATTTCTTTAGCTTCATGAGACTATAAAATAATATTTCCAAATCCAAAACCAAATCATTTCGCGACATCATTCATCACTTTTTTGGGTACAGAAAGCGCCAGACGAGCCCATTAGCGAAATGCAAAAAATATCAATTAATCAAATTGAAGATACCCTCAGCAATTCTCTGGTATTTTTCGTGAGTGAAACCATAAAAGCCAAACGACTCTTTTTCGTAGTGACAAAATGCTGAAAAAAAGTGCAGAGATAGCGCGACAAGTATTCAGTTGGCAAACCCGCTTTTCCGGTGCGATAATGATAATTACAACTGACAAGTATTTTTAATTTTTCTTCTTCGCTCGGAGCGTGTGAATATTTGCATAATACGCTGCCGTTTTGACTTGTGACTTGGCTGGAAGGGAAGTTGGTGGCCAGAGGCGTATCAAATAGATTCATCAACTCGATATCAAGCAGATTGGGTAAATTTGAGTACAAGAGAATGAAGCCGACAAAATAGGGAGAAAAATAATTAGGTGTATTTTTTTATATGCAGATTCAAACGAAAGGGAAGCCCTGTAATGTTCAAAGAACACCGCGTGAATCAAGAGACAGGAGACACGAATTAACATTCACTTTGAATTTTTGAAGTTTGTAAGCCTCAAGAAAAAACCTCTCTCGGCATGGTCCATAGCTCAGCTGTTCTATTGAAAAATGATCCCTGAGCAAGTGAGGTTCGACAGGTCTCCAAACTCAGAACAAAGGGGTGGGAAATCTGTACCCGTCGAGTCATGCGTGTAGATATTGCCAAAGGTGGAACGATTGATAACAATTCAGAAGAGCACCGACCGTGAAAATATCTATGGAAGAGAGACCAATCTCCGGCCCTTCTACGATGTTCCAATAAAGTGAGCGAGTCTGTGAGCGAAGAATCAACAACAAGACAGATTGCCTTTTTCTGAATTGAATCGAGAAGCCTCAATGAATGTTTTGGTGCCGAACTCCACACATGAGAACTATATTCCAACACGGGTCGTATCTGAGCCTCGTAGATCATTAGAAGCTGACGAGAAGTGAAGTATTTCTTCGCACGAAATAGAAATGTAAGTTCCTGGGAATCACTTTCAGCGATCGATCTCACATAGCGATTATTACTGATCGTAATCCCTAGCATCGAGATATTTGACTTTGTAGAAATAGTTACTCCTGAAATCTGAATACTAGACGATGATAAATTGGCTTTCGTTGAGAAGAAACATGCCTGGGTTTTCCTACATGCCTGGGTTTTCCTACCATTAAATTCCACCAAGTTCATGTTACCCCGTTCTATTAATTTTACCAAGTTATCGTTGAATTTATTGACGTGAATGTTTCTTTGAATTTTTGTTTCTCGAGTTGGTTGAGGGACTCTGGAAGAGAAACTAGTATGAAGAGTACTGTCAACCGTAAAACTATGTACTGAACAAGATGTTTTCTCGAGCAAATGATATGAAGCAGAAATAAAATGCTTAGGGGTTGGCTGCTGAGAGGAAATTGCAAATAGCACAAGAGATACTATTTGAACGTCATTATTTTGTGGTGAAATAAGAATAAATATATATTAATTCTTATTTTGTCGGATTGTGGTAGTTTACAATACCCAGAAAACTACGGAACAAGCACAAGAGATGTTAGCTCACTCAGACATCTTGGAAAATTTGTTGCATTACATATAAATTATTAACATCATTACATAAAAATGTTTGGTGCAGGCCAAAAATGTACAAGTATTGATTACAAAAACACATTAATACCTCAACGTTCATTGAAATGATGAACATTCATTGTTTGTATGTTGATTAAATCGATTCCAAATGAAATTTCGAACATCTGAATAAAATAGTCAGGTGTTGAAATTATTCACAACATGATTTCAGAACAACTATAAACACAAACGAAAAGGCCAGAGGTCACATGAGTTTGTAACTAGATCTCATGAGTTCTTTCTATGCATGAAAGAAGTGCTGCAGAATAAAAGCATGAGTTTTTTTTCAAATGTGTTAGTAGGAAGTGATCTGATTCTTCATTGGGGTAATTATCGTAAAATGCAATATTCGGAAAACTATTTTTTGACTTTGGTTATTTATAGCGACCTTTAATTATTTGACTAAAAATCATCTCGAAAAATAAGCACTTCTCAAAGTTTCAAATATCAGAACCTTTCTGTCTGAAAGCAAAACTATTTCTGGAAACTATACTTTTGAGATCACCCATGTCTCCTTACCATGAATGGGGAGTATCAATCGTGATTGAACATAAAACTCATCTACCCAATTGACATAAATCGACAAAACAATATTTTTTGTTTTCTCTTCGTTTTATTTCATATTATTCTCAATGAACCACGGAGCTGCTTAAAAAGAGTGGTGTTGTTTGTGAACAACAAACATCTTTTTGAAGCTATGGGGTTGCTAAAATAATTTTTGTATAGATTGAACAACATGGTCCCGATGTGGAACACTGTGGATCCCGTTATGGATTTCTGTGAAAGATGGATATTTTTCATTTATGGTAACAGCACGAATTGTTAAATGAGATTGGAAAAGTTCAAGGAAAAATCCTCAAATACATTAAAAAACCATTACCGCAAAGAGAAGACTACCTCACTCACGACCCTCAGAACTGTATATATATCTCAACATCTCAGAACTGTATACATAGTCAACATCTGAGTAAAAGATGGGGAATCAATTTTCGCCAAAAAAATTCGTGTGCCATTTTCATCCAATCACTTCTCATTCATCATATATCCTATTAGAACAATTTTGATTTCATTGTTTCCTTCGTTCAACTCTTCAGGTTCCTATAACAAAGCTCAAGGCAGCAGAAAAAGGATACAGTAAAATACACACGATTGGATCGAGATTTCTGGCAAACAATATCACAGTTCACCATTGAGATGAGTGATAATCGCACATAAAACTGTGATATTCTTTGTTAACTATGGATTTTCATCAAGTATCGGCCAGTTCAATACAATTTTTGAAGAAAGTTAGTATTGATTTTTTGGCTAGTTAAAATTTTGAACTTCGCCAACGATGCACCTCTTTGAATCAGAACATTCGGTTTTCAATCAATGTTAAATAGGAGAGAAGTTTGTGCAGCTGAAGACAAAAAACAGAAGCCAGGCTGCCTTGGAGGGAAGCAGATATGGACAAAGAAAATGGATAAGAAAATCAAATCTCGCCAGGTATTCAATACGAGTATTCACGAAGGCTCTCAATTTATCGGTTGACTTTTTCTAGACAAAAAGAATGGAAATCTGTAAGCACAAAATGCAGGCGAAGCGATAGAGATTCGCTTAGAATATGATTATGTACACAGTGTCATGAGGTATGAGAAGGAAACGATGTGCTCTTATTGGAGTGTGGATGTGGAGCTTTACATTGCAGTGGAATATGAAATATGCATTTTTTATATTTTTCTTTGAATTTCTCAAAATTTGGTGAAATAAAATTTTAGAACAGAATATTATCGAATACATTCAACAATATTATTTCTGAATATATTGATTCTAAAGGCAAACGAAATTCTAATAAAACGAATCAATGCTGTTCTGTGGAAAAGGAAGCTGTAGTGATGAGCATGATAGAAATTTCACATTCTGAACTTTCCAGATTGTTTCTATATGTTAGGAGGGGAAAGGTACTATCACTTTCTAGGCACATCAAAATCTTTGTCACAATCATAGGAATTACAAAGATATTCAACTACCAAGTATCGTTACATAACACGAAAGTGAACATTTGGTGATATTTGTCGTTGTTAAGTAGGAGACTTTTTCAATATTCTCCAGGCTTATACTTGAATGCATAAAAATCAGTCTCACTCTAAGCGAATGGGTGTCGCCCGCTTCGATTTTGTGATTACAGAGTTCTGCTACAGAATATGAATATATGAATGGAAAACGTACAAACTCTTTTCGGGAAAGGTACTGCCAAATAAGTCATAAGACTGGATAATCAAGTGAGTACCTGGGAAAAACACTTTTTCACAGCGAACTTTTCAACCATTCGAATCGATTGAAGTTATGTTAGATCAGACATTGCTGCATATGCTTGGTTCCTTACAGCTAGAGCAATACTTCTCACTTTTTAAATATTGATTTTTATCCGTATTGTTGTGATTTCCTTAACGAACGCCACTGTCGCCCGCTCTTTTCCTTGAAAGGGGCGAATTCTCCGAGTCATTCTTCTGACGATAGGTGGTGCGATAAGCGACGGACGAGGGTGTCGATAAAGGACTCTAAAAGGATGCCCCGGGGAGTTGTGAGTGATCATGTCACAAGGAGTATTATTTATTATGGAAACGGAGGTTTCAGAAGGCTTGATACCATTGTTAAATTGATACCGATTGCCTTACCAACTTGTGAAGAGGCGTGAGGGATCTATCAGAGCCGAAACGTGCATTTCGAGTGGGGGATTCTGAAAGTACTGGAGTTTTTCTAGGTTTCCATCCAAGAAATCAGAATTACAGAGGTTTCAAAGAAGAACCTCCGCTAATTGTTTCACCATCTTTATTTCTTCCTGATTTTTCTGAAATGCTGACTCAGCATAACGTCGATTGACTCCTAATAAACAATGATATTGGAACCTTCGGTGGAAATTGAAAATTTCTGCAGAGATCCATTGCCCTGACACCAAACTGATACTATTTGCACTCGACGGGCGTTTTGCTAACAAGTTTAGCATCTCCACGAGAGAAACATTGATACTATATCTGAAGGTTGATCTCTACAAAAACTACGAACCTTTATTTGATGAAAAACTCAAATTCTCCATGTCTCATATTGTATTCATCAAAAGCGTAAGCGAAATGAAAAAACGAACTCCAGCTCCCCAACCTACCTATTTCTGAGTGAAATCATAATCCACAAAATAGGACACCAACTACAAAATTACTATTTATTCTTCTTCCCTGTACACTGTTCGGAAATTTGTAATTTTGACAACTCATATGCAAGTATTCTGCACCTCACCATTTTTTATGAGGAATAAAACTTTCTGACGAATCATTAATAAATTTTTGAATCTCACTGTATATAGCCTGGAAACATTCGATAGGCAAGCCATTTCATTCGGTAAACAGTATGGTGAAAGTAGACCTCTATCCCGTCTCTTGACTCTTGAACTATAATGAAAAACGAAATCAAATGAAATGAACATAGTTGTGTAATTGTGTAATTATTTCCGTTGCGAACGCCATCTGAACTGATTTAATGGAAAGGGGCCCTAATGCCTAGTATCGTAGTTGGCATCTGTCGCCAATTTTACCCCAAACTACTACAGGTATAAGTTCCAACACCAGGGTTTTCAGCCATCTTAGCTGGTGCTTAGCTGAAAGACTGACACTTCATTCAGTTTTGGGAATCAGAACTATACAGAAGCGAAGGAAAGCCACATTGCTCGATCGCAGCCGCCATTTAATATGAATGATACTTGTCACTGTCACTTGTGAAATTCAGTTGTGTTGATTACTTAACATAGAGGTTGAGGGTATTTCATTCATTGATGATTATTGGATAACTCGTAGGATATTATGGAATATCTCTTTGAATTATTCATCAAAACATTCAACCGTTTATACCTTCATGAAGTACTGATGTTGTTTTGAATTCGTTTTCTGTGTGTAGCAAGTTTTTTTTTCAATGATGTACATAGTAAATTTTCTCAGTGTGCGAAGCATGTTTTCACTCAACATATGATTTCAAGGTTACTGAGATATGCCTCCTCAACATCAAAGGTGCCGACTTTACTTTCGCTGCTGTGTTGATCCGATATTCTGTGCCGGTAAGACGAATGTGACTAAGTTGGCTTTGCACCTAGATACATATATTGCTGGTGAAATGACTTATATGCCAGTAGAATATTGATGTTTTTGTCAAAAATACTAGACCTATGGCTCACTTGATAATGACATCCAGGAAAGTTCACATTCTTGAAATTTCTTTACAGATGGCGTCATGCGGCAACTCTAGACACATGACACTATGAAGTTGGACGAAATTTCTATTAGCAAATTCTCTAGAAGAACTCGTGCAGAGTCAGTGTGTTACCTCCCTTTTTCAGCACTCTATAAAGGATGAGGATACACAAGTTCTGTCAAAAATTGCACGAGTTCTCACCTAAGAATTTATTACATTTTTGTTGTTTGTCTGTTTTTTTAGACGTAAATACAGATATGCATCTAGATACATATATTACAGACTGATGCATTTGCCTTATATTCTCGATATATGTTATGAGAAATTAATATCGAAATTCACAAGAATTCTTACTATCCGGTGCTGAAATTTTTCAGATAATTTCATGAGATCCTTCGGAATACCCGATCGACGTGAGAGGTAGTGGAGTTGGACTACGTGAAAAAAATAGTACGTCAATATAGAGTTTATTGAGCATTATACCGTTTAATTCGAAATGAATTTCACTCTCCATAGTCCAGATCAACGTAAGTAATTTCAATTCATTAGGAAGATTGCTATAGTGCAGGCTATCATGGTGCAGTACAAGAGGACCGTATTTGAAAACACTCTCCTGAAAGAACTGTTATTCCATGATGTTGAATTTTTGTAATTGCATACTTTTACTGGGCATGTAGCAATCATTATCACTATGCTGGAACTTGGAATAAATATGTTGAAGTAGGAAATTCTGAAAAGAAATCAGCAAATAACACAAATATAACTTCTACCAAAGTAAAAACCAAGATGAACTTTGTTTTCATCAGGGTCAGAATACTCTAGCACTTTAGCGTTATATCGACCAGTTGAACTTGAGTACATGTATTTTGAATGTTTTGTACTAACCATCGGAATTTGATATACATAGTTGTATGGATGATTGATTATTTCGTCCACAAATAATACAACAGCGTTTGATATCCATTATGAAACACTTACTCCAGTAAAGGAAGTAAAAACTGGCTGGACTAATTCGAGACCAATTGGAGATACTTGGAGTAACTTGAATTTTGTTAAGAAAAGTGCCCAGTATCCGAGTAAACAACTTCCGTTACTGGGAAAAAGCGCGGGAGGTGGGTGGTGGAACTCATTGATGGGGGGGGGGTTAAAAAAAAATAATGAAACCTATCGATAAATTATCATTTTTCAACATAAAAACATTAATTGCAATTTTTTATAAAAATGCACCCCTTTCGAGTAATAGCGCAAGAAAAATGTGATTTTTGCAAAAAAATTTAAAGTTTTTAAAGTTTTTTTAAATTTACTGAAAATCTGTTAGTTTACAAAAAAAATTATATATTACTTATTTCAAGTATTTTAGTTGACAAATAAAGTAGTTTTTGCTTTATTTTTGTACGATTAATAATGAAGGAGATATGACAAGCCAAAAATGGTTGCTTAACGAAAAATGAAGAAACCGGATCGTTCTGGCGTAAATATCTCGAAAAATATAACTTTTACGAAAAAAATGATTCCTATCATTTTGCAAGATGACAAAATCGGGAAAATTTTTAGAGCAACCAGAACCATTTAAAATAAGAAGAAAAAAAGTCATGGGCAAAATAATTTTTTTTCAAAAATTTTTAATGCCGATTTTTTAGCGCCGCATGGGCTAAGGTGCTTGGAAAAAAAACCTTTGGTGAAAAGTCAGAACACTTCGTTCTAAATATGTCCAGCCATTTTTGGCCCTATCGAGCAATTATTGTTTATGTTTTGGCCTGCTAAAGTTGGGTAAAATCGTGTATTTTTTAAAACATTTTCAGTTTTTGACCAGCAGCGTGAACATGATTTGTTTTAAACAGCCAAATTTTTCAGCATTTATACCAGGATAGTTGTATTTCAATTTTTTGTTAATTTGTAAGCAAATTTGTCTGTTTAAAATTGCCTATTTTATGTTTATAACGGTAAATGCTCTTTTTTGTCGGGCGAAATAAAAAAAAATTGGCCCATCCTATTCAAATGTTGCATATTACATGAAATTTCGGCGATAACCTTAGCTTTGGAATGGTTCCTGGTACATCTCGTTATCATTAGCCAAAAAAAAAGTTATGGCCAAAAAACCTTTTTTTTTCATCAATCACATAAAATTTTCATAGTTAATCCAATGGGACCCTCTATTTATAAGTTTTATTAACATTTTTCGTGCAGTACTGTATGTTCAGATGATAAGCCAATTGAATTCTGCTGTCAAATTTCAAATCCCGACTCTAAAAAAACAACCCTAAAAAAGGGTAGTTTTTACGGTTTACAGGGTGTTTCACAAATTTCTGACATTAAAATCTTAATCAGTAACCCAAAAAACCCCAGTACCTATTTTCAGGAAAATTCATTTAATATTGCCCGAGATAATGAATATTTATCAATTTTGGGCCAAAAAAAACAATTTGGCCAAGTTTTACAGCGTTTTGGAGCTTTGCCCAGTAACCAAACTTGTTTACTCGGATACTTGACACCTTTTTTTACAAATTCCAAAAAAATTTAATTTGATCTGAGTGGTCTCGAATTAGTCCTTGATTTTACTAAAAAATTTACTTCCTTTACTGGAGTAACTATTCAAAACAACACTTAAATTAAATACTAAACAAACAAAAACAACTAATAATTGAAAGCAACGGCAGATGAACAACAATAGGTAAGGAAACTACGGTAGAGAATTGATCTGGAAACGACAAATAGCAGGTTGAAAGGAACAGTAAACTCATAGAAAACTTCTAGCACAATTTGAATAAATTGGAATGCAAATGTCAAAAGATGACAGGATTCTATTCTTGCACCATCTACTGGAAATTGCATTGAATTCCGTGGATATGATTGATTGTGTTTAGAGTTTTGAACGAAACAATATCGAATCGGAGATCGCATCAGGAATATATGTATCTTGCCCAAACTACTACAGGTATAAGTTCCAACACCAGGATTTTCAGCCATCTTAGCTGGTGCTTAGATCAAAGACTGAAGGTGGATTCATGCAGCTTCAATTATCAAGGAACGACTAGCAAGTAGCTACTAACAATTATCAATGATGAGTTGAACTGTCTAATTTACTGTAGATGATTCATGCAACCAATTTATCAACTATCAATTATTAATTAGCTTCAAGTAAGAGTTGGCTAAATTCTAACTTTCTTACTTTAATTGTGAAATATGTGTCTCTAATATGCAGGTTATGATGGATGATATGATCATAACTAAATTTCTCTTCAAATAATTTGTTTTTCACGATTGCTTTTCTGTTCGTGGAATGTGGGCGAGTTAAAATTGAAACTGTAGATGCGATTCTGGTGGACTTCCTCAGGAAAACAAAGATTTTCATTGTCAATTTCAATCAGTGGCGGATTCACGGGGGGGGGGTTCGGGTCAGAACCCCCCCCCTATTGGGAAAATAAGAGATTTTTTTTCAATTTTTATCAGCTCCTAATTTCCAAATTTTGTTAGGGAACGAGAAAATGTCACATGAGCAAGACAAAAAAAATAAAGTAGAAAATTTTTTTTTGCTTTAAAATTGAAGAACTTTAATAATTATCATTACACTCCATTGAAAACTAATGAGCAGGCTACATTTAAACATAAGTAAATTTTCATTTTTTAACAACCAACTTCATCAATTCATTCAATTCAATAATCCTTCAATTCCTAAAAAAATAATTCTCAAGAATTAAAAATAGTACAAACAAGATCTGGATTGAATGTTACCCAAACAAACAAACAAATTTCGCTTGAAATATTTGGACTCACCGATTGTTCTTTCCTTTTTTTTCTGGTTCAGTCGGTTCAGACGCTGGATCAAACCGAGTAAAATATGAAAATAGATTCCTCTTCATGTTGTAGGTTCAAAATAAAATGCTTTTTTTAACTATGATGCTTTAAAGAAAATTGACACTTGTCAGGCTTATCGAGGAAAAGTTCGAGAAATTTCTGACAGTGCTGCCATTGGATCCGCAGTATTTGAAAAATTAGACTTGTTACATTTGTGATGAGTATTGTGTATGCCGGTAACGATTTGAATATACTATGTATCAGTAGAATATGCTGTTGATCAGATTAAATCAACTCGATTCGATTTAAAAAAAGTAAAGTTTCGAACCTACTTTACCTCCTGGCTACACCTTCAAATTTTGCACATGTCAATCTCTTTCACCTTTTTTTTGAATCTTGACTAGTTGTTGCTATACGGTAGCTCATATAATTTTCTGTTATATATATATATATATATATACAGTGTGTCCCTAGACCAGTGGGACAGTTGAATATCTCTTGAACCAATAGGAATTTTCAAAATATTATAAGTTCACATTATATCTCATTGTGAGAGCTAACTTCAGGAATTACTATTTTTTATACGAGGGGCGCAAGAAAGGCTCCCAAAATCGAACATCAATTTTTCAAATGGAACACCCCATATATTTCTATATATCTGAACTCTCATTCCTTTGGGCAAATTATTGGTTTTCTATTTTTGAAAATCCGACAAGGCGTTGCCAAGTTATACCAGTGGTTCATGAAATGCAGACATTTTTTTAGACAAACCCATAATTCATCCTACGAAGAATTCCTGGAATCATTCAAGACTGTTGGTAGTCGGTAACATATTCTATAATATGGAATACTCATCTTCTTCGAGAGTTATACAGGGTGGTCAGAAATATTATATGATTTTCACGAAATTCAAACTTTCTTCACATCAATTTTTCAAATAGTAAACCCTACAATATGAATTATTTTATAGCACATTATGAATTTCATCATCAGAAAATGCAAAAAAAATCATCAGACTACGTACTAGTGTAATTAACTACATAAGAGTCCCTACAAGAAACTACCTTCTTTACGGATATCTAGGCACGATAATGTCCATTTTCCGCCGTGAATCAAAACCGTCAAATCTGTTTGGATTAGGTTTCTCACGAACGAATAATGGAAAGCCATTAAGAGCGAGGGAGTACATCGCACGCATCGACCGCGGTGGCTCTGCCAATATATCAATTAGCAGCACCCGCTAACCAGCAGGGCGTGGCGAATACAATATCATCGCTGCATCGCAACCCCCGATGCCGAAGCATCGCTCATAGCCCCCCACGATGTGCACGACACTCGATATTTATTTCGGCACCATCGTCGATCGGTCACAGTCGATTATTGTTATGGGAAACGGTATCGTTCCGTGACGACTTTTCGTGAAGCTATCTTCATCATCGATAGTGGTATATTACATACCGAGGCGGACAGTAAAACAAATATTGCTTACCGAGGACCAAGATGCGTATATTTCTGGTGCGATCTCCGATTCGATATTGTTTCGTCAAAAACTCTGGACACGATCAATCATATCCAGGGAATTTATTGCGATTTCCAGTAGATGGTGCAAGAATCGAATTCTGTCATCTTTTGACATTCGCATTCCAACCTATTCGAATTGTGCTCGAATTTTTCCATAATTTTACTACTACTACTACCAGATATTTGTCGTTTCCAGTTAAATTCTCTACCGTAGTTTTATTAGTTATTTGTCGTTTATCTACCGCTGCTTTCAATTATTATTTTTTCCGTTATTAATTAGTTATTTACACATTAGTCGTTAATCGTATTCCGTTTGTTAAGTATTCGATTTAAGTATTTTTAATAGTGTTTCATAACAGTTATCAAACGCTGTTGTATTAATTGTGAAGAAAATAATCAATCATCTATTCATCTGTTTCAAGTTTCGGTGGTTAGTAAAAAAACATTCAATACATGTACTTACTCAAGTTCTACTGGTCAATATAACTGATAAAAATAAGGTTCATCTTGACCAGGGTTTACTTTGGTAGAACTTATATTTGTGTTATTTGCTGATTGCTTTTTAGAATTTCCCAGTTCAACATATTTATTCAAAGTTCCAACATTAGTGACAATGGTTATTACATACTCAGTAAAATAATAATAATATCCATTCACTTTGAAATACAATACAATGTGTAATACAATGGATAAAATAGAGTGAATAAAACAGGTTAGACCCACGAAGTGGAGAATTCCACTTGTTTGTGAATGAGAGAAATCATACGAAAATGCAAATAACAACAAAATACATGCGACAATATAAAATAGTATAGTTACATATTAAAGAGAGAAATGTTATAAATTATATAAAATACAACTTTTATCAATATAAGAGATAAAATATGGAATAAAACAATAAACATTGATTGGTATTTGTAAACACTTTTAAAAGGATGTAATAACAATAATTTGATATCATAGAATGAAAGTTCTTTCGGAGAGTGTTTTCAGTTGCGGCATTCTTTTATAGCGCCATAATAGCCTGCACTACAGCACTCTTTCTAATGAATTCAAATTACTCAGGATGATCTAGGCTATGGAGTGTACAATTCATTTCGAATTGAACACTAAAATGTTTACTGAACTCTATATTGATCTACTATTTTTTCCATCTCTGGTCCAACTGTACTAGCTCTCACATCGATACCGATATTTCGGAGAATCTCATCAAATTATCTGAAAACTTTCAGCACCGTATAGTAATAATTTCTATAAATTTTGATATTGATATCTCATAACATATATCGAAATTATAAAGCAAATGCATCTATCTGTATTATTCCGTATTTATTTCTAATCAGAAACAGACGAACATGAAAAATATAGTGAATTCTTGGGTAAGAAATCGTGCAATTTTTGACAGAACTCGTTTATCTTTACCCTTTATCATGCAGGGTGTTGAAACAGAAAGTAATACACTGAATCTGTACGAGTTCTTCCAAAAGAATTCGCTTATAGAAATTCTGTCAGAATTCATGATATCATGTGTCTAGAGGGGCCGCCTGGTGCCATCTAGAAACAAATTTCAGGGATGTGAATTCACCTGGATGTCTTTATCAAGTGAGCCGTAGATCTAGCGTTTTTGACGAAAACATCAACATTGTACTGGTATAGAAGTCATTTCACCAGAAATATATGTATCTTGCAGAGGACGAGGTAAGCTATTTCTCGACAAATAAATGCTATCTACTGTCGAGGTTTGTACTATTTTATGCTCAATCCTTCGAAATAATATTATGAAATGAACAAGAATCGAATTTCTGTCAGCAATTTAGTTACAATACATTTTGTATTTTAAGTACGCATTGCAAATAGGCGTATTTCATGACCTTTCTACAAATGTCGTTAAATGTAGTGGAAGTAGTGGCATTTATTTTCTCAAGGATATGTACATGTGTAGGGAAAAAGAGACACACAAAAAACAGAAAACATTCTACCTAAATTCGGAAAAGTATCGTCAGATGCATTGTTATTTGTTTACAATAATAATTGCCAGAAAGTATGTTCCAAAAATTTGTTTTCATTTTTCATCTGAACTTCTTTGATTTTGTAAAGAAGGAAAATTATTGCACACATGAAAATTGTTTAAAATCGTTCAATTTATAAAATACCTTATCCTTGAGAAGGTGCTTCAATCTGTGTCCTAAAATTTTGGTGTTGGGTGAATTTGTAAGTGTTATAGACAATGTTTTGAAAATTTCGATTCCCGTACAAAACACTTTTTTTTTGTAGTTTTTATGTTCTCAACCCACCACAATCTGACAAAATAGATCCCAATATTCATTCTAATTTTTTTCATATTGTGTTAGGTTAAGAATCCAAAAAACCACGAAGAAAGATTCCATTTACCCCAAAATGATGACTTTCAAAGAGTACGCTTTTTCGGTTTGTTTTTAGTTCGAAATTATGCAGAAATAAAGTCCATAAGATGGTTTGTGGCTAGCAAAAGGCAGATTTTGGATATCAAGAAATCATTTTCAGTACTAGCAGAGGAGGCAACTTGAAAAATATTTACAGAATCTTTTATTTCATGCACTTGTCCATCTAAACGTTTCCCTTGGCTTCCCCATTTCTGAGCTGAAATAGCCATCGAAGAGTACTGGTCTTAAGTCCTGCTACAAAACTGTTTCTGATTATCATACGGTGGTTATGAATAGAATGTCCTAAGGATATAAGATACACGAAATATCAAGGGAGTACATTCAATGGATATCCACTGGACAGCTCCTGTATATTCATTTGGTTATTGGGGAAAAAACAACCAAAAATATTAAAAAAAAATTGAAAATTTTCGGATAATTATCTCAAAATTTAATAGACACGAGTGTTTTTGGACCAATTCACATGCTACTATTGAAAAACTCTTCATGATTCACTACTTATTTACGCTGTCAGAGGACTCTTTTACTTGGTGTAGGAGTTTGAGTCTCAGGTCATCCAGCAGATGGCGTTTCATCAATTAATTCCAACTTCTGTCAGTCTCAACCATCTCTGGAGACCGGGTTGCTGGCTTTATATACTCTATCGAATTCACAAGTTCACTCAAAATTTGACGATTCTTTTTCTTCAGAACCCTAACCTGCGCATTCGCCATATGTTGAAAGTCTTGCCAGTAACACTATATATAAGAGACTTATCGTCAGCAGATGTCTACAGTCATGAAAGCCAGAAAAATGAAAATAACAGAGGTCAACACTTCATTCTCTCAACAAAATAATCATGGTTCTATACCGGGTGAGTGGAGAGTGGAGTTGCAGTCGATGCATGGGGAACTGGGAAACGGTAAAAGTTACAGAGAAAGTTGAATGAAGGCATAGGCAGGGTGTGGTTCTTCAAAATTACGCCTAAAGGATGCGCTTGTGGTTGAAATTCCTAAAAAATTTCGAGATCACTCGACCATGGAACACGTTGTTGCCAATGCAGATCACTTTTGGTTAGAACAGAGAATAGAACGCGAGATCAATCTGACTTCATCTTCAATGACCTAACTCCAAGAATAATCTCACGTTCTGGTATATTTAATAACCATTTGACCATAAAAAAAACACAAGAGAAGTTCGCTGGCAACAACATTCTAGAGTGTGCACGCATTTTGATTATTCTATAAATCCAGAAGATTATAAAAAATAATAATGATTTCACTCACCAGAAAAAATGGCATTTTCTCACTTCACATATCCATAAAATTTTATCACAATTCTCACTCCTATTCGCTCACACGCATTAATGTGAATGATATTCGGCTGAATTGTGATACTACTTCTAAACCGAGCTTTCGAATTGAGATCACAATACTATATTGCTCAAATGAAATATCAAAAATCAACAAGAACTAGGTACAAGATTTTGAATATTAAACGAACTTTCAAATGCATTCAAATTCAAATCGAACTGTCAAACATTTCAAAAAAATTAATAGCTTTTTAGTAGATGAACTTGACCTTACGAATTTTGTATACTGATAATTCTTTTGGTGAACGAAAGATCCCGCAAGAGTTTATCCAATGAGACCGCCGGTATCGAAAATCACTCAAGAGCTGCCGCCTCAATGAAAATGTACCCTTAGAAAATCGCATTTGTATCACCACCTCAACACCACCTACCGTCAAAAACTGTAGGTTTACTCTTCGATTTCTCAGGTCGAGAGGAATTGGCTAAACAAAAGTATATCGGTCAACGCACCAGGGTTTTTATTAATCTTGACGTCATGCATATTGGCTCAGCTCCACGCAAATCGTATCGGCCTGGACGATCGAGAGCTCGATGCGAAAACAATCAGAGCAGCAAGCCGCGATAACGGAGCGGGCACAATTAGGCTCTGCGATTCAACATGGCGACAGGAAGCTGTGCATCAATCACTTCGCACACGTCAATTAGCCTCCGGAAGCACGTCACTATCAATTTGAGCGACGCCCGTTCGGATCACATAACCTATATTGATTCGATGCAGATTTTTCGCCCTGCTCGGGGTAATTTGTTGCTCCCGATGAAAATTTGCGGTGTCTTCAATTATTCGATGGGCGAGAGCTCCAGTGCTGAGGATGATGAATTGGGGCATTTATCACGGAGTTGGAAAAGTGAGCGACGGTGGATCAAGGTTTGCTGTGTGGGGTGAAAAACAATCGGTCGGCCACTGGTTCGATCATTGAATGTATATCATATGAGTCGAAATGAAAAATCGGCAACTGGGAAGTATAATTCATTTGCCTGAAACATCAGTTGGATTATCAAGCCCAAACTCATTGCAAAGAAACAATTCTGTTTATTTTGCAAATAAATCGACAAATTCAAATAGAAATCGAAAAGCACTCTGACGTCAGAGCTCCTATCGATGACGGTTTGTTTACATTTTGAGCGTGGGTTTTGTGATAATTGGACTTGTATTTTCGATTCCATCAAGAATTATTGTCTGCATTTGTGTTTTGCGATCATAAAATCCCTTCAGACAGGACTGTTAAAGCACCATCAAAGAATTTTACATCCGTTTACATTTTATTGGTGATAAAATTCATAAATAAATAACCATATAATGGTTCTATGGTCCTATAATCGTAATCCAATTATTGAGGCTGTCAAAAATGACGACACGCGATGCCAAGTATTTTTGGGCCAATACCAGACGCTGATACTCTAACACACTACAGCGACAGCCAGACCAGAACCAATACGTCCTGTCATTTAGGCATCCCGTGTCGTCACACTCAAATTGTCCAGGTAGAGCCATCCTTAGAGGAGTAGCTTGGTCCTTGGTTTCATCTAGGTGAAACAAAAATATACCTTCAATTTTAACGCACATACCGAAGATTAGAGGATGTATGCATGTATATTTTTGAAACATGTCATGGCTTCAAACTCACCCACTATCATAGGTATCAAACGAATTGTGGAATTCACAATCCAAAAACAAAAATATCTTGTCTTCAAACTCATCTACTATCATAGGTATTATGTGTATAATAAATTACCTGTGTCAGATGTGTATGTGGAGAATTGATGAAAGGAAAGCCGAACATACAAAAAATATTCAGAATGAGGAGGAGTGAATATAATGAATCAAGATCTGAATCGTCATTCGAAAATGATTGACTAACAGGACTACTGTCTTGAAAGCACTTCACGCATAGAAAAAAAATCCTAATAATCATTAACATAATTCAAACGGCATTCGAATCGTGGGCATTGAATTTTAATATTTGTGTAATGTGGTAGTGAGGTTGCTATAGCCCAGATGTATATTTGAGTAACATCCGCCTAAACCAGCGGCAAAACAATGGTCATATTTTTTCAAAACGCCCTTTCAGGTTCAATCATTGTTATGCTATACTTGGGCCGAAATAAAAAATGTTAATTTACTTTGTGTACTCTGACATGTAGGAAAGTATACAAGAGCTGACTATCTGGATGCACAAAGCTCAGTAATGTGATCTGCGTTGCAATTCTTATGAACATGAAAATGAATCGAAAATATAGCGACTGAGAATGTGCCTGAAAAGTTCCAAGTACATAATACCCAGTCACTTTCTGAACGAATCGCTTCAATTTGTTTTGTTCTTATGTGCTCCCTGGGCCTGAAGAGAATCTGTCTTCGAAGATAATATGATTGTCAACTTTTAGGTTTTTTTGCCAGAAGCTCCAGACATGAGACAGACGAAACTCTACATTGCTGGTCTCTCAAGAGTATAGATCCAAGTATACGAGATAGAAATTTAGTCATGAGAGATCACAACGTAACAACCTCATCAGAGCAAACGTCACTCAAACTGTTGCTGATGAGATACGTATTCGTTTTGATAGAATTTTTTTGTACAAAAATGTTTTGAGAATTGAATAAAAGTTTTTGATCGATGTCTACTCCAAATGAAGAAGAAAACGCTCTGTTAATATGTTTACTATTCGTGAACATTCAATTCACCCTCAAGAACGAAAGAATTGCTCATCCAAAATAGATATTCCTCTGGCTATATGGCATAAAGGACTGAATTTTTCTTGGTGAATTTGTATACTGGTATCCTTCTACATAGCGAAGGAAAATACAAGTATCGAGCTTATCTCAATGATGACAAACACTCTTCCGAAAACTAACAGATTTCATTGATGGACTAGTCTAGTGGAATAATTCAGAACAAAATCGAAATACCTTTTCTTACGAGTGAAGCGTATCTTTTTTGGGAATCCTGGCACAGTTGTCTGTCAGATGTCCAGCATGGTATCAACCAGAGAAGCATGTTTTTTCTAATTTTCTGGAGAGAATGAGTATTTTGACTTTGTTAGGAATTACTCCTCTCGAACAATCTATTGATATGTTTTTATCATTCACATATATTCGATTTATTTATAAAACATCTCAAACTGATGTTAGATCAATTTCTTGTAGGATTTCCATTAACTATGGTTTTACAAAAACGCGACACGTGTTCCGCTATATAGTAGCTTTCTCAAGCAGGACAGATAAATTATTATTCGTTTTATCTGATATTATTTCTCTCAGATGAGCTTTGTATCTTTTTTCATTGAAGGAGGAGCTAAAAATTGGCTCTGCAAAACTCTATTTTCTCCACAAAAATAATAATGATTCTTTATGATTTGATATTTTTCATGCTTCTGGTCTCTTTTCTATCTAGCAATTCAATATTTATAGATTCCTAGATCCTTAGATTGAAAATATCGTTCAAGGCAACGCACAAAGAATAAAGCCATGATAGACCGTTGTACATTTTCGCATTACCGTTTCAAAAATTGAATCAAAAAGAATTTTCATAGTTTACAAAATCATTTCAATATACCCATGCATAAAACCCAATTTAACGTTATTAAAAAACATATCTTTGTGGGATTTTCACTGGACAAGTCACAAAACCGCTACACATGAATCACTTTGAAATAACTTCTTCAGGCTTGTTATATATAGTACTATAATGATTCAGGCCCTGTGATATACACATATCCTAATGTAAGGTAGAAGTATTCAGATCTATTTGATCATTCAATAATATTAATAGTAATATTGACATTACTATTACTACTATTAATATTATAACTATTATTTACTGAATGTCCCTACTTGACACTGTTGACTTTTAATTATTCCAAGACATTGAGTTTCAGATCTTTCCATTCCGAATGCAATACTCCACTCCTGATTGAACTCATAACTTTCTGTCAGAAGATGATTCAAAAAACCACTTAATTTTTTTAGTGAATTATCTCTCAGTTTGATCAATAAGAAGTTTGTGGCAATAACCATCAGTCATAAAAATACAAGTTAACTAGTTTTTCTTGCCACATACGTTCTATTGGCCAAACGGGGAGATCTTTCACCAAAAGAACAAGGGGCATAATAGTTTTTTGAATGTAAAGACACGCTTTCAGAAGCTACTGTTCAGTAAAACACGTGGAAGTGTCGAGTGGAAATCCACATTTTCATCGAGTTTCGTCCAATTCCATCAGTTAACCTAATTCAATGTTTTGACAAATCACCGACGAAAACGATTACTTTTTTCAATCGGAGACATGTAAGGCCGTGATTAACCGTTCCCAGGTGCGGGATTCGAAACGAACTCCGGCCGCTACCGCCGCCATTTCCGGGCCCTCCAACTTTCGACTCCGGGCGAATCCGGCACGCCATCTTGCCCTCCTGCCGCCGCAATAAATCATTAATTTCGAAAGTGAACACTCTTTTATTATTCTTTTATTGTATTCCTCCTTCGCCGCGGAACTTTTACGACGACCGACTTTCTTTCTTTCTTGCCCCCTTCGAGTTGAGTTTCCTTTGAATACGTAATTCGAAAAAAGGGACTCTTTATTTCTCGGCCTTCCTTTGTTCTCTCGCCCTGTCTCTCGCAGTCGAATTTTATTATTTAATTAGCGTTATTTATTAGGGTTGACGGTGTAGCGTTATCTCGTCTCAGGCAGCGGCGGGGTGAGTTAAGGGGGGCCTAGGCAGAGATCCTGACGGGCCCCTTTGTTTGTAAAGGTCCAGGATGAGGAGCGGAAGATAAATGAAAAATAACCATATTTTTCAAATCGGTCTATTTCTATTGGTGTATTCGAACCGTTGTCACATATCTATTGGTTGGAGAATTACATTAGGAGTTTTTCAGTAACTTGATAAAATCTAAAAACCTTCGGTTGAGGAATTTAATCTTGAATTATCAGACATATGATAGGGATTTTTGTTTGTTGCTGTTGTAAAATTGTTCCTTCCGTTAACCAGCTGACGAACGTCAACCCTCAGGGGGTCAATTCTTGAAAGACACGTTCGTTCAACGTATACGTTGTTGCTAGGCAACGACGATGCAATTTGTTGCTGTAACTCCAGAAAATTGAATGTGTTCATGCAAGTTTTTCGAGTTGCATGAATCTTTCTTGGTGCGATAAGATGCAGCGATTTAGTGATATCTGTGGTGAATTTGTTGTCACAATCTACAAAAATGTGGTGGCACCATTGTGAAAGAATGGTAATTTTGAATAGCTCAATAATTTTTCGACACTAGATGATTGAAGGAAAGTAATGAATTGATTTTATCACAATTTCAATAATTAGAAATGAATATAACCACATATCAGTTGTGCATGCGTTTATTTGGGTAACATTCAGTGCTCAGTAGATAAGTGACGATTTTTGTGTAGTTTCAGCAACACTTTGTGACTTGAGTCTAAACTAAATTATATTGAAATCAGAATGGTTGCACTCTCATTTCTTTCTTTGAATATGAAAATCAGAAAGGAATATGGTTTTTTTATCGAAAATCGAATGGCATATCTCTTGGCTCTCAGAAACGGAGTCCTCCAGAGCTGTGTCTTGGGACCACTTCTGTTTATGGTCTATATCAATAACCTTTTTTCTCATATTCTCACCCATAATTGTGTGATATATGCCGACGACACAACAATATTTTGTTCCGACAAGAACTATGAGAGTTTGTTTGCTACTATGAAACTTGTTGTGAATCAGGCAGAAACATAGTTCAATTCTTTATTATTGGAATCGAACAAAGATAAATCGCAGAAGGTCATTTTTTCATCAAACAACAATATTTTTGACGGTTACACAGTCAGATTATTAGAAAATTACAGTAGATTATGCGCTGAATTGCTCTTATCACATTGATGAATTGAGAAAGAAGCTTTCAAAATATATCTTTTCACTTAGCCAAATGGAAAAAATGGTGAGCTTTGACGCGGTTCTGAAACCATGTTATGCATTTTTTCATTTTCGCCTATGGAACATTCCTTTGGAGAAGTTCCTCAAAAGCTGATAAAATTTTAATCTTTCAGAAGCGAGCTATTAGTATAATTTCAGGCGCTGGTTTCAAAGACTCATGCCGACCAATTTTCAAAATGTTTGGAATTATCTCAGTTATTTTCAATCTACAATTCAAATAAACAATAACAAGCAAGAACACCTAGATTCAAACTAGGTAAATCTGTAAAGAATTCACTTACAACATTTATATAACAAATATAAATTGAAAGACCTTCAGAATTCGTACTAAAATGACACAACCAACCGTTTTTACAGTATTGAGAAGACAAGTCATAAGTTTGGCTCTTGATCATCATAGAAGAAGACTTCAATGATATTCTTTGGAAATCACTCTAGAGTGCTGTGGTCCCCTAAATCTATATTTGTGAAAACTGTTGATTTGTTTGTCATTCAAATCACCCTGTAATAAAGTAGATTTCAACTGTGACATCAGATTGATTATAGGTCAAAATATGCCACAATGCCAGAGTCCTACAATGCCAAAATGTCCCAGAACTGTTTTTGGAAGAATTCTAAATCTCCAATTATTGCGAACTAAACCGCTTTTATATCTATATTGCAGTCTATTAGGGACGAAAATACTAGATTGTCGACTCCCGTCCATGATCTAGATGGTAGACCGAACCTGGAAGGACTTCCACAATAAGTTTTCATTTCTGAGCAATAGGTATGTTCACTGATGATGGATTATTCAAATTAGGTGACAAATTAAATCCAAGAATTTGCGTTGGTTTAATTCAACAACAATTTTCGTGGTTCAATTTGTAAAAGCTGCCATGCATATAATAATAATAATAATAGGTCTTTATTCATCACAATAAGAAATACAAATGAAACAATGCAACATAAAAATGATGAATAAGCGGAGTTCAGCTATGAGAGCTGCTTTTAAACCCAACCTTTGTATGTTGAACATAAAAACATTGCTCTAAGTTAGAAAATCTAAAAGTGTTGTTTCAAATCATACGAGGTGACTTACAACTTGCACGAATGTGTTGCAAAAAATTGAATTGACACCAATTCTTATAAGTTCATTACCACCTGAATAGTTATTTGTATACTAAGGCCGCTTTTTCGTGTTCCGAGAAAGATTATCGCCGAGGTTGCGAAAACATTTTGCGGACATATACACAATATTTTTGGTACAACCGTGGATATCATATAGTTCCAATAAAGATTTTCGTTTTAAAAAGACAGCGTTCCATGGCGAATATAGAAAAGTAAACTGACGTCGTCAATACCACAGTGTTTCTATGGAAATGAAATATTTAGCATTACAATCGTTCAGTTTGCCGGCAGTTACTCTGGGCAACGGCCGTAAAATTTTTTACCGACCGTCACCCAGGGTAACGGCCGCAAAATATCATTTTGAGGCTTCTGTTGCGGCTGCAAAATACTGGTTTTGCGGTAGCTCGAAAATAGTTTTATAGTGAGATCGATGCAAATGTATGAGGCATAATGTTTCAAAGTGAATATTGTGTTTGCCCAAACGCAAAGCCTGGTTTCACAAGAAGTAATTTTATGCTTCGAGTATTTCCTCTTTCCTCAGCAAGCTGTAGAAAATTGGTCCAAAAGATATGTCATAACCGCCTCGACGCCCCGTCTATATGTACCACCACTGTTTTGACGGTGGGAAATATGTCGCGATGGCAACTCCAGGAGCAAGACGGAAAGACGGGCGAACTCCGCAGGACCGACGAGGAGGACTTTGGCCCAATAAGATTCGGGCGGGCGTTGCCATGGAGACGCGCTTCATCCTGCCGGATTGCCATCTTACATTCAGGAATGCGAGAAACTGAACACAAATACTCGCTACCGGTCTTATCGTTTAGATGAGATGTTAGCCGGGCAGGAATCGGTATTTTTATTGGACATATTTCGTGGATTTATTGTTTTCGAGGATGGCGCTGCGCGATTAATGGAGTTATGAACGTTTTCGTAAATATCTGAGATCGTAAATTTGAACTTTCGTTGTTGTGGTTTCGGAATACAGGATAATGAATGCTGTCCGAATGGGTTTTGTGGAGAGGGATTAGTTATTTGCTGTTTAGAAAAATCTATGAATGTTTGTCTATTTGAAATAATAAGTCATCATAGCACATGATTTAACCTCTTGGTTGTCTGTTCAGTTTCTTCACACATCTCGTTTTTGTACATTCTGATATTTGTATTTGTTTACCTGACAATAATTAATCCTCTTTCATCAAATAATCGAAAGTGGTTTGATTTTGTAATTCGAACCGAATATCAGATTCTCGCTTATGTTTCTTCACATACTCTGAATATTGGGTAATCATTTATTTATGATGGCTTTCCCAGAAATGTTTGATATATGAAATCACTTAACTAATTTATAAAAACAGATGCTTCCGTACTGGATTTATAGACTCCAATACTGACTCTTATATGGACGACTCACAAACTCAAAAAATGTTTTCTCATTCCAAAACTGCACCAGCAGGCAGAAAGTGACTCGGTTTTAGAGCTAGATTTCCAATGATATCGTCATTACTCGATGGAATAGTTCTTCGTTTTACTAGGCAGCAAAGTAATAGACAGACTGACGTGGCTGATAGTTCATAGGCGAGCGTAGCGAGGCTAGGAATTCAGCTAAGGCAGTTAATCTATTACTTTGCTGCCAAGTTTCATGTATAATTTTTCCTTCCATTGTTTATAATGATATCTGTAGGTTATTGTATTTGCAAATTATTACAATTCTCACAATTTTTTTATTTTTCCTGTAGTGACGAATTAAAAAAAAATCTGGAGGGTTGAATGGTTGGTTGCTATCGAAATGTATATATCATTGTGATTATAGTTTGACAACTCATGGAATTTCTGACAGTTTTGTGGAAAAATATCGGTATTTTTATATTATGACAGTGATAGCGACTAAGAAGTACCTACTCCTCCAGAAATAAGGGAGCTGCCAAAAAATATTTAGTTAAATTTGTTGCCGAAGAAGTATCGGATTCCCATTGAATATGATCATTTTGCTGCCTAGACAGGAAAGGTAATACTTTGCTGAATGATATGTGTCAGCAAAATTATTATTTGCTGTCAATAAGAGAAAAATACACTTTTCTACGGCTATAACAGAAAACTGCTCTATCTTAACTGCCATGCGATCTCAAAATTTCTAGCGATGACAGCTCTATTTTAGTATATTATGCAACGATCGTGTAACGATGGTTATTAACGTATGGTTTATGCGAGTGTATTAATAACCATTACATGGGAGTTGCATAAGCTATTTTATCTACACGCAATAAATAATGAAGAACTATAAATATTATATTATTAGGTATTTATATTGAACACAATAATAGTAGGTAATCAATCGTATTTCTTTGAAAAATTCTACAAAATTTGAATAAAGGGTATAACCACGGAAAATACAACAATGAGAAATGAAGAAAAGAAAAAGAAAAGGGAAAAAACCTCTGCTGAGGTCAGGAATTGCACCTGGATGTTCCTGATCACTGCCGGCGCCATTGATCACTCTGCCATGAGAACTCATGTGATTAATTTGAATATAGAAACATATATATTGCATTTGTCAAATGAAAAATAGAATCCCTACGATGGAATTTTTATCTTGTACAAGACATCTGTGGAGGAGTCGCTGGTAATTCTTCTATATCACTGCTATAAGACATTAACATACGATTATCAAAAATTGACTAAACTCTTGAAAACTTTAATACCTATTGATTTTGACTTGACAAACGTCAAAATGCAAAGCTTGCACATCATGCATGATTGAAAAATAATGGGCTTCTATTGGCTGGAAATCTGTATCGTAATGAAAATCTGTATCGTAATGGATTTCATTATGAAACAGGTTATGGGCATATAAGTGTTTATTAGAGTACGGGTGTAGATGAAATCATTTATGCAAATCCAATGGGAACTTGGATGGTACTAAAAATGATAAAATTTCGCTAACCATCGTGAACTTAAATAAAAAAATTAAACGGATTCTGAAAATCTGTATCTACAAATCCTTTTATGGGATCGGTAGTTTTATGAAACTACTTTGAAAATAGTTATCACAATATTTGATAAAAAAATCAGTCGTTTCTAGTCAAAATTGACAAAATCTTGGGAAAACGTGAAAAATTTTTGTTTTTATTTTATTTTTGGAAATGATCCAGTCGTTTGATGAAGTCTAAAACTTTGATACCCCATTGCCTCAACATCAAAAACAGCATATCGAAAAAACGAGAATACCTGATTCAATGCAGCATTTCCCCCATTTCCTTGTTCAATTTTATTGAATTAAATGCCTATATCAGAAAATATGTATTTTCCTGTAATCTCTAGTACCTACATTTCATTCGAGATTCACTAAAAAACATTTGATGGAATACATATACCAAAGAGATTTCAACTAGGGAAAAGTTAACTTGATCATCGTCCACGTTGATTGTTCATGAAAATTTGACAGAAAACACTCACCTGATCTTTTGATATCATTCTCAGAATTGTCTCTAAGTCTACTAGAACTATCTTGAATACTGTCCTGAGATCTTCCTGTAGAAACATTGTACAAATCACTAAAAGCACTACCGTTTCCGAAAAATCCACTTCGGTCCTGAAAAAAAAATCTCAAATGAAACAGTTATATCATCATTATCAAAAGAAATGACGTGCGCTGAGATATAACTTGAGAAATCAGACAGAGATAAAAATGAAGACTTTCTAAAAGTTTTGGAATGAGTTAAACAAAAATGGTACGCTGAATAAATCTTACGTGAATGAATTACAAGTTATATCACAAATAATCATCATATTTAGAAATGAATCCCATAGAAAATGAAGACAGTATTAATTGAACCATTGAGATTTGAATGTCAAGATACTTTTCTCTATCAGAGAATGTATTCTCAACCACAACATTTCATTATATACCATGAACAAATTTTCTCCTGTTATCTACTGAAGGTGCCTCTCGGTTGGTAATTGGCTGGTTACCAAGACGAACATGGAGATGTGTTTGAATTAATGATATTTATCGAATTTCATTCGACTGATGGAATCCATTTTTTGGTTTTCTCCCCCCCTGTGAAAATGAAAATGCTTCAAATTCTCATATTATCCATTGGGTACACACTGGTATATTCGGCCATTATATCGGGGCACATATACCAATTTATCTTAAAAACAGATAATGTAAGATAATGTAAGAATTGAAAACTTTTTCATTTGTAGGGGAGAGAAATCCCAAAAATTGATTCCATGACTTATCCACCTCCTCAAAAAATAATTGAAAATATCTATTCGACTGGTGTGATTAAGAAAAAATATGGCGAATTGAGTATTTTGCAGTTCCACTTTTCACATCTTTCGACCTACCTGAAGGGCTGCCTTGGCTTTTTCGACGCTTTGCTTGAGCTGCTCGAAAGTGCTAGGATTGCAGAAACGATAAGTTGGCCAGTCGGCTGCAGTGCCGAAATCTTCTGTTTTGATACCCAGTGGACACGCAGTTGAAGCACTTCTCTTCAGTTCCAACGCTCCCTGATAGGAGCACGAACTTTCGTACATTTTCCGACGCAGTGAACACTTCTTCCTGAAAAACCGTGAAAAATATACGTTCTATTGAATATATACCATCAAATTCACGGAATCAACGCTCCACCGAATCATTTTGACTACAAGCTCATAACACCTTTTGAGGGCGTCAGATGATCTAGCTTGATTCATGTTCAGAACGATGCGGCCATATGAAACAATAACTTCTATCCCTATGCCGTCAAATTTTAGTGGTACGATGGAGTATAAACAGGGAAAAACAAAATTTTCCACTCAGAAATGGGAAGTGAGATGGCGTAATAGGGTCACTGTAAAAATAAAAAATATCTCTAATAACAGATTTTAATCTGTCAATGCCAGATTGAAGTCTGTCAATGGCTTATTGACAGATTAAAATCTGTCAGTGAAGTATTGACCGAATGAAATCTGTCATCGACAAATTAAAATCTGTCAGTGACATATTGACAGATTAAAATCTGTCAGTGGCATATTGACAGATTTTTGAAAAAAATAATTTTTGTTTATATTTTACTTGATCTTTCAATTGAAATTTTGTTAGAAAAATGTCTATGTTCATTTTTGAGCGCATACTTCAAAATTTTACGTTGTGTAAAATATAAAAATAATTTTCCTACGGCATAATGAAGTATACGCTCGTTTTCGAGATTTCATTTCATATCTGAAAAAGATATAGATACATTAAAAAAAAAATTTACAAATTTTAGAAAAACATCTAAAATATTGTTTATTCATGAAAAAACATTTTGCAATTATTTTGTTTAAATAATTTATGAACTAAAAAACAATTTTGAAAAATTAAATTGAATTTTTAGGAAAAGTGTCAATTAAACCAATAAATTACGAATGATGAAATTCAAATACACGGTGACGCAATAAAAAATTTACATTGAAGTCGAGCATTGTCTGTTGTATTTTGACTTAGCAAGTGACCAAAATATGTCATCGGTCGCATGCAGAAATGCTGCATTGGAACAATACAATAATTTATCTTAGCTGGGGAATGATTGGGACTAGGTCATAAATAACTGAAACCATATTATTCTCATTTCCGATGTTTCGACTTTTTTGAAGTCATCCTCGGGCCAAACAATTTTTGGTTTTCCTGACTTTTGTACTTCTAAAAGAAGTACATTATTGGATGTTCGGAATCAAGTCCATATTTAGATTTCCCATGGGAGTTCATAATCAGCCATTCATATAACTATATACATATGTACATTCAATAGATGTCCATTTAGAACCCATGGACGTTGGTACATGAAATGGACAGAAAAATTGATATCATTTATAATACCCTTTTTTTGTGTGGATTTCAGCATCTGCTGGGTATCATTCAGATAAAAACAATTACTTTCCACGTTATGATAATCATAATATCTATTCCAGTCAGCTCATATTTCAATATGACATTGAAACAGTCAAGGAGAAGAAATTGCACCTACTGTATATATAAAATCATATAAGAAGGCAATATTGAAACTATTGAAGTTAATAATAATATCCTGGGAAGTTTCTACGCTTCTTTTCGAAAATATTGAGATTAAATTCCTCTGAACATTGGGCTTTCCTTATACAGATTGATTCCATGTTCAGGAGGCCTAATAAATTTCAAACATTGATTTGGGTAGTACTGTAGTACTGATAATCAGAATTGGGAGATGAGTAATGATATTTACTCTTTGCATATAGAATGCATTCGTAGATGTGAATATAGCAAAATGTGAGAATGTTCTTCGAAATAATCGCAACATGTTTCTCTGTAGTCTAGGTTGAACATTAATCGTATAATCATCTTTTGAGAAACACGAACCCTGCATGCTCCTACTGCACCACCTCAAAGACTAATATCATAAGAAATGTGGGATAAACAATAGCATAGTAGACAAACCCACCCACTCAACTGAAGACGTAATTTTCTCCAGTCATTGTATTTGCTAAAACTATTATGAAATGTATTCTGTTGTCTGGCCTTCAGTTTTTTTATTGCGGATCCGACAAGAGTAGATTTCTCATCCCCTGTTGGAATCCTAGAGACATGCTGAACTCCCCTTTCTCTTTGCTTGTTTCTCTAGCCAAACAGTAGTATTTGTGGTCTAAAACCTTCATTTTTTTCAAGTAGAACGAATTCCAATCTTGTGTTTCATATAATAGAGATTTATCTTTTGTGTGAACCTTATCATTGAAGAAGAGAAGAAGAGTCACTGAACCCCAATTTTTGGTATAGTGGCGCTACCTTCCATTCCATGTAACTGCTCACCTCATTATAACCAACACTACCTCCTTCTCTGTGCAAAAAACAGTAACACTGACCCACTTCCACGTCACAGGGCGGAAATCTCGGCACGGAAAACGGAACCCGGACACAACTTTTCGTCAAATTTCCACGATCGGCGCTCTCTTGCTGCTCTATCACTATCGGCAGCGTTATCAGTAAATTCAAGTGAAGCAGGCCACGCGAGTTTGTCGCGGCCAACACGATTGTTCGTTTCCGTTTCAATTAGCCTACAGGAAGAGCTCCCTCATCTCATTATGCACTGTTTTACAAAATTTATTTTTAGACGGCCATTTTCGTATTCCCACATCGGGGTATTGTAATTTGGTAGTTTTGTTCTTATCTCATCTGTGAGCAGCGACGTTTTCTTGAAGCTACTTAGCTCAGGTTCCCATCGCTAATCATCAATCACATGAGATATGACATGGAAGAAACAATGATGCTTTAATTTGCAGTGTGAACTGGATGTTTTTTTCGGGTCAGAAAAAAAAGGTGTTGAAGGTTACATATTTTTGTCTTGTTTATATTATAGAGTATCTTGGTAGATGTCAAGAATGTTTTCATTCCTACACATTTCCATATCTTTAGATCATTTTTTAATGTAATAATCTTTGACAAATAATATTAAATATAATTCTCATCAGAATCAGGATTATTCATCTAAAGGAGCAATCTGCTCGGGCCAGTCCCAACTAATTCATTACACTTGGATCACTCAATTCAACGATATATCATAAACAGTCACAAAGAGTCTCATAGAATTTTTGTTTCCTCTCAGCTTGATCTTGGTTATTTTTTTCCACTCAAAATCTTCGATCAGCATGATTTCCTTGTTTAATTCCTGCTTTCTTTTTTTTTTGTCTTGTCGCTTAGAAATGATTCTACTTTTCGATTGTTCTACGATAATATTATCTAGCTCTCCGCATTTCTAGTTACTGTTTTATCCACTACAAGGAAGCGCCCTTAAAAATCAACGTCAAAGAGAATATAACTGATATATACTGACACTGTAGCCAGATTGTTGAGGAATTATGAAATTGGATTGCGTTTCTACATAGTATGAATATTGTGTCGCATAACACCTATGTCCAGTACTGCAGTATGTGTGAGCCTCTTGGTGGTTTGTGAGCCCTGTTTTGAATAATGGCACTGACATTATAGATACTTGACTTCAAATCTGCTGCACATGGTAAAAATGAATATCTGACTCTAGATAAAAGGAATAATTCACATTGTATTCAATTTAGCTCTCTAACAGCCGTTAAGGGAAGCGAAGGAATATTATTATCCCGATTTCTTTCGAAATAGTCAATTGAAGATGTCACCAACACTTTGCAGCAATAGTTGTTAACTGTTTTGACATTTCTAAAAAGAGCTGAGACTGATACTTCCTATAGAAGTATCGAAAAAACCAGTTTATGATCACAATGATCTAATTTGATGTACCAAAAAGACCTAAACACAGAACTGTCACTTCTGAAGTTGTCAATTGGTGAATAACAGATTTCAAAGAAATTGCAGCAACATCGAGATTGCTGCCAACCAAATGCTTAAAAATAACAAGCGCCAAATTTGACATTCAATATAAAATATAAAAGCTTCAATGCATTTCTATCAATGGACAAAAGTAACTGATAAACTACTAGCAACATTTCATTTCTGGAGACTGGTGTCAGGTCGTAGTTATTGAAAAGTTTGTAGGTTTTTGAGAGACAATCTGACTACGTACATCTTTTCCGTCAGTTAGTTATTAGGATAATGTGTGATATCGTCTCAGGGTTATCTAGTTTTGTACGGCCAAGTTGGTATCTACTGATTAGCGAGGAATTAGATTTTGGAAAAGTGAAAATCAGTGGTCGACAAAGTACTTCTCCGACCTCCTTTTTTTTTCTCGATGAACGATTCGTCTCTTACCAAGCTGGAACTTAGTTATGAGTGAGAATATTCTCAAATAATTATGAACACAAATGATTTCTATGTAATTCAACTCTTGGCAAACCATGGAGACGGAAAAGACTTGTTTGAGACTCATTTTACGTCCCCTATAGATTGGATGCTCATGAATGTTATTCGTTGTTGGAACATATAATCTAGTATATTTAGTTCTAGTACAATATATTTTTGACATTGAATCATAGAATACATTTATTCTGTATTATTCCATGTTCCATATCAAGAGAGTTGTGATGTATATCGTGAACTTTACGATAAAATTTGATGATAAATAATGGCAGCAAAAATCATCGGCACAACTCCTTATTTTTTCACACCTGAAACTATGAAGATCTAACAATCGTGTTACCCCTTCGTGACCATTTGTGTTTTCTCCCGCATCGAGCTTAGAGAAAAATCAAAACAAAAATCCCAGTAACATCATACTTCCCAGTTTCTCAACAGAAATGTTCATATTCCTCAACACTGATGAACACCGAAATCAAACGAATTATAGTAGTTTTCACAATAAATGGTATCGACTGAAGGATTATAATAAAACCAATTAGACCCTTGAGTTGAAAAACCGGGATGCACATCATAAATGTAAAAGGACCGGATTCAGGTAATTTTGTTTCTCAGAGAGGGATTGTAGAGGATTACAGCTTACACTTCTTGTTCATTTTAGTCTTTGTATTTCATTGGAAGTGTTCACTTGTGTTACGGCGTGCAATAATTTTATAACATTTATTTGTTATTACAGACATTAATAGCAAATATTTTATACCCCAACGTACAGAATGTGGCAGTATGTGGCGTCCGTGGATAAAAAGTAATAGTGCTTCTTCCAGTGGTTCGTTAAAGAAGAATCACTTATCTTGTGACGCGAAAATCATTATAAAAAATGTGTTTAGTTTCTTACTTCAGCAAGGATATAACGCGGGTGCTGCAGCGAAATTAACCAATAATTTGACGAAGGTGCATCTTACTTCAGTTAGAAGAATTGTGGAAAATTCCATGGAATCAACAAAAAAGCGTAAAGATTCCGGTGTCACAAAAAGTCTAGACGACTGGGAAAAAGATTTGATGAGGCGAAAAATCTACACTATGTACGATGAGCAGCGTGTCCCTATAATCAAAAGTCTGAAACAGCGGCTCATCAATGACGAAACTCACATCAACTGTGGCCTCATTACTCTTTCGCAAGCTCTGTCTGCAATGGGCTTTAAATATCGCAAAATTGACAAGAGACAAGTAATAATGGAATCCATACGTTTAATAAACTGGCGTTCTGAATATATAACGTCGATAAAAAAATACAGGTCTGAAAATCGGCCAATACTCTGCCTCGACGAGACGTGGTTTGACACCCCTTCCAAAGGATGGTCTGATTCCTCTGATAGGTGTAAAACAAAAGCATTATCAAATAAAGGGAAGAGAATCACAATATTACACGCAGGATCAGAAAATGGTTGGATCCCAAACGCTATGTGGCTTTCTGCCAAAAATATTAAGGACTCTTGTGTTGATTATCACGAAGATACGACAGCAGAGCTTTTTGAAGATTGGTTTAAAAATTGTCTGTCACCCAACATTCCGCCAAACAGCGTTATAGTAATGGACAACGCAAGCTATCATAGTCGACAATTGCAAAAAATTCCTGGCTCAGAGAATACGAAATTGGAGATTCAAAACTTCATGGCTGCAAATGACATATATTTTGAGGAAAATTATACAAAAAAAGAACTTTTACAAGTGCTGTAGTCATTTTCTTTAAAAAAACGTATGTTTGCGATACAATTGCAAAAGAATTGGGACATACAGTGTTACTACTACCTCCCCACTACTGCGTGTTCAATCCCATAGAGCTTATGTGGCACCAACTTAAATCGAGCGTGCGCGGAAAAAATACTTCTCCGACTTTAAGTGGTAGTGTGGTAGAATTAATTAGGAACTGTATGAATGACATTCCTACCGAGAGTTGGAAAAGTTCTGTTATTAGTCATGTTATAAATGTTGAAAACTCGTACCTTTCTGTAAAATCTATTGCGCCAATTATAATTAATTTGGATGAGGATAGCGATAGCGACACTGAACTAAATATAGAATTGAATTGTAACATTCAAATAAATTACTTGTATATCTCCTACATTATGCAAAATTCCAATTTCTTAAGTTCGACCCTGTAGCATATTTGCATCTTTCACCAGATGCTTTTCTACACAATGGGATTGAATCGGGTAGTTTATTACAGTTAATAAGCCAATACCATTTACTGTGAAAAATACTGTACCTGGAGTTTATTCTTTGTCTGAACTCGTTTCCAAGCAGGTCATTAACAAGAAACTCTTCGATGAAAAATAGTAATATTGTTTACCAGGTGGGAAGAGCCTTACATTCCTGGACGACTGTAGAGAGCTAGGTAGAAAACTAACAATTGTGAGAAAATATAATTTGATTTGCGGGAAATCATATTATCCAAAAATTTATTCAAAAATGGTAAACAATTCAAACAGGATCGGAAAAATATACGATGATCAAAGCGAAAACAAGGAATTCCACGAAATATCCCGTAGTCTGCATTATCCATCTTCTTTAGAAGATACAGGATAAAATGTGAGCCCGCTGGCGATAAGAGCTTGTACACGATGCACGGAGCTTATCAATTTTTTGGGCTGTCTCCGCGGAGTATATTTCAACTTTTTATCAGTTCCGTTTCGGGGCAAAGCTGTCGTTGTCGTTGTAGCCGCTGTTAATATGCACATCAGCATCGGCGATGTTGGCGATTGTTCATTCATAAAAGTATAAGTTTTTGCCGTTGCAGACATTCACTGAATTTTCAATTTTAATACCACTAGTAATTGATGAATTTGTGAAGGTGATTCAAGTACGCATGGTATTAAGATAACAATGCACTGTCACATGGTATCTAATCTAATGACGACTTGGACATCTGGTAAATCTCTTATTTTCGTAATCAGCACTCGATATAACTTCAGTACTGTTCTCGATTTCAGCTACAGTAAATATAACCACAAATTTATTTCAGGTTTACCCAATTCAAAAAAACAAAAATTGCCTGCAAACATTGAGCAAAATAAGTATCACGTCATTCGATACCTGCAAATTTCTTGAAATAAATTTGGATCGTCGCCCCAACTTCCGGAATCATGTCATTCATTCATGTGAAAAACTATCGTCTATGTTTTGCCATACCCATAGTTTCAAAACGAATTGAATACAAAAACATGTGTAGTATACCTTATTTAAAGCGCACGTTAGATGGCAATTCTCTCCGAGAAAGCGTTATAATAACGATTTATTTTCTGAAAATGTTACAATGAATAACATGAAACGTTTGGTGAATGAATATTGATACCCACAGAAAAACAAGCCTGTGCAAGAGGTGAAAGATAAAAAACAATTAAACAAACTTACATATATACATGATACTTCTTCCTTTCTTCAAATTTAGGTCTATGTATTTGAATTCATATCTGAGCATAATATATGTTGCCCGGTGGTTGTTTTGAAGAAACATAATTGGCGAATATCAAAAATCTTTCTCAATTCATGAAATATGTTTGTTGATTTGGTTCTTTTTTTTTCTATCGATAATTCTCAATGCTAACTTTTCAATTTCAACTTGCAGCACCCCTGAAACATATCCCGTACGAAATATGGGTTTCAAATAGCCCGTAATACATCAAGCATATATGATTTGCATGAAGATATGGTCTTATATTTCTCAGTTTGTAGGTCGATATGGGTGCCAGATTTCAAATGGGCGTCTAGATACACCTCTAGATATTCGATTCTATTAAGTGACATGATGGTAAAGCTTTTTTATATTGTTAGATAATTCGAGTGAGGTGGATTCTGACGGTATCTTGAATAAGAGGTGAAGCGCATTCACAAGTTTTGCTCATATATATACTCAACAGTTTTCTTTCGAACCACTGCAAAATAATTCTAAAGTTTTTTAATTTTCTGTTCCAGAGCTTCCCATGTATTTTCTTCATTTATAACAACAGTGTCATCTGCAAAAGTCATTACATCACCTTGAACATTCAAACTAAGAAGTTCATTCAAACATATTATTGAACAGAAGCGTCCCAGAACAGTACCTTGAGGGATTATTTAATTGAATTTTTGTTCTTCGAAAATTTGACATTCTCTTCAGAGTATATTCAAAAAAAATTTTTACAATATTTGTTCGAAAACATGGAATCCTTACCTTTCCATCTCGTTCCCGAGTAGAAATTGTATGCCTAATTAATGAACAGAAACATTTCAGAAAAAGTCAATCTAAAGCGAATAAATACGAATAGTTTTCTCTTATCATTGATATCTGATCTATTACCAGAATGGTGGGGATTAGTTCTCCTGAATTATTTTAACTGAAAAACAAATTCCTGTTGATAATTTGCTAAGTAAATGAAGAAATTTCTTATTATAACTTGGTTGTCGATTTTACCCGCCAAAATGAATACTTTTAATAATAATCTTTATTGCAATACGATCAGCTCAGGACACAGTAAACGTCAAGGGTGCATTTGAATAGATTTGAATCAACATAAAATAACTATAAGTTGATAGTGATAAAATAATTATTTAACATATACACAGTGTTACCATGTATAGTTTTCAGTTTTTTAACTTTCAGAATTATTTTCATACATACACAAAGTCGGAACTGCCCAAATAATTTTTGAAATTATAAATGATGTTACCATAGATATGGTTTTCAGATTATTTCAAAATCAATAATTTAATTCCTATATACACATTCATTTAACAATTAAAATCATAGTATATATTAGCTTCAGGTGATGTATGACTGAATTTCTGAAATTCTTCATGCCAGTGACGGTTTTCAGCTCTTGTGGCAATGATGTAAAAACTTTGATTGGTTGGTGGTATGGACCTTTCTATTAGGTTGAATTATGGTATGAGACAGATAGTTCATTACGTTTTTGTGGGAAGTGAAGTTTGATGAATTCTTTTCTGGGTTATTTTTTCTTCTCCGAATTACTATGTACTTCTAGTAAAAAAATAAAATTGAAAAAAAAATTAAAAATTTCAATTTTAAAGAAGTAAAATAAAATAATCCAAAAAATTATGCATCAAAGTTCATTACGTTGTCTAGTGTTGGGGTACATGTTCGCACCCCAACACTAGAAAAAGTAATGAACTATCAGTCCCAATCAAAGCTTTCACCTCATAACCAACAGTGCTGAAAACTATCACTGGTCTGAAGACGTTCACAAATTCAGTAATACATTACCTAAAGCATAAAAGCTACTATACTTTAATTGTTGCATGCAATAAACCACCTACAAATTTGATAAATGAGTGCAGTCAAAATGTTCAACCATTTTCCAGACAAATTAAAAATGACCTCGTTCTTCTAGAGGGTTGGAACACTAAAGGGTATCTTAATCTTCTAATGTCAAGTGATTCTATCCCAATGGAACATTGATAATCGCAATTGCAAAATTTTTGAGTCAATTTTGATGAAAAAAAAATGAATCAGGTAAAGAATTCCGTTAATGTATAACAACATTTCTCCACTTAATAATTTTTTAATAAATATTTTACCTTAGCGAATCCCTTTATGGCCTTCAAATAATTTGGAAGATGATTATATATCTTCGGTCCTAAGTAATCCGGTGCATAGGAAGTTATTCTGAGCCTTGCTAGAGGCAAATGGAAATTATTTTTATTTCTAGTGTCATGCGTATGAATTTTTTGATTTTTGTTGAAATTCAGTCCATTTTGGTACACATAAATGCATAGTTCTAAAATGTAGACTGATGTCAGATACCATACTCCTTAAAAATTGACCTGCAAGATTCTCTATTTGTACGATATGCTATGCAACGCAGGATACGCTTTGCGCTATAAAAACTTTTTCTACTGAGGTACTTCCGCCCCAGAAACAGACAACATATCTAAGTCTAGATTCAACCTGTGAGTAATATATATTGAGCAGCTGACTCTTAGTTGAAACTGATCGTAGATTTATGAACAGGCATATAGGCAAGGTCCACCTTTTTTGATTACCTACGATATCAGATCAGATTCTGTTGTCAAGACGGTAAGTCTTGTTTACTTGTTGCCTGGCCAAAGGCGCGATATATTTTTTTTATTTTGATGAGTTAAGTTATTCATAAGTTAAGTTGCCTTGCTTGAATCTGCATTTGGATGATTTTGTAAAATGCGTTATAATATATTTAGACATTGAAGTTTAGTTTGATTCTTCTTTCTACTTCTATTTCTATTGATAATGAAGAGAGATACACCTAGATCGAGTGAGAGATTGCCATCAACTTCAGCCAGATGAGGAGAATGGGCATCACTTGAAGACCGAGGACATGCACAAACTAGAAACTCACCCTCTTATTTTCCACAAATTTCGAAATATACCAATTTCAGTTCAGAATCAGTTGTTCAAACCACGAGACAAAAAAACGGAAAGTTCTAACAAGATATCCATCCTCTCAGCGAAATGCAGCAGGAACACGCGATATCCGACTACTCTCAGCAGGACAGAAAAAAGGACGAACGCGTCGTTGCCGTCCACCGACACTACTGACCGGTTAATTGTGCAGGAATCTGGTGTGACGGATCAGGAAAGACGGCGTCGGCAGGAAGTGTAGCGAAGCTCCTGCGGAACACCGAGCGAACGCCAGCAGGAATGGCAGGAAGCAATATCGCAAGTGGCGGTTCCTCCACGGGGCGGGGCGGTCGTACCCCCTCCACCGGCGCCACCTCTACGGGGGTTGCTCATCACTTCGTCACCGCCGCAGGATCGCGGGAGGACGTCACCGCTGGATTCGTCCTTTGTTCGCCGTTTTCGGGCGACTATGATTGGGGTTGGAGTGCGTTATGCTTGCCGTAATGAGGATGTAATGCTGCCGCGGTGGCGTAGAGGAATGGAGTTTTTTTGGTACGGCATTATTGAATAAAAAAAAATTGAAAAAGGAAACACGAAGTCATCTCCACAACATATTTAATTCTTACAGGAACAATGTCCTAGTTAAAACATGTTTCGAACATATGTATGTTCATCTTCAGTTAAGTACAAAAAGGAGCTGAAATAGAATTAACAATGAGAAAACAGTAGAAGTGATTTTTTTCACATGATACTTACGAAGGTTGGGAGATCAAAAATGAACAAGATACATATTAAGTAACATTAAACTACTATCAAGTTTTATTATAAACAATTTATTGTTTAAACAATTATTTAAAGAGATATCGGTAAAAAAGTAAACAAACAAAAAGTAATAATAATATAAGTCGTGAACGGTGAGTGCTAAAAAAAATATTGAATGAAAAAGATAGGAAATTCGATCATCTATAAAAAAGGTTCGTCTAATTGTGGGCCTAAAGTGCACGGTTACGGAGAAACAGGCTCAAACGGTTTTTCACAAAATGGCGGCACTTCCGTATTTTGTGTTTTTAGGTTGAGTACGTCAGACTGCAACTATCCATGCAATAAAATAACTCCTGCCTAATTATGCATTATGGACACGAGTAGCTCGCTCTCTATTACCTGTACTAATATCAATAAAAGCAATAGTAGGAGGCGGAAGTAGAAGGAATCTGCTTTTATCACGCTGTCAAAACTCAAATTTCTGTCATTTACAAAAAACGAACATAAAAACTAAGATGCCTAGAAACCCTAGTGATTCCACTGATTAGATTTTGTTTAGATATCCCGATTTTTTCAAGAATACTCAGTCTTGGATTAGTTATCATCTCAATTAATTTCAGTAAATATGGATTTTTATCAGGTATCAGGCAGCTTGTTCAATTTCACATTGAAATACTTTATAATTAATGCGCGCGAGTAGTTCTATAGAAAGTGCTGCATAAAATATATTTCCCAGAAAAAATCAGGAAGTTGAAGTGGAAATTACTGTTCCATCAATCCATCTTTAGTTTACAATTGCAACCCAATAACAAACTTAGATATTAGGAAATTGAAAATTCTACTGAAGCATGAAACTATGTTCAAAATATAAATGTAGACTGATACATATGATAAATTCAATTTATAAACATCTATTCAAATTTCCAAACTATGATGAACTGAATTGTAAAGAATCAAATTAAACTACAACATTATGTATGCAGGCAGAACAAAATCTCCAAAAAGTAATCACTACACACGGTGGACACTTTTAATAGCAATTAATTACAGTATCACCAAACTCATATCACTAGAGGGTGTTTCTCTAAGGAAATAACTACATTCGGGAGAAGAATTTGATACTGAGACTCTCACAATAATAAAGTTCAATCTTACCGACTCACAAGATGGTTAACGGGACTATTGTTCTGACTTGGCATACATCCAAATTATGAAATTCCGAATAGAAAACCATGATGACACTTTTATATCTGATACATGTAGGACAAAAATTTAATTTAATGATTACATTTTGATTTGTGTAACGAATAAAATGCAAATGAAATGGTGATCGCAGTTAAAGTAAATCATCGACTACTCCTTGGCTATACTTACCGTACAGTTTTGCCAGATTGGTTTCACCACCAAGTTCTCTAGTGACTCTTGTGAAAAAATATGTATTTCGTAGATGAATATTTCAAATGTTGAAGATATACTCTGTACAAAATGAGTTGATATTGACTGGAGTAGTTCAGATAACGATTTGAAATACAATTCACCTGGCCACTGAAAAAAAACAGTATTAAGCTCAAATATATATCTCGATCATTTTTCTGACGTATTATGTTAAGTTTAAATGTGATGAGATCATTGATAGAGTTACTATGAATCCTAATGATTACTGCACATGTATAAGAATCGAATGTTGTCCTACACTTGGGATTTCAAAACGTTTTGTATGTATTGCCAAAATATTGTAAGAGCAATCTGAAAAATCCAAAATTACCCCTTTCATCCCCTTTCCTGAAATATCCAGAAGTATTTTTCAATCTCCAGTGTAGATTGATGTTATTTTTTTGGATTGGGATGATTTTTCATTCACCTGCATTAGTGATAGACATTTTTCATCGGTATAATTATAGAAAGTTGTTGCATGAATGTGGTTGATAATGTTCCTTTCTGACTGGTATTGGTTTGGACTTCCATTATCTATATAATTAGCTCTATGGAAATATGTTTTTCATCTGGTAGTTTTTTTGCAACAGGTTTCAATAAAGTTAATGATATAGATAGTGGAGGTCCGAACCAATTCCACTCAATTTTATCGTTTATGAAGGCTATTCATAATGAAAATGATGATGATTTCACCTCCAGAGTATCTCTGAAACTGGTCAAAATATTTCTATTCTGCAAATATTATTGGATTGGCAGGAATATTGAGTTCAATATAACGAAAGAGATAATTTAAATTTTTCTACATTGAATGTTACCCTTCTGTTCAAAGAAATTTTTCGAATGCAGCAGTTTTCAAATGGAGTGCATGTCATAGGGCTTAGAATTTTTCAGCAAAGGGAGAGCTGGTTTCGAGATATATAAGATATCAAGAAATAATTTTTCGGGAACATAAAGCAAATGTTCACTACACCTTTTCCAATTGTAATTCAGAAAATATCAATAGTAATTCAGATTAGTCAAATGTAATTCAGAAGATATCAGTTGTAATTCAGAATAGTCAACTGTAATTCAGAAGATATCAATTGTAATTCAGAATAGTAACTGTAATTCAGATCTTGTCAATTGTAATTCAGAATGTGTTAATTGTAATTCAGAAAATATCAAATGTAATTCAGATTATATATTCAATGGAGACAATCAGACCGTTAGATAGCGACTGATTTTGGTGCCCCATTTTCGCATACAAGCCTCGAATAGGGTTGAAAAGGACATCGATTCTGAGTATAATGAAGGGAAATTTTACGCGTGGCTCCTGGGGAAAACATACAAAAAAATTGATTTTCCGAAACAGAAATGAAATGAGTTCGGCGCCCATTTTCCCACATGTTCACTGAAATAAAATTACTGCGTTCTTGCTTGGGGCAGCCGCAGTATATCAGTTATTTTCTCTATGTACATATATGTCCATTAAAATTGTGAATTTTCTGTATATTCTTTTTGTTGTATGAATAAATATCATTAATTTATATTATTAAATCGAATATTAGCAAAAAAATGCCCAAATATTACTTGAACTCATTGAAGCTATAATATACCTAAGTAGGAATGATAACCGAATGAAGATATCATTATTAACAAGTCATTGATAACACTGCATATAATATAAACATTTCTATAATATTTTGCAGCTTTTTCATGCATAAGTGATATGGTCATGTGTGGCACTCAAACCATACGATATATAGTCTAAGAATCACTTTTTCTCTAAAATATGCAGAAGGACTGGTGTGGGAAAATAGTGAATATCAATTTTTTTCCCCTATTGGTGTGTTGTCAGTGTTCTCAGAATTGTCGTGCCAGTGCTGAATTGTGTTCTTGATCAAACATATACGTCTGCATATCGTTTATTTTCTGAATTACAATTAATATCTTCTGAATTACAATTAACAAGATCTAAATTACAATTGATATCTTCTGAATTAAATTTGATCAATCTGAATTACGATTGATATTTTTTGAATTACAGTTGATTATTCTGAATTACAATTGATATCTTCCGAATAACATTTGGCTGATCTGAATTATAATTGATATTTTCTGAATAACATCTTATATTATCTGAATTACAATTGGAAAAGGTGTAGAAATGACTCAAACTCTGAAAAAGTACCATTTTTGACACACATGTTGAAATTTGAAAATAAATAGTGCTTTTTGTCAGAACTTCTGGAGCATCGAATATTTCACAACGAAGCTCTGCTTTCCATTTAATTGCTCGAAGCAATATTTCACAGAGGTAAAATCAAGCCCATACCAACATCCAGTGGCTTGCAGTAGGGGTAGCTGATTTCCTACATCACTAGTCCAAGGACAAATTCCTTTCTATATTGGATTTATTGAGTTTATTGGATCTTCCAAACGCATTCGAATTTCAAATACTTCGAAGTATTGAACTGTCAGACTTGTCTTTAAGGCGATACCTTTCCATGAGGTGGCCTACACAGATTTTGTTGAAGAATATAAAAATACCCTGAACAGTTTTGGCTATGAATCATATATTAATAGATACACCCGAACACAGAGTTTAACATGCATTGATCACTTCTTTGTAAAAACTATAACTAATGATAGAATTCAACCATTCGTCTTCCAGTCCGATATTACGGATCATCATCCTATAGCATTGACTATAGATCTGAGTCGAAACCCAAATAGGACTCCCGAAAATTACATTAATAAATACAAACAATAGATAAATTATGAAACATTGAAAATCGATCAGAAAAATGAGACGTGGAATGACTTTTACTCTTTACGGGATGTAGACGAAAAGGCTGAAAAATTTAATGAAAAAATACACTCATATATTGAAAAAAATACCAAAAATGTGAAACTAAGAAAAACATTTATAAAAAGAAAACAATGGATAACTCCTGCGCTATTAACATCAATAAATGGAAAAGAGATTATGTATAAAACACTATTAAAAGATCCAAACAACCTGCATTTTAAAACACAGTACCAGACCTACAAAAATAAATTGACAAACTAATAAAAAAATCTAAAAAAACATATGCCCAAGAACTAATCAAAAACAACGCGAACCAATCCAAGGCTCTCTGGGAATGCGTAAATAACATCTGAAATAGATCTAAACCTGAAACAAATATAGAAAAAATTATGTCAACTGACGGTACACTTCTACATTCACAAAAAGAAATCGCAAATAGTTTCAATAAATATTACAGTAGTTTGGGTCAAACATATGCAAGTGAAATAATAGTTCCGGACAACTATATAGAAAACGATAGGAAATTAGAAAACTCAATGTATCTATATCCCACCAAGAGGTTCACGAAATAATAATGCAGCTGAAACCAAAGAAGGCTCCTGGACACGATAATATACGAGCAGAAACTTTGAAAAACATTTCAGTTGAGATAATTGCCTCCTTAACTCATTTAATAAACTATTGCTTCGAAAAAGGTCATTTTCCAAAATCGCTGAAAATTGGAATCGTAAAACCTCTATACAAAAATGGCAGTAAACTGGAAATGATAAATTATAGACCAATCTCGCTCACATCAAACTTATCAAAAATATTAGAAAAAATCCTTAAAATCAGAATCCTAAAATATTCGGAAAAATTTAACTTGATTTCTAAAGACCAGTTTGGCTTCAGAGAGGGAAAATCAACAGAAGATGCGATTTACAAATTGACGTCTTATATTTATAACTCACTGGACAAAAGTAAACCATCTTTATGCATCTTTGTGGACCTCTCTGAAACCTTCGATACAGTGAATCATAGAAAACTGCTCGATAAATCAGAGAATTATGGGATGAGAGTTAATATCTACTATATATTGAAAAGCTTTTAAACAGATCGTGTGCAGAAAGTCAGCATTGGTGAAAAGTTAAGTGATTGCAGGTATGTCACATACGGAGTTACACAAGGAACTGTACTCGGTCCACTCTTGTTCACCCTGTATATAAACAGTTTACTCACTTCAGAAACCAAAGGTAGAATTCTGAGCTTTGCAGATGATACTGTCATATATTATGAAGCGAGTTCGTGGCACACCTTAAAATCAGTAGCGGAGGATGATTTTAGAGTTATTGAAAAGTGATTCAGATACAACACCTTAACTCTCAACCTAGAAAAAACAAAAAACGTTCCATTCTCCTCATATTCCAGCGGATTACCACGTATGGGTCCATTGGAAATCAGGCCAAACTCACAAATTCCTGAAGCTGATTCAATCAAATATTTAGGTATAGTAATTGACCGGCACCTCAAGTGGGATCTACAAATAAAGAATATAGTGAATAAGCTAAGAGGTATGCTTTATAGATTTGAATGTTTGAAAGACTACCTCGATATCAAACATCTCACAATATTATACCATGCACTTGTTCAGACACATTTGACTTACGGTATTGTGGGCTGGGGTGGTGTGAATGACACGCACTTGGAAAACTTAAACGTAATCCATAGATGGATCTTGAGAACTATATATAGTAAACCACTCAGATTTCCTAATGATAAATTATATGCCGAATCTGGGATACTTGATATTAGACAACTTTTCTGTGTGAACATATTAGCCAACGTCAAGAAAAACAAAATAATCACCCACCCTGTCACACATGCCTACAGCACGAGAAATAAGACCAACTCGGTAAGTGTACCTCGCTGTGACAAAACAATAGGGCAACGTCACTGCGATTTTCTTGCACCAAAACTCTTTAGTTTAATGCCTGTCGAAACCAGAAATACGAATAGCATCAATGTTTTCAAGAGAAACACAAAACACTGGATTTTAGATTACGGAAGGAGGAAAGTACACGATTTGATCAATCAAAAAATCAATTGATAATAACATCAAATTTCACTCAACTAGCGGTTCAGTCATCTCAGTCAGTCCATCTTATATTCTCTAACCATAACCGAAACAATGAAAGGTCAAATTTCTTTTACTACTACCCATTATAGTATGAATTTGAAGTGTCTTTGTATGTACTTGTATATGTGTATATGTAATTACGTTTACGTTTACGCAGATCACCTGATTTGCTTTTTATTCAAAGTTATTTCATTCAAGTTGAAATCACGTACAAGCGATAGTTCCTTGGAACTGAAGCTTCTGTGATACTCACTGTTCATTTGCATTTTTTATTTATACAATCTAATGTATTTTCTCTGTGAATAAACATTATTATTATAATGATTTCTATTGGTGAACAAAAGATCCCGCCAGAGTTCAGCCAATGAGACCGTCAGTATCGAAATTCACTCTTGAACTGTCGCTTGATTAGAATTCCAAATTTGAAAAATCGCATTTGCATCATCACTTATCGTCATAAAATATAAGCTCTCACTTCGATTCCTCACATCTATCATCAATTGACTAAACAAAAGCATATCAGTCAACAAAACAGAAACAGAAATTCCAAAAAACGACGGCCTTCAAACCCGAATAAAAGTAGTGATACTGAAAACCTCAGCCGCGAAAGCCTCAACTATTTTGTAGTCAACAAAACAGTTAGTACCAATAAAAAAAATCTCTGTCGTGTTGGCGAACGACTCCTGCCACGTTTCATGGTTGACGGGTCCGCGAATAACCATGCTTCTCCTGAGGTATGGCGTAGGGAGTTAGTAACAAGCCTACTTGCCGAAAGACTTCGAGAGAAGTCGATGGCGTTTGCTATGTAATACCATAAATCACATCTACTACTACTACCACTATTATTATTATGATAACTATTGATTACATTGGAGCTTTGTCAATAAAAATTCCTTTCTTGGACAATAAGTGTATTTTGAATTGAACTGATCTTTGGAATTATTAATGAAAAAGTGTTGTAAAACCGAATTATCTATCTGTCCCTTGGAGAAATATTGTTGGGCATTCCTAAGATGCCTGGAAACCCTGGTGTGTTTACTTATACCTGTAGAAGTTTGGGATAAAAGTGGCGAAATCTGGATTGCTTGATTTTTGGTGGATAATTGAGCTTTTGGAGATTTCCGTACAATATGTACAGATGTCGCCAACACGCTCTTGTCAGTCTTGCCTGAAGCTAAATTTGCACTAAGTGAAAATGTGCAGTCGGGTTTTTCCACTTCTATTTGATTGGCTAGCGAGAAGAGATCGCAACCTAAATGATAATGGGTGGACAATGAGATACCAGTAACAACGTTTCGATATTTAAAAGCAATGAAATCAACAAATAAACACGATAAAATCATCGTAAACATCAAAACTTCAAACTGACAGGACAATATGACAATTAACTTGACACTTGTCATCAAATTGGAAAAATGGGAACATAACGCCCTCTACCTAAAAATAGGGGAAACCTTCAAAAGCTTCGATTGTTTTTTTCGCCACAAAAATCTGAACAAAATCTAATCAGTTGAGTCACCAGGACTTCTAGGCATCTTAGGCATTCCCAATTCTGCCAAGCAATACGCTTCGCTGCCGTATTACCCATTCAAATAGCGTTCATATGTTTCCCGCAATTTACAAATGTTCCTTGGACAATCTGTAATTAAATTTGGCGGTGTACCAGCGTTTCTGTTGTAGGTGTACGTGCACATTTTCCAATAAATAATCAGACGGTGGCTAAGTGAACATACAGCGTTTATTAATGGGTATCATCGCGTGCTGGACAGAATACTGATTCTGCCCTCGCCTGTTGTAACGTCAACAGCCGGCTGATTCATATGGCGGGCGTAGAGATCGAGCAGGCACTGTTTTTGCGTTTCGTTGACAGGTCAGAACGCGATCTTTCAGTTTCTTCCTCATTTGTGAGACCTCCAAATGACTCAACAAATATCATTTCAAATTCGATCACATAAAATTTTCGATGATTTCAATAATATTTTTCATTAGTGTCATCGAGCGTATAATGATGGCTATTATTCACGAGGTGAAGATTACACTTTATGAATTTATTTCGAATAATTGTGAATGAAACAGTATGCAAACCTCGGCAAAACATGTAATTTTTCCCTGGAGAATTTGCTCAACTCGGCTCTCTCCTTGGTAACCGATATTCACCTTTCGCCTCAGTATGTAATATACTATTTGCCAGGACCGCAATGGGGACAAATAGTATATTATTCAACGAGCGTATAATGATGGCTATTATCACCAGATGAAGTTTACTGCCACGAGCCGCAGGCGAGTGCTGTAAATCACCGAGAGAAAAATAGCCATTATACGCGAGTAGAATAATATAATTTATCCACGACTGTTTTAAAAAAAATTGTTGAAGTTGTTTTGTTGGAAAATTTTGTCACATCACATACATATTATCAGAAACACTATTATTTTATTCTAACAAATATTTCATACAATACTGTTGACAGGTTTGAGTCGGATTCGTTTGAATTCAAAAGTTATTTCGATATGACACGCACATTCATAGTCGCTGATATCTCTGAGTAGATAGATGTTTCTTGCCTTTCTTCATATGTAGGTGAAGAACTGAATTGAAAATATTTCGTGGTTTACATGATAATTTTTTTTTGTAGCAGAGCAATATAATTATATTGTAGCTAAATCAAGGAAGTATTTGATAGCAGTGAATATTGACTCATTATTCACAAATGATTAATAGGTACCATTGAGGTCGAGCAAAGAGACGTGTAATGGGTACATTATACAATAGTCGTGGATGATAATAAATTATACGAGTCAATAATGATAGCTATTATTCTCAAGGAATTTTTACGAACCAAGCCGCGTCAGCGGCGAGGGAGTAATATTCCGAGAGGATAATAGTCATTATTGCGAAATGTATACTCTACTTTATTAACGACTAATTTATTTATCGTAAATATATATTTCTTCAGTTTCATTCATCTCAATACAAAAACACAAACACTATCTACGTGTTTGACACTGACACTTTGGAGTTTGGTTGTATCGTTTCCATAGTAATATTCAATTCGAGAAATTTTGTGATAGGACTACCAGAAGGAATAAAGGCAAAGACTATTAATCCCTCGCCATTATTCCCCAGCGAAATAATATATGGCATTATACTGCAGAAATCATAAGTATAATATTTACATTTCGTATAAGTCGTAAATAATGTTAATTTATCCACGACTATTGAATAATGTACCAATTATATATCTGTTTGCACGAGTCATTAATCACAGCTGTCAGATGCTTCTTTGATTTAGCTATAATGTTATATTTTTTTGCTGAAAACAATCGATTTCCGAAATTGTATCGTGGAAACTATCAAATATTTTCAACTCAGTTCTGTCACCAATACATTAGTTTTGATGTTAATTCTTTCCCTGCGATTACCTTGACCAATTATTCAAATATTACAATTATTATCAACTATAAATGAATATATTTTAATATAAATATCATGTTGTGAAATTATTATGAGATATTATACGATTATTATTATTTTCCGATAACTATGCACTATTTTCTAAAGAAAATGATCTAAAATTGTTCGTTTCCGTTATCCAGCTCGCGAACATCAACCCTCAGAAATCGAAACTTGTGCTAGCAATAGATCAACGAGGACTTACCTTTTAACGCGCGATTACCGAGCACGGTGGCTCGGCGGGGCTTTGAACTCCGGTCTTCCGCTTGAAAAGCGGATGTGCTAACCACTACACTATCGAGATGAACAACAATGTATTGTATAAAATATTTATTAGAATAAAATGATAAAATATGTATGATGATGTAACAAAATTTTCCAACAAAAAAAAACATCAATCAAGATTTTTATTAGTCGTGGATAAACTAATAGTTCCATACCAGAATCACTATCACTGGAATTCCCACTCAATTTTAATTTTCATTCACATTTTCATATGGATTAATTATCAATACAGCGTCTTTTTTCTGACAGTCAAGTCGAATTTCGTTCTGGTTTCACAAATGGTCTCCTAGGCTACTTAATAAACAATATCGAAATTGCTCCTTCAGTGGAAATGAAAATCTGAACAGATGATAGCTATTTGTATAACAAGGGGGCAAAGTGCTACTTTTCCTACCGGGGATGAACTTCAAGGGAGGAAAAGGCACTTTCACTCTACCCCCATGTTATACATATGATTTTTCCGCCTCCCTCGAAAAACAAGTCATTTAAAAAAATATTCATGAAAATAACAGAAAAACTTCATTGAAGAACTGAAACTAAGAAGTAGGTACAGTATAGCAAACTCTACAATTCCCAAAATTGAGAGAACCTAGAAAACAAATAATCAAAAAAAAGAAAAAAGCTCTCGACGCCGAATTCGAACCAGCACCTACAATAGCTTTCGAACATATCATGAATAATATCCGTTCCATGAACTCGCTGCGATATAGACACTCGCGAGAAATTTTTATGCGATGTCATAGATGTATTGGATACATTGCACTATTATAGGATTTGACGTTTAACTTTCATTTTCTTGATATATTCACTTCTTGAAAATATCTTACCTCCTTTACTGATTTCTACTATTTTGCAAATATATGGTGTTATAAATAAAAGGTAAAATTGAAACTTCAATAATAGAATATAGTTTGTCGTCAATGCCGTATAAGTTATTTGGAGCCTTATCATATTGCAGATTTCTTCAGTGAAACACTCTACTAAGGATATCTATACACAAATATGTATTTCAGCCTCAAATTAGAAATTTCTCTTCAGTTTGTATGACTAGCCTTCACATTTTGTATATGTACATGGTGCAATAAAATTATTATTATTATTATTTTCCTATCTAGGGTAGGTTTCTGTTCCCTAGAAAGAGGTCAGGAAATGTATACTTTGGATAGAGGGAGGCGGAAAAAGATATTGACATATCAGTGTTAGTAGTACAAAAAATGTTATATGAACCTCGGGGTCCAATGAAAAGTATGCACCTAGCTTTTCTCTTTTGTTTGTGATGTAAGTTTGTTATTCGTAACGGTTCTTTGTGAAAAAAGTGAACAAGTTGTTGAATCGATTCATTCGAGCGTTAATTCAACAAGAATTGAAATTAGATCCATTTGCTCCCACACAATATTATTACGTAATCTTCTAGCGCCGGCCCTGTCGCTCGTTAACGCAAAAAAATATGAGGGGTCGAAAAGAGAACGTCATTTTCCAAGAAATCCGGATTGGCCTGAATAATTCGACGCACATCATCGAGACATTTCTGGAAGATTACCCATAGGCGTACGCAAGTATAAAAAGGGAGACACTTCATCGCTACGGCAGAGAGTTATGCAGAGTTTCTAGTGGAGAGAGTTTTGTTATTGCTAAGTTTTTCAGAGTTTCGGGTAGAGAGAGTAATAGTAAAGAGCATTGGATAGTCTAGCTGGACAGTTTAAGTTTTAAGTGTATTGTGTTGTGATAAATAGTTGTAATAAAAGTAGTTCAGTGTTGCTTGGAGTTTGAATAAACGAACCCAAGGATATATCGTAACAATATTAGAGATTTTGTTGAAATTCATTTCTGAAATGATGTCCTGATAGGGTTCAATAAGGTTACCCATGTTCTAGCATGTGATGGATCTGAGGCCATGATTGGTCCAGAACCCTTCTGCGTACCAGCTATCAACTCGTGAATTCAAGTCGAATCAAGAGACTGGTGGAATTCACAGAAAACCTGCTCAACTAAAACCACTAGGTTGTGAGGGTGAAAGTGGTTGTATCAACGGGGCATAGCCGATTGAAAATCATTTGAGTAATATCATATTGCTTATAATTTTTCAAAGCCATAATGGGTCTGGCAGAAGAAATTCAATGCAGGTCGTGTCAAGAGAAAGAAACCCCACTACATGTGCTCCATGAATGGGAAGCGTTAGCAAGGCTAAGACGACTCGTAAGATGCGGAAGAGAGAAACCAGAGGCTAATAGCTATATGAAGGTGCCAGTGACAAGGCTATCGATTCTCATCTCGAATATAATGTTGGATGATTGCCTCTGATAACCATAGAACAATACAATACATTTGCAAAGATGGCAGTAGGCCAGGTTATGGGCTAACTTCCTCAACAATCTAACCTAAGTTCCAAAAATTCAAATAGAATTGAAATAAAACCCTTTAGGAGAATAATATATTTTTCTGCAAACTGCTGGAGAATTTTGAAATTCCAGACAAAATTTCTTGAGGAAAAAAAAATCCATATTGTGAGGAAATGATACGTCCGTACAGTTGATTTGCGGAAAAATATTATGTTTACCTCTGTGTTGTTAATCTTCACAGTCGTCCATGAGTGTTAGGCTCCTTCTACCCTGTAAATAATATATTATCAAAATGCCAAGTGAATTGCTTGAATTATCAAAAATAGCTTTTATATTTCCATGTGTGTAGTAGTGCAATATATCAGCACAGTCAGTCGAAAGTACCCATTCGTCCATCTTGTAGATTGTAGAAACACACAAAATCACAGCTTATAGTAGATTCTGGAAATCAATTCTTCAGATATATTTGCATTTTATAAACTCAGGGATATTCTTCCAGAAAAAATTTCGAAAGTAACCTATAAATCCTTAGTAGAATCTGTAATGTCCTATGGAATGATAGTATGGGGAGCTGCGTATACTAATCAAGATGAATTGTTTGAAAGTCACACAGAAATGGATTTTGAAAGTGATATTTAGAAAAAGTGGCAGATTTTCCACGGAACAGCTCTTGATAGAAAGTAAAATGCTTGACTTAAAACATCTGTATATTTTTTATATGGCAAAATTCATGTACAAATATAGAATGCAACACCAAGAAAATTCCCACAATCACAGTACAAGACAAAGAGGTCTCAAAAATTTAAATATTCCCCGTCCCAATTCTACCCTCTATAAGAAGTCGATAGCATTCGATGGCCCTAAAATTTATAATTATATCCCAGAGTCCATCAAAAATATTCATAGTTACAAACTGTTCTGCAAAAATCTACTGTCCTTCATTTTCATGAACACCAGAGCTCTTGAGGTACTCATGCAATGAATGTCACTATTTATTATATTCTGCTATTTTCTCAGTTCTTCAATTTTTTATGCTGTTGGTTTAGTCTCTTAGCTTATTATTATATCTATTATATTAATTAGTCTCATAATAATTATCTACCAAATGTTCAACAACTATTAGATGAATGGTACTATTTAGGCACAAAACAATCTCATTCTGAGATCAGGTGCACTCAATTTGTGAAAAAAAAATAGTTCATGATACCAATGTAATACCAATGTAATGTAATGTAATTTACGTCAATTTACGTCAAAAAACCATCATCATCGCCAAAGCAAATACCTAACTATGTGAAAATCAGATGCAGGGCTCGTTTGAAACACTTTCGTTTCGAGAACGACGTTCTTGGAAAATAAGTTTCAATGTACCTCTCCGGTGGCTGTAATCAAGACGTTATTTTCGCATTATTAATAGAGTTAATCGCTTGTGGCTAAATGTGGGACGTAATTCAGGAAAACTGAATACGATCCGTTCACGGATGTTCGATCAAAGTTGATGATCGTCATTACGCTCTCGAATGTTCCCTCATGCCTTCCTGAACATCAGAGAGTCTGCTGCTTTGATCTAGCAGGCCGTGGAAGTTGTTCATTGTGTGATATAACTGCTCTCCGAAAGAATGTCCGGTAGTTATTATAAAACTCTTTATTAGCATCATGCTCTTCACAGCGACTAAAAACATACATACACAGTTTCAATTACCATACTAAAATAAGAAATAAAACTATCACACTAGTACAAGTCTTAAGATTAATCAAATAAGACAACACAGCTTACATTTATTTATTTATTTATTCATGTGTCTTTATTGTGAACCAAATACAAAATTAAAATATACAATGTACATCAGGGAGGCGGCATTCAACCAGGTTGCTCTTCCATGCAACCCCCAACATTACCAACAATGTAAATACAAATTTCCTGCATATACAATACGAAAACATCTATAGAAACGCTCTATAATAGCTAGGAGTTATCTTAAAAAGTATAGGAGAGAATAACCAAAAATTTCAAGAACATCCGCTCAAACTGCGATTGCACCAAGAAGATATGCTCTAAGACACTTCTTGAACGCCAAAATGGAAGGGGCACATTTTATATTTGCTGGTATGGAGTTGTAGATGGATACAGCATTATAGGAAAATGATTTTTTGAATAATGTAGTTCTGTGAGAAGGAACTGTGTACATTTCTTTATATCTAGTATCCCTCAGATGAATGTCAGATCTCTTTATTAGTTTAGATATTAAATAAATGGGAATGTTACTTCTGATAATTTTAAAAAGTAAGGATGCAAGGTGCATCACAAATCTGTTTTCTAATTTCAACCATTTAGATTTCTCATATGACTCACTGATATGATCGAATTTCCGAATGTTGAAAGAAAATCTTATGCAGGAGTTTTGGATATTTTGTAAACTGCGCTTTTCCTTATCGGTCAAAGCAGGCCAGTACATGACATTACAATAAGCAATGCTTGACAGAATCAGAGATTCACACAATCTCATCTTCAATTTAGTGTTCAAAATATCTTTATGCATATACAAAGATCTTAATTTTGCATAGGATTTACGAACTAAGTGATTCACATGGTTGTCAAATTTCAAATCTTTATCGAAGTAAATACCCAAGTTCTTACATTGATTAGAAAATTCTAGTTGACTTCCATTAATCGATATGGTGAGATCAGGATTTTCCATTATATCTGAATTGTTCGTCCCAAATATCATTATTTCAGTTTTAGTCTCGTTCAACAGAAGACTATGAGCTCTAGATATTTTATAGAGATAATCCAAATCAGAATTCATAGCTTCACAAGCAGATTTTAGCGCAGATGGGTAAAAAGATTTGTAAATCTGGGTGTCATCAGCATACTGGTGGATCTTACAGAACTCTAACTGTTTTGCAAAGTCAGAAGTATAGATAGAGAATAATAATGGTCCGAGTATGCTGCCTTGTGGAACACCTTTTGAGATATTTCTGACCCCTGAAACCATTCTATTAATGACTGTTTGCTGATGGCGATTATACAGGTAACTTGACATAAATTTAACTACCGATTCACCCAATCCAAAATAGCGAAGCTTTGTACATAGCACGTCGTGGTTGAGGGTATCGAAAGCTTTACTATAATCTATCAAAATGATAATTGTACTCTGTTTCTGATCCCAAGCTTCAAAAATGTCATCAGTCACTTTAGCAAGTGCTGTTGCAGTGCTATGTCCGGATCGGAATCCAGATTGTATAGCGGGTAACACTTTTTTCTCTTCGAGAAGAATTTTCAACTGGGTTGCTACAATTTTCTCAAGTATTTTCGAGATGGTTGGTAATATACTTATAGGCCTGAAATGTGATATAGTTGAAGGATTATTTATTTTTGGAATAGGATGAACAAGTGAGTATTTCCAAACATCAGGAAAGGTACTTTGAAGAAGGCAATCATTGATGATGAAAGTAATAATGTTGCTCAAGTGAGGCATAAGGAGCGTTAACATTTTCATATTGATTCCATCGCTGCCCACAGCATTAGAGTTGATATTTCTAACTATCACTTCCACTTCCTCAGCACTGACAGAAGAAAATTTGAAATAATTTTTGGTATTTGCATTTGCATATTTATTTAACAGGTGAATATGATCGCTGTTATCATTTGATGGGATATTGTCAATGAAATAATCGTTGAATGAATCTGGGTCCTTGAAATCATGGAATGAATCCGTTTTCTTTTTATTTATATTAAGATAATCAAGAGCCCTCCAGAATTCTTTGGGATCTGATTTTGATTTGAATTTGAGATAAGCTGCTTTTTCAGACTTTACGGCAGTATTAACGAGATTTCTGAGCTCTTTATAATAGATCCATGAAGATTGAGTTCTATTTTTTTTATATTTAGTATAAGCTCTGTCTCTCAGTTTCATCATGAATTCCAGAGTTTCTGTGAGCCAGGGAGCTGGGTTTTTTGATATTCTCACTGATTTTAATGGTGCATGTTTATTGAAAAGCTCGAGTACGTGAAAGTTAAAAAAATTGACCATATCATCGATATCAGTGAGTGAGTAAATAAGAGACCAGTCGTAAGAATACAAGTCGTTCAAAAACAAATCGTGATTGAATGACGAAAAACTTCTTATTGTACAGTATAGTGGTGGTGTTCTGTCTCTTCTCACTTTCAAGGAGCAAGAAACCAACGAGTGGTCAGATATATCTTCCATGTTGATAACATCACTGCTTGATACTAAGGTTTTATCTGAGATAACTAAAATATCAATCAAAGACATCGAGTGCTGCGTTACACGTGTAGGTTCCGAAACAATTTGTTCTAAATTATATTTTGCAAAGAGTTTTGTCAGTTGAACGGGACCGACGACATCATTTTTCAATAAATCAATATTAAGGTCACCCCCAAATAGTACAATGTCATAATCTGTTATGAATGACGTTATTATGCTTTCTAAACAATCGATTGAAGAATCCAGATTGCTGCTAGGAGGCCTGTACAATGAGCCCAAACAGATTTTTTTCCCTGCAACTGTAATAGATATCCACAAACTTTCTAACAATATTTCACCAGGATAAGGATTCTCGAGAATCATGAACCTAGTAGATTTGTGAACATAAAACGCTACCCCCCCGCCCCTTTCTTTTCTATCATTTCGAATGAGCTTATAGTTTGGAATTTTATATGCATTATCATCATCACTAGAATCTAACCAAGTTTCCGATATACCTAGTACTGCATAAGATTCGGAGCACAAAATATCGCAGAACATATCAAATCCTGTGCGCAGTGAGCGGATATTGAAATGACCAAAGCTAAAATTTATCACTTTTTCTTTCATATTTATGATAGTCAGATTTTGAACTCCAGTTGCTATCAGTCCTACTCATTAAACAAAATATCGAGTAAAATAATGATATGATATAATACAAATATACAATAAATTTGTTGCCCCAAGATCAATTCACCAAGACTACATCTACGAAATTCCAAGGAGAAATTCGTGCAAAATAAGAAACTAGAGATAAAGGCAAAAAAAACAATCATATCGGAGTTTTATTTATCCACTTAAAAACAAACAACAAGCAAACAGCCGTGAGCGCAAAAATATAGATGTACCATTTTGATATATACTTAGAGATCGTTTTCGCAGTTGATTACCTTCTTTGAATCTCCGCATCTAACAAACACCTTGCCAGATGAAGACCATGCGTTGCGTTGACCAAACTTCTGCTTAGCTTTCTTCAGGAGGTTGTATCGAAAATTGGTTAGGTCATCATATATGGCTATATCAGAGTCTTTCAGTACAATTTTTTTGAGAGACATAAGTTGAGACTTTTTAGCTAGTGTTGTGAAAGTTACCAATATTGGTCGAGGTTTTTCATTTATTACAGATCCCACTCTGAATGCGCAGTCGATATTGGAGTTGGCAATTTCCATTTTGATGGTTCCATTGAAGAGGAATGTGAGACTGTCTGTTATAATTTATCTTGGCCCAGTTCTTCATGTAGTTTCTTGAACTTTTTATCAAACTGAGCCACGAAATTTGCACACACTTTAGTAATCAACTTCTCGATGTTCGCATCATCAAGAGAATTTGATTGACTTGAAGAATCACTTCGCGTTTTCGTCATGATTTTATCGACTGATTCGAAACAGAATAACAATCTCGGGTTTTTTCTTGGAATTGTCGACTTCTAGTTGAACGCACTCACTGGGAAGCAACCAAACAATGGATTTTGAAAGAACTACTGATTCAAATAACCCAATATCTCTTATAATTAGCTACAACTGGAGCTCAATAGAAACACGTCTACTCGCACATGCTACTCGGTGATGAATGTACATGTAGTCAACTCATTGTCTAGTCTTCAATCTGGCATATGAGCCTTTACATATTTACAACATTCTTTTTTAAATAAACATATGGATGGTATTTTTTTCAATTCTGTTGGTAGATTGTTAAACAAGATCAATTCTTTACTAAATATTATTCCTGCTTTCAAATTAGGGTTGATATAAAAATCATTAGTATCTTTCGTACGTGTGTTATAGGTATGGATATCACTTATATATGTCAGCTGATCTGAAAGATAGGTTGGTAACATATTGTTCTTTAATTTATATACGAACAATAGCATGTTGTAATTTATTCTTTGTCTAATTGTCATCAATGATAGAGTATTCAACATTTTCCTAATTTGTGTTCGCCTATTACAATTTAATATTGCCCTCATGGCCCTATTTTGTAATTTTTGGAATATATTCATTTGTCCATTATTTAGAAAAAATAGGACGGTGCCACAATAATCAAAATGAGGTGCTATGACACTTTTGTATATTGTGAGTTTTGAAAATTCAGATACTTTGTTATTTAATCTATAAAGGTAGTGAATTTTTTTGCCACTTTCCTTTTATATAGTTTACATTTGCATTCATATTCAATTCTTGGTCCAATATTATGCCTAGATATTTGAATTCCTTGACTTGTTCGATTTCCTCATTTTCAATGTTTATATAAAATTCGAAATTTTCATTTATCATCTTAACCTAGCCTCTGTTACCTATTAGCATAAATTTACTTTTTTTCACATTGAGCTTCAATCCATTATTACATAACCAAGTACTAATGTTTGTAAGATCCTTGTTAAGATTGTTTTCTATTTCATCTGTTGTTCCTGAGTAATATAACATTGTGTCATCTGCGAATAGTTTTATTTTACATTTCGTTATTTGTGTAGCTATGTCATTTATAAAAAGAATAAATAATATTGGACCAAGGATTGAACCCTGTGGCACTCCATTTTTTATTTTGAGTAATTCTGAGAATTGATTATTATATTTTACAACTTGTTCCCTGCCTTTCAAGAATCTAGCGAACCATTTCAACACATTACCAGTGATGCCATATTTTTCTAATTTTTTTAATAGTAGATCTATTTTGATTGTTTCAAAGGCTCGTTGAAAATCTAAGAATACAACACCTATTAATTTCTTTTCAGCAATATCTACTTTCCACGAAGAGATCAGTAGTTATAATGCAGTTTCACAAGAATGTGACTGTCTGAATCCTGACTGTTGTGTAATTAAAATGTTGTTGTTATTTATATACATTAACAATTATTCTTTGACTGCAAGTTCCAGAAGTTTTTCATATACTGGTAGTGTATTAATTGGTCTAAACTCTGAACATATTACCGTGTTTCTTACTTTTTGAATGGGGGTAATGGTAGATAATTTATGATTTGTAAAAACCAGTTTCCAGCTACCTCTATAGCTAGTTTTATTATGTTCAGATTTATTCCATGTCTATCTGTAGTATTTTTTTTTCAAAGATGATAAGATTAGTTTGAGATCAACCATTGATAACAGCCTGAATTCCCCAAAACTCTGTCATTTTTTTCAACTTTTTCTTCAAATTGGATATATGATGGATTCTGACCCTTCTTTCCATTGAGCAACTCTTTTAATGATTTCCACATTGCTTTTGTATCACTTCTATTCTCGTCAATTTGTTGGTCATAGTATTTTCTTGTTTCTAATCTTATTTCACTAGTAACGTTATTTCTCACCTTTTTATATTCATTCCAATCCTTTTCTGCCCCTGTTAATTTTGCTTGCCTGAAGAGCCTATCCCTATATTTCATTTTCTCCATTAACTCATCAGAAAACCATACATTTAGTTTAAAATTATTAAATGTTTTATGTTCTTTCCAAGAACAAAATATATTTAAGTTTTGAACCAGAAGTTCCACCAGATTCCTTGATAAATCATGGATGTTGGGGCTGCCATCAATAACCAAGTTTAAATCAAATAAAGACATTTGGAAATGTATCTTATCAAAGTGCTTGAAATCCTTTCTTACTATAATATTATGTGGTTTGTTCGATTTTAGTTTTTGACTATTATTATGCAGTGATATAATAATATTGGAATGATCAGATATTTTAGCAATATCTGTAACTTGGTGATGAATATCTTCAACATTTGTCGCCAAGTAGTCAATCAAGGTAGCAGAATTTTTAGTCACTCTTGTATTATCTTTAACTACTTGCTTGAGTCCTAGGTACATGAATAGTTCATTTATTTTACGACTGTAAGTTTGATCTAAATTGAGATCAATATTAAAATCCCCTAAAATAATTATATGATTTTTTTGGCACGCCAATTCTTCCAATTTATCTTTCAAAAATTTAATGCACTCACTATGAGAAGCATTTGGCGAGTGGTATACACAGCATATAATATACCAATCACTTACAATTTGCACTTTTATTGCAGCTATCCAGATATTCATAATTATTCTATCAACCATAATTTGTTTAAATTTCAAATCATTTTTTACATATATAGCAACCCCACCGGTGTGTCTACTAGATGAATTACATAATACCGAATTGTAACCATTGATTTGTGTTTCGTGTTGCAATAGCTCATCTGTTACATGCGTTTCCGATAAGCAAATGATCCATGGATTGTGACAATGAATACTATACATAACATTATTAAAATTTCTCAAGAGACTTTGACAATTTGCATATACTATATGACAACTAATGTAACTGGCATTTAGTTGTTTAATATTTCTAAAAAAGAATCTGGTTTTTGTACCTGCTTTTGTGTGATTTGTTCATTTGTATTTAGACTAGGGGAGTCTAAAAATTTTTGACCTTTAACAAAATTAAAACGCTGATACACTACACCTTTGGGCCACAGGGAATCGTCATAAACGTTTTGTTGGTATTTAGGATCCACACCGATTAAGTAGCAATTATTGTCTTTGACTTGATAGTATGTCTCCACCTTTTTGACCTCTACATCATCAGGAACTGCCTTCAAAGCGTTAGTTAGATACCTTTGTATTTTTTCCGGTGCTGCATTATCTTTGACTTTTTTTAAAAAAACCCATTTTTTTTTCTTCATAACTGCACTTCCCTCAAAACAGTCATCAGGTTCAATGGTTATGAGGATATAATAATTACAATAAATAACCATGCAAACGGAGAAGCAAGGTTGACAAGGATATGCATTTTAGTGTAGTTTTGAAAATGCAAAAAATATGTGTCGATCCCATTAGGGTAATCATTTGTTTGTCGAGATATTGGCAAAAATGAATGGATCTCATCAACTTCCAGTAGAATACTTTAAATTATTGAGGGTATCCACACTTTGAAAGCCGTCTCACCAGGAGAAAAGTTTTCAGTGTCGTTTCATGGTGAACTGAATGAAAAGAAAAAACTAAAAGAAAACCCTGCCATTCAACGCTTGAGAACGTTTTATCAACACGTAGTTAATGAATTTTTCTACAATTCTAAAATTATTTGCAACATACAGGGTGGGCCAATCAAAACGAAACAAGGCTGATTTCTCATAGTTGGCCATGAGAGAAAAAATTTCCGGGCAAATCTTCCAACATACTGTTTGAAAGTCATAATTTTGTGATGATGGTTATTGATACATGAGTATTAACCGGAATACGAAACGAGCCGAAGGCGAGTTTCGTATCCCGGTATCTATGCAAGTTTATTAATAACCATTACAAGAGAGTTGAATACGCTATTTTTATACACCCGATAAATAAGAAAGAATTTCAGAAATTATATTGATATTTTGGGTCCCACTGATCTGGAAGGAGTAATCACATTTATTTAGGGCTTATATATAATGTAAGTATTATACTTATGGTTTTTCCAGAGTATAATGCCAAATATCATTCCCTTGGGGAATAAATAAGAGGGATTGATAGTAATAGTCCTTATTCCCTCTTGTAGTCCTATCACAAAATTTCTCGAATTAACTATTACCATGGAAACAAGTTTCAGTGTCAAACGCATAGGTAGTGTTTGTGTATTTCAATTGAGATGATTATTTCATTATTGCTAATCTCGATTGAATTCAATATTGTATTGGAAATGCTGATTTCAATCTGAACCGAATTGTCAATGTAGCCTTCCTCAAATGAATTGGATTTTCAATTGATTAAGAATCTATCATCGTAATGACAGATCTATATCATAATGAGCTCATTATGATACAAATTTTTTATTACAATACAGATTTTCAATGTTTCTTTAATGGACCTCATCATGAAACAGATTATTGTCATATAAGTGTATTATTATAGTACAGTAGTATAGAAGTGTAGAAGAATGTTTTCTATGTAGTTTTCCAAAAACCTTTATAGAATTGAAGTACAGCTTATCCAATCCATCTTGTCACAGAACTATCGACTTGTATGCCAAGCAATCTCTGTGAAGTATACTAAGATAAAAAACACCTATTATATGTGTTAACTGTGTTGAAATTTATTTCTAGAAGGTGTTTCCTCTTTCGTCATGGTCTACATCAGGGGTTCTCAAAGCATTTGCTGAGAGTGCCGCGAAATATTTATCAAAAAAAGATTGTATGGCAGCTCGGAAAATATTTATTATAATTTCATCATCGAAACAGTTTCATTCTTCACATTAAGTAACGATATTTGAGTATCAAATGTGCAGTGTGTTTTATTTTATGATTTGCTAAAAAGTTAATATTCAAAATAAATGAGCCTCAAAACTCTCATTTATTGTCATTATCGAATCGCTTGTAGTTGGAGGGTGCCATGAAATATTTTTAGCCCTACAAGGGTGCCGCGACCAAAAAGTTTGAGAACCCCTGGTCTAAACTACCATTGTACAACTGGAAAAATATCTGAGTTTGTGCTAAGATGGATTGGATGAGCTGTATTTGTGATAAGTTTTCTGTTACAAAGAGAGAACGTTAACAAAGATGAGTATTTTCATATAGATGATTTCTTGTTTTTATGACATTTACGTTATACGAGGAGTTGTGTTTCATTCGGAAGGACCTGTTTTAATTAACGCAGCAGTTTTTCGGGGTATATCAAGAATCTGCCTTTCAGCTCTTGTATAGGTTCCAATATTATTTCTCGATTTGTTCAGATTTTTTTGGGTTATCAACACAAAAAACTGCCCTTGAACATATCTTCAACCTTTTCACTTCCAGCCTCTCGTTGGAGTGAAATTCAACCCTTATATATTGAAAAGGATCAGGGGTTAGGTGAGTCCTAGTTTCAAAGGATACAAAACGAGTTCCTTCATAGGATGGATTGAGTTCAATAGATGGAAAAACATTGCAATATGTGAGAGAGTAAGATTCATTCAGCACATAGCGAACGTAACACATAAAATGCATCAGTCCAAAACGAAATTGTTCTGAAGGTATACCTTGGACAGGTTGAATTCAATTCGTAGTCAACACAAATACTTCCACTATACAGGGTGATACATACCTGAGTGACATTTCTCCCAAATGGCACACCCTGTAAATTATTGAGTTCTGCGAATCTCCCATAAATACGTATTTCAGGCTCGTATCATAGGTATCAAATTCATACAGGGTGAAGATGATATTTTGTTAGAGGAGCACACATCGAGTGCGAGTGATACCAGTTTTGTGTTAGGGTAGATGATATCTATGAAAAATTATCCGGTTTATGCCATTTTCCCGGTGATCTTGGACATATCCCGAACAATTAGTTTCGAATTTCACTTGCTTCTGTCGAGTCTCTACCGGTTAGTAAGAATTTCTGACGATTGGACCGAGAACACAAAAACTGCCAGAGAAACATCTCCTTTTTGGAAATGCTAAATGGTGTGTTGGAGAAACGTCGAATATAACCAAAAAACTATATCGACCAAATTAATCCACTGCTTAACTTTCGTGAAAATATATACTTAAGTCGATTGAATGAAACCTAGACCGTTCAACCAGTTGCTGAATATTCGACTTTCGCCTTTGGGATGGCTTTTATCACAGAATCTTTCATTCGTTTCATTAGGAGCTGACTTTATATTGTTTTACAGAGAATGGCATTTTTGTGCATTCTAAAATACCTCGTCGTAAATGACAAATTCTGGAATATTCAATTGAAACAATAGACACGTACATGTCAAGCATCAACATTTATTCAACAAAAATAGTCTGAATGGATATACATTAGTGCGTCGGAGGTGCTAATTTTCTCGGAACACTTTTCGAAAGCATGGTTAGTTTGAAAATACAAAAAGTAAGAAATAACACGATTGGGAAGTTCATAATTTTATGCGTCTGGTGGAAATATAACACACTGCTATAATTTAACAAACAAACGGCTTCCATTTTATGTGTGTGAATTTATTGAGTTCTTTGGTGTTGATTTAGGAAATCTCATCTGAAGTTGTAATTTTTTTTGATTAATAATAACAAACAATCATGAATGCAGATCGCTCAGTGAGCCGTATAAAGTGTTTGGTGCCAAGTTGCCGCAACTCTAGGACCGAAATCCAAAGTTGTCTTTCCACACGTTTCCAAAGATAAATACATCTTTGGTGGGAAACATTACGGAAGGTGGATTGAAAGAGAAAATAGACAGGTACAAGGCTTGGAATATAAAACTGAAACTGCATGAATCACCACCTAGAGCGGCTTCAGTGTGTTACTTGCATTTCAGGAGAGATGATTTCTTCTTACCTGGTGTGTCTGTTTGTATATTTTTAGGCGAAGTTATGGCGCATTTCATCATCCATGTAATAAAAGCCTCTTTGGTTCACTAACACTACACTAAAACTAAAAAATGTCCTGGAACAAATATCATTAGATTTTAAAACACAATGCATCTATGTTCACCTCCAATGAATGGTAGGTATTGTGCGGATATTCAAAGCATCATGAACACAGTTATATTAACCTTCACGAGAAAAATTTCGTACAATAAAAATATAGCAAAAAAACACTAAAATCTTGTCTAGCGGGGGCAACTGATGACTGGATTTCAGTTTGGCGCGTTATTTCACAAATGTAAACAAGGTAACTATTATATAAAGTTTAACCACCACCAGCGCCTTCATCGGTCGATATTCTTCCCTATTAACATACTGGGAATGGGACGATAATGAATTGATATACTGGGTAAGTTTGCATACAATTTGAAGACTCAATGAATACATATAACCTTCATTTCATTTACAATATTATTATTATATTATAATTATATTATATTATCTTTCAATGATGCAGAATCTGTTCAGTTGTTAGAAATCTGACTCAAATCATTTTCTGTAGGTTTGACAATTCATTTGGGAAATATTTTGAATTGCTGTTCTTCGTAGGTAACATTTTTGAATTTAGATTATAATCTGGTAACTGCTGGATTCATCCAATATATTGAATGGTTTCAATTGCTGTTGTTTTTATGAATAAATTGAAAAAAAAATCTTGATGTGCGAACATTTCCTTAACAAATAAGTAATTACTGCTCAATAAAAATGGGGTGAGAATTGCGTCTCATGGTTTGTCACTTCTCACAACTCGCGACTACTCAGAAAAAAAAACAACAAAAACATTTAGTCTCCAGATAAAAAGGTCCCTCGTGTCGCCAAAGTACTAATTAATTATTTTATCGGGACAATCGCCACCCGACATAACACCCTCTTAATTAAAAAACTCGTTATCGTCTTGGTCCCGCCACGCGGCTAATTAACAGGGCATTTTGTTCTTTTTTCGAAATCATTTGGAGACTGTTTCAACGTTGTACAGCACTCGAGTTAGCGCGTGGGTCTGGTGAAAGAGGGGTGAAGTTCCTCCAAGAGTTTGCCCCTTCGATGGAACAAGGAATGGAAATAATGGAAACATTTAATTGGGTGGATTTTAAAATATCCCATTCATTATTTGCATTAGTGAATATTACAAATAAAATGATCATACATAATTGCAAACAAATACCGTTGACACCTCGGATCGGGTTATTTGATCTGAGGTTGACACTTAAAGGTGAAACACTTGTTTTGATTGATAAATCAAATTGAAAATTTTTAAATATAACATATTAAAATATAGCAGTAAGAATTTAATATTCATTGATCAAAATTCTCGGTGATATGAAAGTACTGTAGTATATGACTTCAATAATAATATTTGTGCAAAACGAAAAAAAAAAAATTCTGTGACGTAAAAAACAATTGACATTTCATTTCTGGTGACAGTTAACAAAAAATTACTTTATGGAATAACTTTTTTTTCTCGAATGTTATGTCCAGAAAGCACCAAGTTTAATCGGTTATCATAACAAAAAATAATAATAAAATTAAAAAAAAAATCTGCACATTCATGATTTTTGAAAATTTGTCAGGCATATGACTTGAGTGTATAATGGTTTGATAAAATCCCGAGATCGCTATTGGAGGAATTTCATCTTGAATCATTATACACGAAAGCGTTTGCTATGGAAATGGCATTTTGGTCAATAGAGCTTGGTGTACGAGAGATATGTTGAGAATATTTCCAGAAAAAATGTTAACTCAGAAAACTTCGAAAGCGAACACAGGAATAATATTGTTATTGAAAAGTGAGCCAAAATCCAGGTTTATTTTGATCAGTTCAATTTGTCAAACAGGTGTAGTGCAATAAATCGCTTCTAAAGTACTCACTCTTTTATATCATTATAATATTATTATTATTATTATTATTATTTTTATTATACATACATATATATATATATATATATATATATATATATATATATATATATATATATATATATATATATATATGATGAGTTGTTTTTTCGGGTTTCATTCCGTGTTCTGTGGTTTTGATCCCCTGAAGGATAATTGTCACAACGTTTCGGCAAAGTCTCATTTGCCATCTTCTAGGTGATGATTGAGTTTCGTCCTCCGAACTCGACTGGACGAAACTCAATCATCACCTAGAAGATGGCAAATGAGACTTTGCCGAAACGTTGTGACAATTATCCTTCAGGGGATCAAAACCACAGAACACGGAATGAAACCCGAAAAAACAACTCATCATACTTCGTCCGTGAGAATCTTCATGCTAACATATATATATATATATATATATATATATATATATATATATATATATATATATATATATATATGTTAATTAAGTAATTGAGTACGTTCGAGAAGAGATTTTTTGAAAGTTCAGGAATTCTGCAAAAAAAGTCAATCTACTTTGCTGGAACATTTTTCCTCTCATTGATTATAATGATATATGTAGGATATTGTATTTGCAAATTATTACAATTTTCACAATCTTTTCATTTGTCCTGTAGTCATAAATGAAAACAAAATTTGATAGAAATCGCAAGTGTTGGAATAGTAGGTTGCTATGAAAATATATATGATCATAGTAATAATAGTTTGACAATATTATGGACAGTGATAGCGACTTAGAAGTACCTACTCCTCCAGACACATATCAATCAGCAAAAGATTATTTTTGCCGCCTAGACAGGAAAGTCCTTACTCTGCTGCCTAGACAGGAAAAGTAATAGTTGGCTGATTGATATGTGACTGCAAAATTGATATATGCTATCAGTCGGGGAAAAATAAATCTGAGAATTTTTGGAGTTCACTTCGAAATTTCTGGCAGTAATCGATCCAGCTTAGTTCAAATCACGCAAATACATTTAATTCAATAGTGCGCACGATACAAAATAATTCATTTCTCAACGTGTCATTGCCGCTCTCCAAAGATTAGCGCGTGACAGATATTTGTGTAATGAGAGCACAAAATGACAAATCTGCTCTTGTAGGGGAAATCTAATGTTATGGAGCTCCCATTCATTTTTCATCATAACACAGGTTGAATATGTATTGCACAAAGTTGATTACGGCAAAATAATTTCAGAGACTTTCAATAGTGAATAATTTTATTATCAAAATACTAGAGCAAAATAACATGAATCCTCCAGGAATAAAGAAAAGGTCAGAAAATTTACATTATTGAAATTGACATGTCAGATCATCTGCTGGAAAAGGCCACTGCCAACTTCAATGCACGCCTTTTTCTGCCTTGCCATAGACTGGCGGACACGCTCGAAAATGACAGGAGTGTTTCTTGAAATTGAGCATGACTCTTGTAGGCGATTCCTCAGGTCTTCTTCACTTTGAACTCGAGTTCATTACCCTAATGATTCAAGGTGCCCCCAATGGAAAAAACCAAGTGGATTCATATCGGGAGATCTTGGTGGTCAAGGTTGTTCGCCTCCACAACTAATCCAGCGATTCGGAATAATTTTCTTCTGAATATTAGCGTGTAACCATTCTGAAGTGTACTGGAGCACCATAATGCATAAACCAAATTCGAAAAAATGCCGGTAGTGGTCACCATTAAGTATATGAGGCAGAAAATGTGGACCGATAAGGAAATTCCCTACAATTCTAACCCAATCATTCATAGAAAACGTCTCTTGAAAATGGTTTTCAATTACGGCGGGTGGGTTTTCATCAGTTTTCAACAACACTTGGGATAAAAACCATGGATTTCTCGCCAATTTATTTTCAATCCAAGTGCAGAATTCAGTCTCTTACAATACAAAATTATAAACATTTTTTGAACAATATGAACGGGTAAATTTTCAAAAATAATTTCATTATTATTTAACAGATTATTCGAAATATTCGACAAAAAATTATAAATAGCTGCATTTAGATTTGCCATACCTTTGATCTTTCATAAATGAGAACCTCTCAACAATAAACCCGTGAAATAAAAAAATCTTAGTTCTTTAGTTTGAAAAATATTTCGATTTTTATGTTAATCTCCAGATTGTAAAAGCACAGCTAAAAAGTAAATTATGGGATTATTCTCATGCAAGAATCTGTGAAATGGATATTCTTCAAGTATCTGCCAGTTCAATGCAATTTTTGAAATATTCGGATTCAACAGAATGTAACGTATCGAAGAAATAACAATTACGCGTTAAGATATCTAATTTTTTGCATGAAAACGGTGCCCAATACGAAAAAAAGCAAGAGAGATTGTTTTTCACAATTGGAACGGGCGATTCAGAAAAGATTTTCAGTTTGAAATAACTCAGTAGCGTACCATTCTTTTTTCAAATACAATGAGATCATTACCCCTATGCGCGCCACTGATGATCATAATGATTAGCATGTCAACGAATACCCAAAATCACCTCACCTTACCTAGCGCTGTTGGTACTTAGATGGGCGATCTTCATTCAGGGAAAGACCGCGTCGAAAGCCCATACAACAGCAGCAAAATTGCATATTCTAGCAAACAGGCGATATATCAATGAGCACGAGATATATTGAGGATATGCCGTCCTTCGGAGGAAACGTAAAGCCTGCGGTCCCGAGTCTATGGATGTTGGGCTCGTAAATGATCCCTACCACTGGTTGGAATACCAGAGGGTTCGGCAAAATTTCCGGATGGGCAAAGTGTGCTCACCGGCGTCGGTGATTGGCCTTGGTACCAGAAATAGGCCAACGTTGAATGAAGATTAAAAAAAAACTACCACACCCACCAACATTTCTTTCTTCATCATTACCGGTTTCACAGCAATACATAAGGCTTTCGCGGCCGAGGTTATTAGTTTAACTACTTTTCTTCGGGCTCGAAGGCCGTCGTTCTTTGGAAGTTCTTCCTGACGTTTCCCAGCGAGAGTGGCCAGCTTCTTCAGAGGCTTACTCATTTCCGATGACTAAACGTTTCGATTTCTCAAGGCGTATTTATATTGATGCAGGTAGTCTGGAGTGTTAATTACTTCTGTCGGGTTCGGGGAATAATCACCATTATTAGTTGCCGCACTACCTGCCGTGATTGGTTATTCTTGATTTTCTCAGAATGGGATTCCAAATTCTGTTTAGACTCAACGCTTCTTCCTTTCTGTTAAAATTGTCTGCATGTTTTTGGATCTTTATTGCCTCCCGTACCAGTCGGCTATGGTAACTCTGGTGTGGAACACGCACTGAGTGAGGGTGATCACAGGATTCTGTTCGAAAATGCAAAACTGATAACCCCCAACCAGGGTTACCATAGGCGACTGGTACGGGAGGCAATAGAGATCCAAAAACTTGCGGACAATTTTAACAGAAAGGAAGAAGCGTTGAGTCTAAACAGAATTTGGAATCCCATTCTGAGAAAATCAAGAATAACCAATGAAATCACGGCAGGTAGTGCGGCAACTAATAATGGTGATTATTCCCCGAACCCGACAGAAGTAATTAACACTCCAGACTACCTGCATCAATATAAATACGCCTTGAGAAATCGAAACGTTGAGTCATCGGAAATGAGTAAGCCTCTGAAGAAGCTGGCCACTCGCGCTAGCGAAACGTCAGGAAGAAATTCCAAAGAACGACGGCCTTCGAGCCCGAAAAAAAGGGGTTATACATAGTCGGTTTTTTTTAAACTTCAACAATCCGTATTTCGGGAAACGAATCTTTTGCGGAGTAAAGTCATTTAGCAACATGTCATTATTTTTCATGCAGAATTATCCCCTCAAGTTTGTGGCACTTATTCACTAACACCCTGTATGTAGACCTCGATATAAACGCACTATCCATCTTCAGTCGTAGATCCAACAGAGTGCCATTCCTACGCAGAAAGATCATCGCAATCCTAAAATTATACGACCCCGCATTAAAAATCAATGATCCTCCGTCCGATTCGAGTTGGAAGTATCTTTTTCATGGTCGACCGGACTTTTGTTACAGCTATAATGACTGCAATTTCGAGCCCCGAAACTTAATTTAGCGGAAGGAAAAGTTCCATTGATACCCGAGTGATTCCACAGACCTATTTGTATATTTATCGAGTGGAAGTTTCTAGGAGAATCTCGTATTTGTGATTGAAATTAGTTAGTTCATTGTTTCTTTCCGTGTATTTATTATCTTTGATTGATTCTTTTTATTGCGAATTGTAAAAGTTTAGGGTGAAATTGGCGACACATGCCTACTATGATGATAGGCTTCATGTTGTTTTCCATTGAATCAGTTCAGATGGCGCTTGCAATGAAAATAGATACAGAATTCGTCCAAATATTCAAGAGAATCTATAATCAGCCGACCGGTCGGCTGCCTTTAATTTTACTTTTGGGCGCTGACTGATCGGCATCATATTATATTATCCGTTTGGAATACTGGTCGAATGGCCCATAAGTGTGTTCCTTTCATTTAATTTCATTTTTCTTAAATATGACACTAGATTTTGCTCATTTTGTTGACTGCTCGAAGCAAAAATTATAGTTTGCCGATTGGTTAGTTTATTATACACTTCCAATTTCCCAACTACAGCATCAGGAAACTTTAAAATGGAGTTATTTCTATGTGAAATGGAAATATTTGTGAAAAAAATAGACAGAAGCAGGTGGGAAGTGTAAATGTGACGAGTAAAGTGTGCTTCACTGGTTTTATAGTGAAAAAAAAATATGCCTGTCTTCCCAAATATGAAGGGCGATAACTTCTGAACCAAGGGAAAGCATCGCAATTTTCCTTCTCATTTGTATAGTACACATCGAAATAAAAGTTCTTGTGAGAATATTTTTTAAAACATGATTATACATGATTACAAAACTCTACCTCGGATCGAAATGCAAATAGCCAACTCTTCGAGGAAGAACAAATTTCAAAATCGATTCTAATTATATTTCCATTATACCCGAAAATCATTGAGTTGATGATAATATGTATTATGTATACATTCATTAATTCCATTTATTCTTCTCTTTCGGTACTACACATAATAGACCGGGCGGCAGCGACAGATTTTTTGGACCAATTTTTTACAGTCTGAAACGAATCATTATCTGCAAAAAGAATTACGCGCTGCATGGTACTCCATGGATAAACCAGAATTTGTTCTTGACGGAACACCCTGTATACTTCCGAAGAGTACCTATGCCTCATAAATTTTCGTTATTATCTCGATGAGACTAGTTTCAGTTGTGAAAGACGTACTGGAAAAAGTTGGTTTTCATTCAATTTTTCCGCAATACGCTCAGACAATTTGTAAATCACCCTGTATCATTTAAAAGAATATATCTTCATCATTTTTGTACGTTCATCGATGTTTTAATGTATGACAAATTTAAAGCAGTCTGTAACAATACCGCATCTATTGCAACTCCAGGATTTTTAAACATCTCAAATGTAATGATTCATTGTTGTATTGAGAAGGAAAAAATTCAAAATTCATTATATTTTCCAATCGAATTTGTAGGATATGTAGGGGAGGCGAGTAATATTCTTATTTGATTGCTTCTTTTGATATATCTACCAACTTAGATAGAGCTTCAACAGATTAATGAATTTCAATTACCTACACATTTTCCACTTTCAGGTTTTATTGTGTTTGATACCTTTCCATGTTTCGATTCTACTTGTTCCATGGAGTAGATTTGGGAGTTTACCATAGAATTTGAGGATGTGAAAAAAGATTATGATTTATTCAGATAAAAATTCAAATGTTACATAGTAAAAACAAAATTGTGAAAAGATTGGTTCTCCTATAGAACAGCGACTCTATGTTCAGAGAAAACTATGGATATATTTACCACAACGATATCAATTTTCTGGCATAATATTTCTTCAGTATACATATAACAGATATCCTGAAAATACACACGCAGAGCTTATCCAATCTATCTTGTCACAGAATTAATAATGTATAAGTCCAGCAATCTATGTGAAGTATACTAAAATAAAAAAACACCTATTAGGTGTGTTCATTTTGTTGAAATTTATTCCTAGGTGTTTTTTCCGTCATGGTCTACAGTACACTATCAGTGTGCAACTGGAAAAGTATCTGAGTATGTGCTGAGATGGATTGGATAAGCTGTATATAAACCAGCAACTATCACACTATCGCATCGGTTTTTTTTATTGTGAGAGCCAAATTTTTAGATTCTATGATATTGGCATGAATGACACACCTAAAAAAATCTATTCACCCAGCTATTATCCACAACGATTCCTTCATTTCGTCTATGAACAATTCGTTCAGGCCACTCATACAATTCAATGGGCTAACACCTGTCAGAAAACAACTTCTCTCCTGGCTAGTAACACGAATTCATTTTTCTCCTGTGATACTTGTCGGATATATTGCAAAAACCTTCGTGGTATTGGCCAGAGGAATAGCTGTTTTCTGGCAGGTGTTAGCCCATCAAACTACTGTGTAAGATGAAGCTGACCTGAAAGAATTTTTCAAAGACGATTTGCTTATCACCAGGCTTCAAGATGGCCTAGTATATAATTTCAGGGAAAGAGTAGTGGCAGGGGATCAAAAGAGCATAATTCTTTTTCATTCAACTCAGTGAGCGGCATTCCCAGAATTTCTAGGAATGTGTGAGTTTGATCGATGAGCATGTGAAGATATGCCCTTTTGAAGAATACAGAAATTGGAAAATATCCAAAGAACCGCACTCCAATTCCCAGATTTAGCATTTTATTTCTATAGAACATTAACACAACTCCAGCAATTTAACCTGTCAAATCCAATTCGATGATTACGTATGTTGGGAGATCGTAAATCCTACCAAATTGCTGGTTGGTGAAAAATGACACGTTCCGTACAAAGTGCGTGTTAAAGAGCAATCAAGAAAACACATAGGAAACGTAGCAGGCTAAAATAGGAGAGAGAGTAAAACGCGTGAGGCATGGACGGAGTCTGAGGAATATTTCGCTGGAGGGGAAATTCATGCAACGAATAATTCATATTTGGGAATCGTAAAATTCAAATCATCAATTATTACAGTCATGTTTTTGCGTCCATACTTATAATTTACCCTGGAAATTCCAATTTCTGATTGACAGATTGAAAGAATAATAGTAAAGTGTGAAAAGTAATCGGGGGTTATATCCCGAGTGCACCAAGTTTATTCGGTTAAAATGTGTGCTGCACTTCCATGATTCTCGAAATTTTGCTTAGCAAATGACTTGAGTGTATGATAATTTGATGAAATCCCGAGACCGCAGGTCGAGGGATTTTATTTTAAATTATTATACACGAAAGCATTTGCTTGAAAGCAAAATTTTGAAAATCATGGAAATGCACGCATTTTGGTCGATTGCACTTGGTGAAGGAGGGATATATGTTTAGATTATTTCCAGAAAACATGTGAACTCAGGAAACATCAAAATCGAACACAGGAAAAATATAGTACCAGAGATAGTACCTGAAAAGTGATCCAAACGCCCGGTTTATTTCGAACATTTTAATCGGTTAAAAGGTCTAGTGCATTTAATGCTGTAAAACTCTGTAAAAGCAGTCTAACCTTCAACTGTTTCATCGTTTATTCGCATTGAGGAAAATAATCACTTTCATAAACGTGAGATTGGAACTTTCGACAAAATGGTTGAGGCTTTCGGTCTGAAAGTTGGAACTGTTACTCAAGATCAATTACCCTATACCAAGTTGATACTGCAAGTATAGATCTTTTGAACAACCCATAATACTTCCAATGATTCCCCTAGGCGAAAAAAGAAAAATCGAATGTCTAAACTTGTGAAAGCTGGTGATTGATGGGGTCTCACCTTTTCAGGTGTGTTTCCTGGTATGAGCAAGAAAAAGGTGTGAATGTCTGTTCCCGGTCACCCATCCAAATGGTATCCACTATGGTAGTTGCTTAATCTCATATACATCTGAACCCTCTAGCCAACTCCAATGAAACAAACTTATTATTTACAGCATCTTTATGTAAATTTCTTTCAACGCAGTATCACTGCAGCTACATAGGGACAAGCCAATAGTAGAATCTTCATCAGGATATCAGCTTGAAACTTTTTGTAGAGATCAATTCGTCAGTTCTTAAGCAAAATCACGAATGTGCATATTTCCCATTTTTAAAAACGAGGCCTGAAGTTTCTATTTTCACACAGCAGTGGTTTTTTAGTTACAGAAATGACTTATAGAGGTTTGTTTTTCACATTCGTGGTTTTGTCATAGAAACTTGAGACAAAATAAATTTAACCATGCACCTATGTAAATTAACTTTTTCACACATTCGCGGTTTTGCCATGGGACCGACGAATCACCATAAACCAATCTGACATTATTCGCACTCGACGCGAGTTTCGCTAATAAGGTAAGCCTCTTCAGGAAAAGAAAATTCATATTTGATAATGAATATCAATTTTTTTCTTCTGAAGATGTTCAATGAATTCAAGAGTCTACAAATAGCAATATGTAAAAATAGTATGAATGATGACAAAGGGCTTATGCCTTTCAGCCCACTATTCAGTTTTTCGTCGAGAAATTAATGAGAATAATCAGAAGTTAATAGACGAAGTCCATATTAGACCAAGAAAAAATTGCATCTAGTTCTTTCTCTACCATAGATTGTTAAATATAGGAATAACTAACCCAATTCTTCAGATTCAGTACACTCCTCTCCTCTCATCCTGATTTGGCCAACCTTGTTATGGAACCACGCGTTGGGTGCAAGTTATATCAGTTTAGTGTAAGGATAATTGATCTCTACAAAAAAAATCTTCCTCTTTGTCAGTTAATTATGGGTAGATAGTGACAGCAGAGGCCAGGCGTTTGGCGTTTGTTCCAGCAACCTTTATCATAGGGGTGGATTTCTTTGGCAAAAACCTATTGATACTATCGACATTCATTTTACCAATGCCCCTATTTGCAGGGATTCACGCCGACCTGCAAGGTTTCTCTGTGATGACAAAATGACGTTAAGCAATTTCTGCATTTTTGCTTTGCCAATGATAAGGGGTTTTCGTTTATGAATATAATATGTCAAAGTCGTTTATATGGAACATGTTCTACTCGCATACCGACCTGTAGTAACATCCCATCTCAGTGACATTTCTGTCTCAAATTCGATCAAATTTGACTTAAAATTGTGATTTCCTGAAAATTCTACTATTTTCTGAATTACAGTTGACTATTCTGAATCACATTCGATATTTTCTGAATTACACTTGACTATTCTGAATTACATTTCATACTTTCTGAAATATATTCGACTAATCTAAATTAAAATTGATATTATCTGAATATCATCACATATCATCTGAATTACAATAGGAAAAGGTGTAGTATAATGTAAACGAACCATGAAGATTATAATTTTTGTTTTCCTTTTATTGAATTCATTCATTGAGCTGTCCCACTGTGTAGCACTCAAGACCATTAGTCATCCTTAATGCGCACTTATAAGAGTATTTCGAAAACGGAGAAAGTAAAATAAAGAATATAATAATTCAGAATTTTCGATTTCTTTCTTGAAATGTCAACACGAATTCCGAAATTTCAACTTTGAAGTAGAAGGTCTTTTCATTTACACTGCTAGTATGCTTTCGTTTCCACATGGAAACACCAACTGAATCAAAAATGCAGTAGGCCTTTACGGACGCCTCTGGACAGAAAGTAAATCATTCTATAATCAAAACGAGTGCCGCTTCGGAAACAAAGTATATGGCTGCGAAAAACATCTGTGTGTGAATGTTTTTTACGACCTGCTGGACGGATGTATTGTTTTGTAGTTAACACCTGGTTATCCTGGTTATGAAAGTATAATCACCTCATTTGTTATCCTAATTGCGTCGATTATGAAACAGTTATTCATTTTTAGCTGAGATAATATCTATATCATTCTGACTTACAATTATAAAATTGTAGATTTCAATAAATCGAGAACTGATGAGGCCAATGTTTTGATGCTGTATATCTTCGAAACTTCTTTTAACCAAATAGAAGCGTAATTTTTTGTTTGGCTCATTTCAACCCCCATGAACATCGCTACAAGAATGGAGAACTACTATAAAGACGCAATGACCTGTACGCCACTAATGATATATTTCAATAACATTTTGTATTAAACATTTCAATAATAAGTAAGGTCCACAGATATTATTTCAAATTGATTTTCGTACTTGATAGTGGCTCAGTCTATCGTAAAATTTTTGGTAGTATTGTACTGATAGTTTTTTGAAAAAATGATCTATCTACCCCCACCCTCATACAAACACATCTAATGGAGCAAAATCTGGAGACCTGGATTTTTGGATTGGAAAACAATTGTTTCAGCCAATAGGGAATATGCATAAAATTTACATTCGTCTCAAATATTTTTTTCTCAAATCTGTATAGTCGTCATATTGAAATTAACAGATATTTATTACTTTCAGATATTATTGAAACCCATCAAATATTATATGAACATCAAAGAATTAGGAAGGGAAATTCAAACATAACATAACAATGAATTCATTTTATTTTATTCACAGTATTTATACATTTTTAACTACGTTTTATCTATACATTGGAATACAAATAGAATTAGTAAGACTAAGCTATGTTAATTAAATAAATCTTAACAACTCACGCACAGGCAATCTGCCTCGGTGAGTTTTTGCGGTTTATTGAAACTATATTTTAAAACCGTATTGAATTTCATACAAACTGTACCTTTTTCAATAAACTATATATTATTATTATTGTTATTATATTATTCCATCTAAAAACAAGCTTACTCAAAAGTAACATTGTGAATTTTATACTATAGCGATAGGCTGAATGAATAGTGAACTGAATACATTGCTTTTTATGTTTTTTGTCTGTTATGAAGAAACTCTGTAGTCGGTGTTTGAGAAGTATTTCCTAACTTTCCCAACTCGAACTCCACGCCTATTTTTATTCCCCAAATATGCACGCTTCACAGTACCTTAATGATTGAAATCCTTCACGAACATATTTTAAATTACCGTTGTCCAGAAACCTTCGGAATAATCAACATGAAACAAATGAATATTGATGATATGACTCAGCACGATATTCATTAAGGGCTCTTTAGTCAAAATCATAGCGGACAGGGGTAACATATCAAAGTCCTATTGAATCAAACGAAACGAAATCGTTATCATATTAGCAAGGTGAAAAGTCCAACCACACCTGCCCCGAACCTATTTATCAGAGAGTCGTGACGGTTAGGGGGTTGGTGTGATGAATATCTATTACGAAGTGTTCGGGCACACATAAAACAATGTTGTAATGCGATCAAATATTTACCGCTCGACAGGGGAATATATATATATATATATATATATATATATATATATATATATATATATATAGAAATCGATGAAATGGTTTTCAGGAAGTATAGAAACATGATTATTTTTGTGAAAATGATGGAGTTCTGAGAAACAATTTTTTGGTATTTTGCTTTTTTTGTCGGAGCAATATAAGGAGTATACAAAACTTGTGGAAAAGAAGTATGTCGAAAGGAAACTGTGGAGATTCAATTCTAAATAGGTTTTGTCAAAATCAACTCAAAGTTGAAGGCTATGGATAAATAAAACATGCCAGAAACGTACCAGAAACTGAAATTCCAATGAAAATTTTTCAAAATAGGCTTGAAAAAAGAGGCAGACTAGCTTCCGAAACGTCGCCATGGAGAAGTATATATGCATTTTATCAATGAGTTTTTTCATTAAATCTCCAAATTGTTAAAAATACGATACGTAAATGGCAAAATAGTCACTCAATTATGCATCCTTTTAATTTTGCACTCAGTTATCGGGTCAAATATTCCAATTTGCCTAAAAAAACAGATATTATGAGAACTTAAAGCTATTTCCTTTCATTTCTAGGAGAGAGAAAACCCAAATAATGGATTCCAGAACAAGCATATGAAACTTGAATCAAATCGATTGGTATTTGAAATTAAGTTGCCGGTGCCATGGTGGCAGTTTTTGGTACTTGAGTCTATTCAAGGTCACTCATGGCTTGTTTACTATTTTAATTTTTTTTCTATGAAGATCTGAGTTCAATGGATGAAGATGGAAGTATCCCGTATTGAGTGATGAGGAGAGAGAAAAATATATTTTGATTTGATTTGGATTTTGATTTTTAGTAATTTAAGATTTAGAATCCAAAACCCTGGAAAGTACAGTGCAAGTCCATCCTGTGGTTTTAGAATAGTCTTCACGCCACCAAACTTCAGAAGATATATATTCAGAAGCTGGTGTTGGGTTTCAATGTTTATCTCTTCATTTGGAAAACCTATATTCGCTACGGACATCTAGATGTTTTTGTATAGTGCAGGCAGATATCCTTGTACATGGAAGCAATCTAACAGGTGGGTTAGAAAAATAATTGTGCAGCTTGAGTACTGGCAAATGTGCTTTGGAAGCACCTATACCGTAACAAACATAAAATGTGGAAACCTTCATCAATCGTTATTGCCACTACCTTGAATACCCCCTGTGTTATATTAGTTTGATTAAAATAATTATCAGAATTTCTATGTTCGAAATGATTGCATTCACAACCCAATGCCAGACAGCTGTTTCGACCTACCAGGTCTCATCAGTATCACTTGGCTGGATTGTGAACACAAACATTTCGAACTATCTACTCCTTACGAAGTAAGTCTCTGAAAACTGATGCAGACGGTGTAAACCTCCAAGAGACAACGCCATCTGCTGGGTGACGACCAAAGTCTCAAACTCTCACTGTCCAAGACAGAGGAGGACTAGTAGGTCGAAACAGCTGTCTGGCATTGGGTTGTGAATGCAATCATTTCGAACATAGAAATTCTGATTTCTGTGAAGGGATGCAGCTTTCTGCAAGTTGACCGAAGTCGATTCTCGATCGGGGCGGGCCATTTGTTGCGACTTCATCGTACGATGGCTCGCTGTAAGAGGTCTCCTCTGTCTTAGACAGTGAGAGTTTGAGACTTTGGTCATCACCCAGCAGATGGCGTTGCCTCTTGGAGGTTTACACCATCTGCACCAGTTTCAGAGGTTTACTTCGTAAGGAGTAGATAGTTTCGAAATGTTTATTTATGTTCACAGTCCAACCAAGTGTCACTGATGAGACCCGGTGGGTCAAAACAGCTGTCTGGCATTGGATTTGTGAATGCAATCATATCGAACAGGAATTCCGATTTTTACAAGTTGACCGAAGTCGATTTTCGATCGCGGCGGGCTATTTGTTGCGACTTCGTCGTACGATGGCCCGCTGTAAGAGGTCTCCTCTGTCTTGGACAGTGAGAGTTTGAGACATTGGTCTTTGGTCGTCACCCAGCAGATGGCGTTGCCTCTTGGAGGTTTACACCGTCTGCATCAGTTTTTAGAATAATTATGATAGCAGAAATTTCGAAAGCAGCTCTATTTTCAAATAATAAGGTGAACGTGATAATATCAATGAGCTCGCGGAGAAGTAGTCACAATGGCTTGCTTCTGAAAAATTTATGAACAGTACCTTCATACATGGAAAAATAAATCCATAATCTAGTAATTTCATTACGTAATTCCAATTCAGTTCTCATTTGTTCAAAGTTTCATAACAGGAAAATCAGTTCTGGTAATTTTGAATATGTATAAAATGAAAACTTGAAAGACCTAAAATGAAGAGCTCGTTAATAAAAAAAAATTACTGGAGGCATGAAATACATTTCTTATATTTGATAATACTGTATATATGAAAGCCCAAGCAATGAGCACAACCATTCGAGATAACAACACAAAAAATTAGTTCTAAATTCATTTTGCCATGACTATAAATTCTTCAGTAAATAAGGCAAAGATATACACTAGATAATTTATCACAAGCCTCCACAGAATAATAAGGTACCTAAGTGGTTAGGTATATAAAACCATTGAAGAAATGAAGGCTTCAATGATAGTGTTACGATTTATCCTTGGAAAATCGAACTTCTGACACTACTGTTACGATATCTCCTTGGGGTTCGTTGATTTCAACTCCAAACAACACCAAACTACTTTTATTATAACTCTTTGTCACAACACAATACAATACAATCACCTAAACTGTTCCGCTAACTTTTCAACGCTCTATACTAAACACTCTGATAAACTCTCTCTAATACAAACTCTCTGCTATACAAATTCTACACTTTATCTCATGCACTTAGCAATAACAAAGCTCAATTAGCTCCACTAAACTCGCCCCACTTAGCTCTGAATAGATCTGCTCTGAATACAAACTTGCCACTTAACTTACTCTCTCGCGAAGAAGTCTCTCCCGTATATATACCTGCGTACGCCTATGAAGAATCTTCGCGAATTCTCCGCACGCGATTTACGGGTTCCTGGAAAATGACGTTCGCTACGACGCGATCCCTCATCTGCGTTTACATTCTCGTCAGGGCCGGCGCTAGGAGAGCGCTAGGAGATTCGTTATAATAACATGATTTGAGATTTTGGGTTAAGGACTATATGAAAAGATAAAAATACAAAGACAAAAAAATGACCTTCAGATTTAGGTGATAACACATTCTGAACCTTTTTTTTTGTGAATTAAGAATTTTCTCTGTCAAAACAATTTCAACTATTTTGGTGAGGTTGGTAGGAAACCGTATGAAGTGGTGAAGATGGCAAAGTATCAGTTCAATTCGGAATGAAGTGTGTAAAATATTCATTGCTAATTTTCGAAGTATATGTTCAAGCAATAATTTATATCATATATCTGACAGTTCGTTACAAGATATATGTGAGTGCAATTCTAGATCACTTATTCTCAGCTCCATCCTACTCCCAAAGTCAACTAGATCCTATTAACACGTGACAGTATCTCACATCAGAACGAACTATCAGTTATATCCCAGAAACATGTGATCATTAAAGTTCTATAATGCTGCGATATCGGTTATTCATAACTGTAATATTCGGCGGACTAACTACTAAATATGTGCATATGTAATAACGATAGCCATAAAGATTTATCGCCCCGATAACGTATGAATTATTAATGATCGAAATTCAAATATCCCTGATTTAATTGAACTGATAAATTGCTCGCCCCCAGCCCAAAGTCCGATCGCGTTCATTTGCTGGAATGAGTAGATGTAATATCGGTACGTTGCAGTTTGGAGACCAGTTGGAGTAATGCATTTTGGCAGTATCATCCCAAAAGTACACTCAAATTCCGCGGAATGAATCAAAAATTTTCATTTATTTATTTATTTGAACATACAGCTTCCAGACAGAACATAGTTCTGGTATAAGGAAGTGACAATCTTAATATCATACAATAAAGCCGCGTGTCCACTTGCAAGTAACTTGCGAAAGCTTTTTCACCAAGTACTTGCCGGCATGTCTACACTGTAGTCTTATTGTTTTGGAATTTATTGCGACAAATTACTCTAGCAAGTTCGTTTTCTTGAGTGACGTGTACACAATCTTACAAAAAAATTTCGTCTCAGCAAGTGGCTGCTGTTGTTGTAACATATACCTTAGATTAACCATCCCCTCAAGATGGATAACGGCAATACCCACAACATGGAGATTGTGTGTCCAGAGAATAAACATAATTGCGGTAGAGGGGCGCGGTGCTGTATTTGTAAACAAGAGCCATGGGCGGCGGAAACTTTGAATGAAATTGGGTGCAAATGTTTTTAAATTTTAATTGCCACAAACATTTTTTTTTGGCTAATGTGTTCGAAAGCTATTACTCTTTTTTCAACTTGCTTTTCAGGTTAGATCAGTGAAATTAAGTGAACCAATTATAGCGTTGATTAAGAACGGTTAGAATCGGTTCGTAATCGGTAACAACATGTGCTGGAACAAACCCTCAGAGGAACGACAATAAACCTCATTAAATACTAACGGCATAATTGAAATAGAAACAAAGACATTTGGAGGAAGAAATAATACAGGAAATCAAATATACATGTGGCTGAATCATAAAAATGGTAAAATATGCTCATGAAAATGTTAAATGCATCAGTTCATTATGACTGATCTGCTTGATAATTTTCCAGAAATTTGTGGACAAAACAAGTCAATTTTTTCGAATAGAAATAGACAAAAACATTTAGTACGAAAACTTCTGAATTGAATAAATAAGTAGGGAGCTACTTTTTTTTATAGTTCATTAGAGGTAAGAGGTAGAATTCGGCAAAAATTAATTAATCAATAAATACAAATGAAAATGTTCATTCAATTGATCACAGTTTTTTCGTTTCATGATGAATTCTTATTGTGAAATATGTATTCAATTTTACCCAGCAAACACCAGGCAGTAACAATTCCTATGGAAGTAACTTTGTGACTCAGAGCTCACATGCGAATTCCTAGATTACTTGTCCTGCTCGCATTTGCTGCCAAATGTTCTCTACATTTGATTGAAACGTAAAATAACTGAGTCGATCTCAAAGGCATTCTAAAATGTAATATTCATGTGCAATCACTGATAGATGTCTTATTGTCTTCCTCTATGGGATTGTCAGTGCAATAGATGTTTTGAACTTCTTTGCTAAAAACTTATTTTTCATCTATGAGTGCTCACATCAACATTTCCTATGTAAATTTGAATATTGCATAATCGGATAATCGAATTTCGTTTTCTTTGTGAAATTATTTTGGACTAGTTATTAGGAATTCACCTTGAATCCTCTATTAGACTTCTTTATTGTGATATCTAGTTTAACATATTTTTGACAGTTATCAATCACCGAAACACCAAACTGATATCACTCCCACTCGACGCACACCCAAGTTGCCATTTTTAGAAGAAAAAACTGATGCCCCTCTTCCGAAGATACTAATTTGGTAAGCTAAGGGCGGGTCGACTACGAGTGATTTCGTAGATATTGCTTTAAATTTTTCTATTTATTAGTTTCCAACCTCTAGAAATGAAGAAAGCATATGGTAAAATGAAATATAATTCAACATAGTATTGAGACAAAACAAAAAGTGAAAATGAACACTCCATTCATATATTAGGTGTTTAGATTCGTTTCCTCATCTGCTTTTCCTTCAATGATCTGAAATTTTTCGGCTTGGTATTTGTCCCACAGCATCTGAAAAACAAAAGAATACCAACTTGATGATATTCATAAAAGATTATGCATGATGAAAATATTATGTAACTTGGTAATATGAAATGGAAAAGGGCAGGAACTCTTTCGAAACTCACTCCAACACCGAACAGAAAAAAACTGACGGCCGTTCGGCCAGCCAAATTCTCCTAATGATGTCGATTTTGTTGGTAAAACATAAATCGAGTTTGAGTGAGTTCAGTTTGGTAATACGGTGAAACTTATAGGTATGAAATTATCATAAACGGAAACTTCCAACCGCACCTATGATTAGCTGCATTTTCAAGAATCCTGACTGATATAATACATAAAAAGCTATGTTTGAATAATATCTAAATATTGAAATATTGCCACACAAACAAATTCCAGTTAAGTGTCTGCAATAGTTCGGCCGCCAGTGATTCCTATCGGCCTTAGAATCCTGACCAGTTCATATAGGGTACTCAAGTTCCGTTTTGAAAACTATATATTACAAACTCGAATATGTTTGAAGCAGTGAAATACTGCAGCGGATGATATCGTTTCATTTACAGAGTGCATACATAACATAACATTATTTAATTTAATTTAACAACTTACAACTAATGAATTGCAAGATTTTTTAAACAGAAAGTGCATGAAATAAAAAGCAATTTCAATAATGAAGTTCTCATTAATCGGTTGTGTCATATAGTTCAAGTAGAATATGTATGTATATTCAGTAACTGTAATTATCCAACTCTAGCCGAAACAATGAATATGTTCTATGGCCGCCATTTTTTTTATAAATATCCAAAATTGTTGAATCATTCTTATACTTGTGCATAACAATTCGGATATCCCGCCTTTTGTTCGCACCAATAAAACGTTCGTAAGTACACGATTTTATTCATTGGGTCAAGGTACACATCATCCCACATGCGCAATCACTTTTTACTGCTTTCAATATAAAACTCGCAATAAAATAACTGATGAGAAATGGAGGTTTTATCGCGATGCGCGTTCTGTTTTTCGATATAACCCAAAAATCGCATGTTGACTTTTTGTCAAATTTTAAAAAACGGTAAAAAGAGGTGGGGAAGGTGGAATACCTAGCACCTGATGAATAAAACTAAGTTTCCGATCGCTATTTTGGTGCAAAAAAAGGCGGGACTTCGACTTTTTCTATTTAAGTAGCAAATACGTACTTGATTTTTTTAGGAACTGCAGTAACTTTCATAATTCGTACCCGTGATTTCCTTGTGAAGTCACTGTTTGGAAATGGTTGGAATAGACATACCTATGACCATTTTCCAGTATTCATCACTGATGCCAAGTGCTTCGAGCCACACCTTTCTTTTTACATCGTTTGGAATTCTGAAATAATAGATAAATTAGTTCGAGGAATCATTTTTACGGCTTTTTTTTTCTCCGAAGTAGAATCAAATCCCTAATTAATTGAATAAGTTATTGGTAAAAAAATGTTCACTCTGAATTTCGGCCAATTGTTATGTAATGTGATATATTTTTTTTTCAACTGCTGTTCACATACATCTACTTATATTTGAAAGAAAATGGTAGAACTCGCGTATTACGAGCAACTGAACACAAATCGAAAGTGAAAACTTGGTACTCTTCCTTGGTTCGGAAGTTATAACCTGTAAAGTATATGAGAAGATGCTCAATCCACCCTTTCTTGCCTGTTAATAAGACTAGAATACATAATTTTAGGCACCAGATCCACTTTACACCTGATTTCGGTAATAGTAGCTTATACCCACACCCCAGCCTTATGAAATGAGTCCAGCTCTAAATAGGTACGTATACCGCATTTTAACTGTTAAAAAGTCTTAAAAGTGGCAATAACAGACTTTTACTCTCGTTCCACCCCCGTCAATAATCTTTTCCGCAAATATACATAATTATCCTTAACGAAAAACTCGATCAGTTTTGTGAAGTTTTCAACTTAACCTGATAGACAGGAGAAACGCTAATTGTTATTAAATATGTCAGAAATTTCAAATTGTATTTTGTCGTCAGGAATGGGAATATTTATAAGAAAAATGATCGAAGAGAGTAAAATGAGAAGTAGAGCAGACCCAACGACTGAAAACGTGTGTTCCGAGTTCCGAGAAAGTTTGGTTACATTGTGTAAAAAATAAAGTAGATTATGCCTCATTTCGTACCTCTGAAAGGTTATAACTCCCCTTTGAAGGAAGAGCGTTCATGTTTTGACCCAGATTCGTCTTGAGTTGCTTGAAATATGTAGGTAGGACATAATTACATTTATTTCAAAACTCGCCAAGGTCCTGATAACAAACTTTCACCCAGAAATATTATGTATGAAACGCCTATGTTTTGTGTTTACTTACCGATGTTATGATATCCCACCGCTCTTCTTGCCCGATTTTTAGCAGATCAGGCATTTGTGAGTCATTTTAACGTCTTCTTGCACACGAAAATGAAAACTAACTTCGAAAATCAATTGGAACAGTCATTAAATACACAACAACACCCAATAACTGCCACCAAATACCAATGTAAACAACATGAATGCTGGACTGGCAATCAATACTCGGACCGCTTCGCAAGTTTCCGCTCCCTTTCGATGTTCGTCAATTTGAATTCAACCAATCATCACTCGTGGTATACAAAATAAGAAAATGTAAACATTCTCCATCTCATTATGCGGACGTTTTCTCACTCTACGTTATATATCTTGGGAAGATGGTTAATCTAAGACATATACTCAGTTAAAAAAAAAATAAATAAAGGAAAAGGAAAATGACAAAAAGCCCACAAAAAGTTGGGTCAGAAAATGGATTCAGCGAAGATCTACGTTAGGTATACATGATAAGCTGCTCTCTGAATTGAGAACGGAAGATCCTCAGCAGTTAAAAAAGTTCTTTCGTATGTCTGCGGAAGATTTTGATTTTTTGCTGAATTTGGTGAAAAGAATTCCCACGAGCTTTTATACAATTCATTTGTCCCGTGTCCACTATTTTACTTTTGAATTTTTCTTCACTCCTGATTCAGTTGTGTTCTCAAGTTATGCAGCTTGCGCTGAATTTCATGTTCAGATGTGTTGAATAGTTCTGCTAATTTTTGAAATGCGCCTTGTTGTTTTAATCTATTTTCAAAATCTTTGCAATGTTACATTCCATATTTCTGGGTACAGTTCAAAATTTTCAATTAGCAGAAGAGTTTTTTCTTTATTCCAAACACGTCGTTGTTCCATTTTTGTGAAAAAATCAGAATTTTGATTCGATTATTTCCCTCAATGCGAATAAACGATGAAACAGTTGAAGGCTAGACTGCTTTTACAGAGTTTTACAGTGATTAATTGCACTAGATCTTTTAACCGATTAAAATGTTCGAAAAAAACCGGGCGTTTGGATCACTTTTAAGGTACTATCTCTGGTACTATATTGTTCCTGTGTTCGATTTTGATGTTTCCTGAGTTTACATGTTTTCTGGAAATAATCTAAACATATATCCCTCCTTCACCAAGTTCAATCGACCAAAATGCGTGCATTTCCATGATTTTCAAAATTTTGCTTTCAAGCAAATGCTTTCTTGTATAATAATTCAAAATAAAAATCCCTCGACCTGCGGTCTCGGGATTTTATCAAATTATCATACACTCAAGTCATTTGCTAAGCAAAATTTCTAGAATCAAGGAAGTGCACCACATATTTTAACCGAATAAACTTGGTGCACTCGGGATATAACCCCCGAAAAAAAGAAATAAAAGTTTAAAATAGTTCACAAAATCTCACAACTTGCTACAAATATTTCGAAACAGTCTCGAAATAATAAAGTGCAAATTAATTTGCTTAGATTAGCCGTGTACACTACAAGCTCTAACAAGTCGGCAAGTACTTGGCCCGAGAGTAAACTTTCAGCAAACTTCCTCTAGCGCTACTGTTTACAGGATTGCAAGTGACTTGTGAAAGTACTCTAGACAAATTCAATTGCTAGTGGACACGAGCCTTAACTATTTCAATTATAATTTACTATCAGATCATTCGGTGAACATCAACATATAGCTTATCCAATCCATTCTGGCACAAACTCAGCTACTTTTCCAGTTGCACACTGCAAAGTAGTGTAGTAATGACGAAAGAAAAAAACTTGTATGAATAAATTTCAACGCAGTGAACACATATAATAGGTGTTTTTTCATCTTAGTATACTTCACAGATATTGCTGGGCATATAAGTTATTAGTTCTGTGCCAAGATGGATTAGATGAGCTGTACCAACATAAATTGTTTAAATTTTCTCAAGAGAATATGAAGAGACCTGAGGGATTTTATTTCTTTTGGCAATTTATTGAATATTTCAATTGAACTTGCGATAGGATTATTTTTTCCTTTATTGGAATGTACTTTGTTCAGTTGAAAATTACTGAAATTTCTGGTATTATAACTATGAATACTTGAATTTTTCAGAAACGGAATGTTAGTTTTTTGAATATTTTTTGTTGATTTGTAGATTAATTTGGCTTTTTCTAATTTAATCAGGCAGTTTAAAGTCATATTACTGGTCAATTTATATAATTCTGAAGATGAAGTGTCCCAAGGTTTCTTGAATATAATCTTCATTGATTCATTCATTGAACGATATACAGATTTTTTTTGTCTTTGATTACAAGAGTACCAAATCGTAACAAGTGTACAAAATGTAAGAATTATATATCAGAATTTGATCATGTTTATTTATTGAATGCTTTCTTTTAATTGCACCCAAAAACGGAATTATACATTTTTTTATTTTATTCATATGTATTTCAAAATTCAATTTATTGTCAATGATAAGGCCCAAATATTTTTGACTTTTTACTTCGGTGATAGGTTAATCATCTATTTTTATATATTTCCCACAATCCGGAAAAAAATATGGGACGTTGAGGATATAGAATACGGAAAAAAATTTCAAAAGGTAATAGTGACCTTCCCACGAAATATTTGGAACCTGGGGGACAACAACAACCGCAGGCGCTGATGGCGGTACTTGAATATATTAAAACACGGACTTCTATGATTTTGTCAATTGGCTTTAACGTCGATTTGATATTAATAATAATAATAAATGGGCCTTATTCATCGACATAATGTACATTGTTTATAAAAAAAAGTAGATGTAGATAAATAAAAATCAACGGAAGGCTCGTGAATTGTTAGAAGTTTCCGGGCTTCTCAGCCGTGGTCAGCAGGTTTTTGGACGTCACGTTATGTCTGCAAAGGCGATGCGGCAATGGTCAAAGGATTCTTTTCTGCTGCGAGGCTTTGATTCGAGGTGTTTCAGATGACGTGTCATTATTTGTCGGGCCTAGAAACGGATTGTCAATTAACTCTAATTGATTTTCCGATTTTTCTCTCATTGACATCCATGTTATGTGGATGTTTAGGCTCTGTCCTTTGCGATTGAAGTTGTTCTCATGCTTGTGAATTTCTATGGCCGCCTGGGGTAATACCTCATAGTTGTGTCCAGCACTTACGTTCCGTCGAAGTCAATATAATGACCTTCCAACAGAGCGTGTTCGGTCACCGCTGATTTTTGTGTTTGGCCATATCGACAGCTTCTTTTGCTCGGTTGACCACATTTTTTATGTTCCTTTTTGTGAATCCATTATGGACAGAACCACAACTATACGGTATTCGCTACACTCCCGGAGTGGATAATGGATCTCGTGGGTTTTTTGCAGATCTGAAGCTCTCCTGGATTTTTCTCGTAGGCTTGAAAATTGTTCTCACCCTATGTTTTTCCAGCAGTCTTCCAATGCGATCAAATCAAAGCCTAGCAGCAGGGAAGAATACTTCGACCATTGCCGCATCGCCTTTGAAAATGTCTGCCGCAGATGCAGAAGAAACGTCAGGCCCAAAAACCAGATAAGCCACGGCTGAGAACGTTCTAACAATTCATCAGGTATCGGCCGCACCGCAAGTCTACAACCTTTCATAACAGAAGGCCCCTTTTCCAACTCAACCCAAGGAATAGCATAAATTGAATAAAAATATAAAATCTTTCAACTTGGTATACATTAGTAAGTATGGGTCATACATGAATCTTCGAAAAAAAAAACCTTCAATACCTTTGAATTTTGAAGAACTTTTCCGGCATACATGAGATATCGTATAAAATATATAGCACAACATACAGAGAGATGAGACAAAATACCAAGTAAAAGCTATATGAGCAGAACATAATTTGAATATATCAACTATTCAGAGAACTCAAGAAACGTTTTCAACTCTTTCTTGAAATCAAAAATAGTGTTTAAATTCCCTAGGCGGAGCCTAATTTTGTTTGATAGAGTTGTAAATAAAACTACGGGTGAAACCAGCTGTTGAGTGTTTTGTAATAATGAAGATGTGACGGATTCGTGTCTTTCATGAATTAAGTTGGTTCTGTTTGTGAATTTTGAATGTATCGGTATTGACTAGTAGGTGGAGCTGCCGTGTTGGCAATCGGAAACCAACCTGATATAGCCTGTCTGTGTCGATTAATGTGAAACTGAATTTATTGATGTTGTTTTCCAGATTGTTAATTCCAAATTCCATCAGTTTCAAAATACAATAAAAATATACGATATCACCATTTTCACAATGGCGGCATAAATAATTGAAGTTTGTAGCAACAAACTTATTAGAAATGAAAATCAAACAAGGCAATCAAATCCAAACAAAGAGTTCGAAATGTATTTTTTATTCGAAAAATAAAATTTAAGGTTCGATTGATCAAAGGTATATTATATCGCGAGTCAATAATGATAGTATTATTCTCGGGGATCTTTTATACGAACCGAGCCGCGTTAGCGGCGAGAGAGTAATATTTCGAGAGAATAAAAGTCATTATTGCAAGTTGTATAGTCTACTTTATTTACGCGTTTAACACTGGCACTTTGGAGTTTGGTAATATCGTTTCCATGGTGATATTCAATTCGAGAAATTTGTGATAGGACTACAAGAGGGAATAAACACTATTTCTATTTATCCCTCGCCATTATTCCCTAAGGGAATAATATATGGCATTATACTATAGAAACCATAAGTATAACAGTTGCATTATGTATTAGTCGTAAATAAACAAAATAATGTTGTGACAAAAAAAATGAGATATCGAATACGAAATAGCAAAGTCAAAAAATTTACTCGCTGCAATTCATCACACCAAAATAGAATGATGAAATTCAAGTGTAAAGACGGGTTTCCACTAGACGGATAATTAGAAGCAGATATTCAGTGTTACAATTACATTGGATGATTTCAAACTGAAATATTTTACCGCCAATTTCATTGCGGATATGCTAATGAGTTGAGGATGGTTCAACTTTTTGCGGATTCCACTAGATTTGTAAATTCGAAATGTGAATATTATAACCTCGAAATTTATTTGATATTTTTGATGAAATTCTTCACTGATATGGACCATAGCAATGATTTTTATAATTACCTACTTCAATATGATCATCGGAGAAAATCAATCATTTTATGTATATTATATATGAGAAAAAGGAAAGACAGCACATATTTTGGATAAGGGATATTTTCAAGCATAGAAGTGAAAGTCATTTCCATTGTTTGATACGGAAAATGAGATCAGGTGATTTGGTCATTTTTATGTCAACCGTTTGTGAACCAAATCCCAATCGAGAATGACTAAAATCAACCTTTCCCTTTTGTTAGATCTGTAACTGTTTGCAACTACCAACTTTTTTTACTGAATTTAGTGTATTATCAAAAGTCCCAAAAAATTTTTGCTGACTCTAAACTGGCAATGGAAACCTTAGCATATTTTTTCACCCGATTTTTATGTCCGCTTCTGATTTTCCGCCTAGTGGAAACCGGTCATTGGTCGTTCAAATTTTGAATGATCACCTTGAAAAATGAAACCGATCAACTTAAATGATTCACTTTTCTCTCAATTACGATAGGAGTAAATATGAAACAGAACAATCAATCTAACTTTGTCATTTTCGACTGTCTGCCTTTTATTTTGAAGTCAGATATGACTTTGGTGTTCTAAGGATCATAAGATCTGTTTCTACCACAATACCTTGGTTCAGTTCCTTTCCGAAGCTCGAGTAGAAGGCCTTAGGGATCCTTTCACCACACTTTCCAGTTATATCCGTCTCTATTTCGGTTCTGGCTTCATCTCGAGACCTATCTGCCTGAACTATAGTCATGTAACATCACTTGCATTCGATATGGCTTTACTGTGATCTCAATTACGATAAGAGCAAAGTTGAAACAGAATAATCAATCTAACTTTGAAATTCTCGATTGTCTGTTTTTTAAATTTAAGACAGATATGACTTCGGTGTTTGAAGGATCATAAGATCTCTTTATACCACGATACCTTTGTACAGTTCCTTTCCGAAGCTCGAGTAGAAGGCTTTAGGGATCCTTTCATCACACTTTCCATTTATATTTGTCCCTATTTTGGTTCTGGATTCATCTCAAGACCTATTTGCCTGAACCATTTGCTTATATCATCACTTTCACTCGATATGGCTCTGCTGTGATCTCAAATACGATAGGAGTAAAGATGAAATAGAACAATCAATCAAACTTTGTCATTTTTGAAAATGTAGGGGTCTCTGCGTCACACTATCATTTTGACTTTCATCCCTAATGAAATTCATACCCACACGTTATTTTATTTCGTTCTGGGAACCGAAAACACCCATCAAACGAATCACAAAAAGACCATGCATATCCATAACGGACGACCACCCCAAACACACTTCTCGATTCGTCCCGCAGTCATCGAAATCGCAGCGTTCCTAATCGAGGCACTCCCCTGCTATCAGTATTCATTGTCGAAAAGTAAGTATCCACCGACGTCGCTTTAATGTGCTGACACAGACGCTCTTATACCGGGTGTTACGCCTTAATTTACTTACTCTTTCATTGCTCTTTTCGAGTGCCCTAATGGCTTGAAGTGTGGGAACGAAAAAAGAAAATATATGTTTTCAATCGCTGGTAGTGGAATATTTCAATGATGAAATAATTTGAACTGCCATTGGGAAATCGAGTATCATTTCTACGAGAATATGCCTCATTCGTATGAAGAGCTCCATGTCGAAAAAATCTCATATTGGCACAAAGGAAAAGTCATTGTGAAACAACTTGTGAAGGAATGGTTCGACCAAAAATTGTTAACAATCAACTGGGAAAAAACTCATTATCTCCCTTTCACCTGCAACAAAGCAACTTCACCCAATTTCAACTCAATAGAAATAGATGTTGGGGGGTCATCTCATTCTTTTCATCCGAAGAAAAATATTAAATATCTAGTAATTATTTTTGATGAACACTTCAAGTGAAATACTCATATTAGGTACATTATCAAGAAGCTGCAATTCATACTCCACAAATTTCGATTTTTGAGTGAGTTGATACCTGAAAAACAGCTGAAAGTTGTATATTTTGGACTAATTGAAAGTCATCTGAAATACGGTATCTTGGCTTGGGGGGCAGCACTTAAAACACATATAACTCCACTAGATAATCTGCATAGGAGATTTCTCAAACTTATGCTTCATAAGAAAACAGATTTCCCAACAGAACATATTTATTCAATCGCCCAAGTACTTGACATTAGACAGGAATTCTTCAAGAAATGTGCTATAAAGTATCATAAAACCAAACGGGCTACAACAGATCACGGCCACAATAAAAGAGGGAGAAATTTACAATCTATACCATTCATGACAAAATCAGTTGGCCATAGATCTTATGTATTTCTATCTCCAAAAATATATAACGCCATCCTCGATGAAATAAAAAACTTAAAGAATGTACTGTTTGAAAAAAAATTGAATTTTTTTTTATTCAGCACTCCCAGAGTTTCTATCCACAACATAATAGACACATCAAAATCTCACTGAACCAATAACTAAATACATTGCCTGATTTTCAACTTTTTTTGTTTGTATATACAATTCGCTATTTTTATAGTTTTTTCCACGCATATTATCTCGACTGTATAAAAAAATACCTATCAACTTTTAATTATCGACCCGCTTCCGCGCAGCATTGCATCTGTTTTTATAAATTGTAACCTTTAATGCTATTTTATTATGGAACAATACTCAGACTGTTATTACTATTTAGAATGTATGACGCGCTTTTCAATCTCGGAACAAGTGTTAACTCACCGAGTATTTTATTCACATTCAACTGTACTTCTTTCAATGTTATTCCATTATATTTTTTTATTGTGTGAATAAATGTATCATTATTATTATAACTACTCCCCACACTCTCTGTTGATAGGTGTATACCATTCAAAGAAAAAAAAGTCCATCTAAAACAGCTACTTCCCTGCCTATATGGTGACTATGGGCATTAGGTTACATAGAAATCACGTTTTCTTGCTCAACTGAGCATATAAAAATTGAATCAATTAGCTAGCAAACATAGGAATCCCGACACTAAGCAAAATAGAGAGCTACAAATAGCTCTCTTGATTCAGTATTGTTCTCTATATAGGCATTAATGATTAACTCACCTTACAGTCGATAGGAGCAATCGTTTCTTTCTCTAATGATATTAGAGAACAAAGCAGAACCATAGCTGGATTTGAAAGAACCAGTTTAAAAGTGACTTGATGTTATTCTTCTAATTTGTTCAAAATTCATCGCGAAAATTTTACAAAAAATTGCTAACTTACCGTTAACCTCTTTGAAATCCCTTGAGTTATAGGCGTGAAGTATCTTAGAATAAAGATAAACTGCTATACAAAGTATGAAGAACAAATAAAGACATAAATCCAAAGAAAGAGAGATGTGATACGTAAATTCAAAAGACTGCAAATCATCCCATAAACCAAAGAATTGAAAACTTTGTACTTCGTGAGAATATATTACAATACGGGAAAATTTCCCAAGGTGGCTGTAATAAAGAAGTATATAAAACTTTAGAATATTTCTGGAGTGGGTGCCTCAAAACAAATTTTCTTCGGCTCGTTCCGAATCCCGTTTACTGATCGTGTATTAATAACATCATTACATGATCGTTGCATAATATACTATCATGACACGAATATTCCATCCAATCTATAATGTAGAGAATGTTTGTAAGAAAGGTAAATTGGAGACTAGATGTATCTGAAAACAAACTCTCTATATCTGTTTTATTTCTAATAATGAATAGTAAACAGAGTTTTCTTGATCTGTTGTTGTTTTTGTAGACTAATATTTATTGTTTGTTTCTAATTCACAGTTATATTTCCCAATTCACAAGAATTTTTGTTAAATTGTCTATATATCCTTCCAAGAAATTTTGGAGATGAAGAGTCAATTTGACAATAGTACATTGTTGATCCATTCCCAGATGACTGTGAAGATTGCAACACGCATTCCCGGAATGTGGGTCTTCCTACGAGGGATACATACTATTTTTCCGCAAATCGGTCGAAAATAACAAAGCGAAAATTGTTATCTCATACAGTTTTGTAATAAACTCGGCTAAATCATTCACTAACAAATAAATCATTGCTGTCAAGAAATTCTTAGCAACAGTTCAAGTCACTGTACTGTAAGGAATGGTATATAACGTAACGAGGAGGATACGTAGAGAAAAATTGTTAGGCTTTATCCAAGTGCTGTAATCCGCGAGTGCCGGTAACTAGCCTTATCCTCGAGTTGCGTATTGTACATTTTCTACAACCACCATTTTTGAGCGGTAATTTCTGGTGGTGTAGGACAAATTTCTTCGTTATCACCCATTTTCAATCATCGACGAGACAGCAAGTCATTACAGCAAATATGTAAAACAATTGCTTGTCGATTCATGGATATAACTAGATTCAGTACTAATCCACAAACTGTTGAACAATAAATTTCCCAGAAATATGATTTTCAATTCAATTTCAAAGAGAATTTGGTGAAAAATTCGCTGAATTTCGCTTTCCGACATTGGAATGTAGTCATGACATCAAATTTATCAGGTTAAATGTTGCATATACCAAGAGTGGGAGTAGAAAAATGATATTTCCCGCAAATCGCTAGGAAATTTTGACACCCCACACAAAAAAAAATCAAGATTTCCTTACTGTAAGCAAATTACATTCATCCACGTCTATTGTATAATGTGCTCATCATACGTCTGTTTGCTTTACTTCAATGATACCCTTTGTTCACTAGTGAATAATGAGTCATTATTCACTGATGTCAAATGATAGTACCTTGATTCAGCCATAATATTATATCGTTTAGCCACAAACAAAGGCGTTTTTAAAATTTCATCGTGTAAACCGCCAAATATTTTCAATTCAGTTCTTTACCTACAAATGAAAAAAAAGCAAGGAGCATCTACTCTGAACCATCAGCGTCATATGGAAATAGTTTTTGAGTCAAAACAAATTTGACTCGAACCTGTCAACAATATTGTATGAAATGTTTGTTAGAATGAACTAATAGGGTTCCTAAAAATATGTATGTAATATAACAAAATTTTTCAACAAAACAACTTCAACAAATTTTTTATTAGTAGTGGATACAGTATAGTATTCTACTCGGGTATAATGGCTATTATTCTCTCGGTGATTTAGCTCGTGAATAATAGCTATCAATATACGCTCGTTGAATTATATACTATTATCTACACCTGTACTCAAATAATACACTCATATGCCCACAACCCGTTTTATGAAGAAATCCATTACGATACAGATTTTTCATTACGGTAAAGATTTTCAACTAATAGAAACCCATTATTTTTCAATCAAGCATGATGTGCATGCTCTGCATTTGACGTGTGCCAAGTCAAAATCGGTATAGGTATTGAATTTTTGAAGAATATTGACAAACTTCGATAATCATAACAAAATGTCTGTTACCAGCGATATGGGAGAATCACCTTCGACACCTCCAACGGCAGAAATACAGTTAGAATGATTAAATTTTCCATTTCAAAAATGCATGATTTTTTCTTTTTTTTTTTATCAAAGTTGGAAGACACGTTGGGTTCGATTCCGGCCTCGAGTAGTTTTTTTTATTTTTGATCTTCTCTTCATTTCTCATCGTTTTATTTCTCGAAGTAATACCATTAATTACAATTTTGTGGAATTTAACTCATTGTTATAGAGCCCTGATGATGAATTCATTAAAATTCGATACGTTGGCAAAGAAACAATAGTTTTTCTTTAATCAAATTGATCCCAATCCCATCAAAACCACCATTGAAGAATTTAACTCTGGATCACCAAACCTACCAAAACTATAAATATGATATTTGTAGTTCTTCACTATTTATCGGGTGTAGATAAAATAGCGTATGCAACTCTCATGTAATGGTTATTACATGATCGTTGCATAAGATACTATTCTGTACGGAAATTATATTTCCTTACAGTGAGTGTTCTACATAAATGATTGAAAACAGTTTCTATAGTAACCCAAGTGATTTAATTACGAATTTCAAAGCACCGTTAATTTGTGATTGAAATAATTTGCGATTTTTTCAAAATTCATTGATATCTGTCTAATTTGAAACGATTTGCGAAAAAATGATATGTTTAACTCGTGGAAAAAGCAACACGTCTGGACTCGGTCTTGCCAAGTCTCGGCTTGCTTTTCGACTTGGCAATCTTCACAGTCGTCCAGGGATGTTAGGCTTTTCCTAACTGATAAACAATATACTATTCCTTACAGAACATTAATGATTTTTTCATTATACCTGTCTGAAAACACTATATTTACATTATCTTCGATCGGTTTGCAGATTTGTATTTCAGTGCGCAACTTCATTACTTTGTTTTTCATTCGTCCAGCCTCCGTCAAAATATATTCACGAAATAGTGATGATAATCAAAGCAGGCGGCGGCGAACGGTAGGAAGAAGGCAGTAAACGACCGAAATAAGCGGCACGCATTTCCTATCGCCGGCAGCAGCGGTGAGCAGGAGCAGGAGTTGTATGGAGGAGCATTCGAATCCTGCTGCATGGAGCTCGTTTCCGGCAGCGAGTGCACAATGCAACTTCCGGCCCGCCAATGACAATTGACTGACGCTCCACGCACTGCTAGCGACCGCGTCGTTGGAGTATATACCGTGTGTTGCGCGTTCGTCATGCGACACAATGCTTGGAAGTTGTTACCCTCTAGTTGGTTTATTGTGACGATTGCGAGGGTTGGAGAGGGAAATTCGAGAAGAACGTGCAAAGGATGTTACGTAATGTCGTTTTAGGCAAATTATTCATCATGGAAGACACATTATCATAGAGGGTAGCTGCAAATTGTCATACTCAACTGAAACATAACCTTAATAGTTTCCACACATAGATAAAATATCAAATCAAATTCATCAAAGCAATATCGAATGCAAGTGATGATATATGACGACAGTTCAGGAAGATAGGTCTTGAAATGGAGCCAGAACCGAAATAGAGACGGTCATAAATGGAAAGTATGGTGAAAGGATCCCTTAAGCCTTTTATAGAGCTTCGGGAAGAAACTCAACGAAGGCATTGTGGTAGAAAGAGACCTTATTATCCCTCAATCATCAAAGTCATATCAGACTTTAATATAAAAGACAGATAATCGAAAACGACAACGGTAGATTGATTATTCTGTTCCATCTTTACCCTTATCGTAATTGAGAACACAGCAAAGCCTTATCGAATGCAAGTGATGATATATGATGAGAGTTCAGGCAGATAGGTCTTAAGATGGAGCCAGAACCGAAATAGAGACAGACATTAATGGAAAGTGTTGTGAAAGGATCCCTAAGGCCTTCTACTCGATCTTCGGAAAGGAGCTCCACAAAGGTATCGTGGTAAAAAGGAATCTCATCATCCTTCCATCACCAAAGTCATATCTGATTTCAGTATAAAAGACAGACTATCGAAAACGACAACGGTAGATTGATTATTCTGTTTCATCTTTACTCTTATCGTAATTGAGAACACGGCAAAGCCATATCGAATGCAAGTGATGATATGTGATGATAGTTCAGGAAGATAGGTCTTGAGATGGAGTCAGAACCAAAAAAAGACAGACGTTAATGGAAAGTGTTTTGAAAGGATCCCTAAAGACGTCTACTCAGACTTTGGAAAGGAACTCAACATTGTGATAAAAAGAAACCTCATTATCCTTCAATCATCAAAGTCATAATTGTTCACATGTATCTTTCTAGGAAAGAAATTGTATGCTTATGAATAAACATAACAGGCTCATATCTAAAAAGAGATAATTGAATACGCCGAAGTTAGATTGATAACTCTATTTCATCTTTACTCTCATCGCAAATGAGTTCACAGCAATGCCATAACGACTGCAAATGGTGATATTTGACTATAGCTCAGGCAGATACGTCTAAAGATGTAGATACAGACATAAATGGAGAGTGTGGTGAAATGATACCTGAAGTCTTCTATTCGGGCTTCGCAAAGGAATTCAACAAAGGTATAGTGGTAGAAAGAGACTTCATTATCCATCAATCATCAAAGTCCTATCAGACACATATGTGAAAGATAGACTATCGAAACCGAGAAAGGTATGTTTATTCTGATTCATCTTCACTCTTATCGTAAATGAGATCACAGCAAAGCCATATCGAATGCAAGGGATTGTATATGATGATAGTTCAGGCAGAAAGGTCTTGAGATGAAGCCAGAACCAAAATAGAGACAGATATAAATGGAAAGTGTGGTGAAAGGATCACTGAAGCCTTCTTCTCGAGCTTCGGAAAGGAACTCAATGAGGGTAATAAGGTAGAAAGAGATCTTATTATTCTTCAATCACCAAAGTCATATCTGACTCAAATATAAGAGACAGACTATCGAAAAGGACAACGGTAGATTGATTATTCTGTTCAATCTTTACTATTATCGTAAATTTCAAGTCTTGTTTCATGATGACCTGGGAGAGTATTATAAGACAAAAATACCAGAAAAAACAATAATTCATCACATTGTATTATACTAGTGCGGAAAATGACATTTTCGCACGAGTGGTAAATATTGTAGCACGAGGCGTGAGCTGAGTGCAACAATCCCACAAGTGTGAAAAATCACTTCCGCACAAGTAATATACACTATTTTTCCTACGACCACCTATTTTATTTAACAAAATGTGAATATTCGATCATGCATTTTGAGTTGCCTGATCAATCTTACCTTTTATTCGTGACAGTCTATGTTTGAATATTGTTTCTTCAGAAGTGCACAAGAATTAACAGTTTTCAGTTTCCGTTACAAAACCACCACAATTTGAAAAAATAAGAATTAATATTGGAATCTATACAAGTGTAGAGGGTCAAATTTTCAATCTACTCCGAAAAGTTGCTGCGTCTATTGAAAACAGTTCTTATTGGATAGAACAAGTCCAATTAGTCAGCAACTTCTCGTATAACTCAAATTTTGCCTATCAAAGAAAAAAAAAAGAAACAATATATATTACTATTGACGCCATTTACCCACGAACTATGTTGAGAACACTAAACTTTAATTCATTTTTGTATATTTGTAGCACATCATATTGTTTATAATGTGTAATTTAGGAGCAAATAAAAAATTATTATATTATTATTATATATGAAAATACTTATCGTTAACATTTCGGAAACTAAATCCGCTTCCGTTCTCAAAACTTTTACGCAAATTCCTGTTCAAATGCGAATATCACTTGTTGGCAATCTTTGTAATTGACATTTGTTAAATATTTCGAAACTGACATAACATTCTGTCCTTCAGGAGGGGCAGTCATTCGCGTTCCATATCAAGCGAACTCCTAGATATGCATTCTTCACCAGACAGCATGATGAAAGCAGATTTCTTTAATTTTCGTTTCCTGCCATTTCTCTCTTTCGTCATAATCTCATTGTTGTTCCATTCTACTGTGTGATCTCCATCGGCAGTAAGAATGTGTTCTGTTAATTTAGAACCACCTAACCACCTATCTGTCTGTTCTTGATGTAAATCTTGTGTTCACTCTTTCACATTTCCAGTGGTCTCGGTAGTGTAGTGGTTAGCATATCTGCCTGTCAAGCGGAAGGCCGGGGTTCGAATCCTCGCCGGGCCACCGTGCTGGGTAATCGCACGTTAAAAGGTAAGGCCTCGTTGATCCATTGCTCGCACAAGTTTCAAGTTTCGACTTCTGAGGGTTGACGTTCGTCAGCTGGTTAACGGAAATGAACAATTTTAGAACAATTCACCGGTATATTATTGACCGCACGAACAAGGAATTTGATAAATACAATTTTTTGGGTTTTCCGTTGTGTTATTTGGTTTGGCATATGTCAGTATTGACACAGTTTTGATATTAGTCCTTGTAATAGGAAAAATTTGAGTTATACGAGAAGTTGCTGACTAATTGGACTTGTTCTATCCAGAAAGGACTGTTTTTCAATAAACGCAGCAACTTTTCGGGGTGAATTGAAAATCTGCCCTTCTACACCTTTATAAATTCCAATATCATTTCTTATTTTTTCATATTGTTGTAGGTTACAAACCCAGAAAACTACGGAACAAAATAAACTAATTTTGTTTTAATTAAACAAAAATACAAGAGATGTCATAAATAGATCAGTGTAAATCGACTTACGAGATTCAAGTACATATCTCTGATAACGTTAATTCAAATCTGATTCATCTCAGTTTTGTAAATCTATTGTCAGTGAGAATCGCACAAGAAACTGAGTGTTTTTTTTTATATGGATTTTCATCATGTATCGGTCAGTTCGAATCAATTATTTTTCCAAAAAAATTCCTATGTATCTCTTGACTGGCTTGTACATTTCATCCTCAATCATATATCTGAGTGCAATACAATTATTATTGTTATTTCTTGAAATATTGCCCCTGAGGATTAGATGGCTCTGAAGACAGTATGTTAACGACCTTTCAAATATAACTTCTGAACTATAACCGTTGGTGAATGTCTTTTGGTAATGAGGACAGAACGATAGCGTTGATTTTGGGTCAATGAATAATTTTTCGACGTTTATTGTAGATCGAGAGGCGAAAACAGATTTTTTTGGACCAATTTTTTATAATCTGCCTGTTATTCTCCAAAAAACATCACGCTCTGATGGGTAAATCATGTAAAACCTATAAAAAAGTATTGTTGAAACACGTTGTATACTTTTTAACAGTATGCTACACGATAGAAAAAACATTAACAGAAATTGAACACACCCCACAATGAAGATATACAACCTTCACAAAATACACAACCTGTATCAAACATTACACCTTATGTCCCGCGTTTGTCTGAAAAGATAAAACGGATCGACCGAAGGTATAATGTTAGAACAACATTCAAAACAACAAATACTTCACGTTCAATATTGACACATACCAAACCAAATAACACAACGGAAAACACAAAAAATTCCTTGTCCGTGCGGTCAATAATATATCGGTGAAAAGTCTTGATCTTTGGAAGTGCGAAAGAATGAACACAAGATGTACCTCAGGAACAGGGTTCTGAATTATCAGAGCACATTCTTACTGCCGATGGAGATCACTCAGTAGAATGGAATAATATTGAAATGATGGCAAAGGGAAGCAATGGCAGGACACGAAAGTTTGAAGAATCTGCTTTGATTATGTTGTCTGGGGAAGATTGCATCTCTATGAGTTCGCTTGATATGGAACGCGGATGGCTGCCCCCCCTGAAAGACAAAATGTCATGTCAGATATCAAATCTTTGACAGATGTCATTTGAAAAGGAATTTACGAATAAGTTTTGAGAACGAAAGCGGATTCAGTTTCCGAAACGTTAACGATAAGTATTTGCATATATATTAGTTCTTGTAATTTGTTTGATAGTCTAATTTGAGTTATAGGAGAAGTTGTTGACTAATTGAATTCGTTCAATAAAAAACATCTATTTTTCAATTGACGCAGCAGCTTTTCGGGGTAGATTGAAAATCTCAATGAATTAAATCGTATTTTTTCAGATTTTAGCAGGTTAGGAGAAAACTACGGGGAAAATAACAGTGATGCAGAAGATACAGATTTAACTTCAACACACCCGAACTAATTGAAAAACCCACGGCAACAGGAAAGGATTGAATCCCATCGAAACCAAAATCTATTGAAAGTTATACGCACAATTTTCAATCTGGATAACTCACAAAATATTTTATTTATGATAGATTGATTTGAAGAATTATCTAATGAAATTAGCATTCAACATGAATAATAGCGTATGCAACTCTTATGTATTGATTATTGAAACACTAGTATAATTTACGACTACCGCATGCTCGTGTATTAATGTCCATCATTACTATGACACTTTATGTTATACATGAACATGGTGGTTCTCCACTTCTACAATATTATAACCTCCGATACCAAAAGCAAGCTCAATCCCAACAAAGAGTTCGTTGCTTCCGAAACCCAAACGTTTGAAAATTCGCACTTGACTAACACTTTCAATCCAATCGACAAGACCCTTCGCATTCACCAAATATCACAAAAACTCAACTTATCGTCTACATTCCCCAGATGTTCAAATAGAGAGAACACCGACCCGTGAATCAATAAACAACTTTCACTGTGGAGAAACCGTAATCATTCATTCGCTAGAGGTTGCTATTTCAATTCACCTAAATCACAATAGTTGAATAAAATTATTGTTTGACCCGCAACAACCCTCATAATTCAGGATATAAGAAACATGCGTCTCATGGTAACGTACCCTAATGTAATTTCCTATAACAAATATATGCGACAAGCCATTAGGAAAACTGTTAGTACGAGAGCCGAAAACAATCATGAAAAATTTTTGAAAAGAGTATTGTCGACATTCGAGTTCCTAGCAAATATCGCTCGGATGGAGTCTAAGCAGTCGGTAGCTGAAGTGAGACAGACAATTTCCACGCGATTTCATTTTCAGTAGACATCACATCACTACCAACTTCTTACAGCGAATTCGAACAATCCTACAAAGTTAAAGGTCTGTGATTATTCATAGAAAAGATTTAGAAAACACATTCAACATTATGTATGAGTCATATGAAACAATTTCAAAGGTACAATATTTGCAGTCCTCGAATAACAACCCCTGATATTACTATCATTAGAACTATTCATTTCCTAAAGAATAGTATATCACGTAACGAGGAGGATAAGTTGCCTATTACACACAAGTGAAAAATTGTGAGCACATCGAGTTTGCGACTCTTTCTACTCACACCAAGCTTGTGCGGTAATTTCTGCTGCTGTATCAACAATTTCTTCGTTATCGTCCATTTTCAGTGATCGACAACACAGCAAGTCATGACAGCAAGTATGTAAACAAATGCTTGTCGGTTCATGGATAGATTCAGTTCCTATCAACAAAATGTCAATTTCACAGAGAATTTGGAGCAAAAATCCGCTGAATTTTTTTGGATAATTGAATGAGATCAAATTCATCAAGTTGAACGTTACATATCCTAAAATTTCAAAAAAAAAATTCCGCATTTAGAATACACGTGTATTCTGTTGGTACACATTAGAATAAAGATATTCAAATAGACTATAGGAGTATTATTTAGAAATAATTTCTTTTGTTTCAGGATGGAAAAAGGAGGGATGGAAAGGAGAAGAGGACGCCCTACGTACCTTCCTAAAATAATAATTTTTCATATGTAGTCAGAATGAAACTAAATTTATTTGAAATAATGAATTAGTTGTTAAGAAAGGACATCCAAGAAACAAGAATAACAATTTTTCACTTGAACTTGTTTGATTTGTAATTTTTATCCTCTGAAATTGAGTAAGCTTCCTCTAAAGTCTACCGTCCCTAGGACGCTGGCCCCCCTAGACCGCAGCCTATTGACATTCTTGTATTTTGATTGTGAACATTCATCATGTTCGTTTTTATAAATTTCTGGTTTTATAAATGTAAACGCAAGGTACAGATTAGCTTTATTTTCATCGTAAAAAGATCTGCAACTAGCACTAAATCTAACGTGACATTTTGAAATTATAAAAGTGACACTTTTTATGTCTTATTAGACTCATTTGAATTTCAAGATTGTTACGGCTAATACGAACAGTAATGTATTATATGGGTAAAAAGCCCGTAATTGATGCAATCAAAAAAATTATGCATTGCACTACAATTGAAAAACATTTACTACTTTCATTGAAAAGCAGATACCCACAAAAATGACTGGCCGGATCTTAGACCATTGAGACAGGAAAATCGATGCCTGTGTAATAAGCATCTGAAGCATTTTTGTGACGAATCTACTACACCATGATATGGAATTTTCAGTTTGCTTGATAATGTTCGACAATATTTTTTCTCTGAACCGAAAGTGAGTGCTGCTTTCTCTTTGTCAGTTTACCTGAAGCTTCAAAATGATGGCAATGGAGGTTTCTTGTTCAAGTTTTAAAATGATCATCAGAATATGATAGATCTAAGACATTGATAAAAAATCCCACTTCTGAATTGATTGTCATCTCCTGGCTTTATCTAAAAGTGATCAAGTTTTACGAACTCTGTGAGAAGAATGTAAGAAGAGACATGAATCGGAAACGAACTCACCAATGCCATCTATCCGCAGTATCAAAATAATAATTATATTGAAAAAAATATACACTATGAAATGAAATATATAAACATAAAATATTATATATAAATAAAATCGAGAAAATAATATATAGAAACAGGTGTGTTTAGCCTTGCGTAAATCCAATACTTCCAGGAGTACATTGTTCACAATTCGGATGTGATTGGTCACTTTGAATAGTGTTGGTTCAGTAGAATATAGATGAAATCCACTCTTTCGGCAATTTGCAATGGCTTGTAAAGCCTAGGGAGTTTATATAAAGAATCCAGTTTCATATATTTTGGCGACAATATATCTCCTTGCTTAACAACCAATCAGTCTATTTCAAATTTTGAAATTCAGCCAATAGAATCCGAATTACAGTGAAAATATAGCTTGTCGCTGTATTTTCACGGTGATAAACCTGCTTAGTTTTTGTTTTACTAGCTGTCAAGTGAAAATAATGATTTAAATTATAAACGTCAAATCTATGTGTTTTGATTAATTATATTTCTTAATCAATATGAGCGATCGTTGGGGACAAATGGCGATTGGTATCATATTACGCTATAAGGTAGACACGATAAAATTTCCACAAAATTTATTGTCTTCGCGACATGTTTCGGTACACTGTACCTTTATCAAGCGAATGTATTTAAACACTAAATTATTCTTCGCTAAAAGTTCCTTAAATATATCAGGGCCTACTCTAATTATCTATGATTTCTAACTGATGCTGATAACTGATACTGATTCCTAATAATAATTATGATATCGCATGATTATTAGGAATCAGTATCAGTTATCAGCATCAGTTAGGAATCATAGATAATTAGAGTAGGCCCTGATATATTTAAGGAACTTTTAGCAAAGAATAATTTAGTGTTTAAATACATTCGCTTGATAAAGGTACAGTGTACCGAAACATGTCGCGAAGACAATAAATTTTGTGGAAATTTAATCGTGTCTACCTTATAGCGTAATAACTATGGATTTCCATCAAGTAAAGGCCACCTCAGTCCAAAAAAAAAAAAGATTGGTATCATAGATGAAGCAGTGGAAAAGAGTATTCCCTTGAATACGGCCAGAAATAAAGAATCAATTACCAGGCAATTCAACAATTTTTGCTCAAACAGGGGTTATATTGTCGTCCTAAATATAATTCGTGGTATGATTAATAACCTATAATTTTTTGGAATATCAATTCATTGGCAATCCCAATGCAAGAAAATACAACTCGTCCTGCGGACTCGTTGTATTTTCAGCTTTGGGATTGCAATTCATTAATATTCCAAAAAATTATCGGTAATAATCATAACACTAATAATATTACCCCTGAAAATACTATCGCAACAGCTTGAGAGGAATGCTGTTTGAGTGGGATAATCATGAATCCATCCTATTGTTATAAGTATCTATCTCCCATGATAATTTCGTATGGTTGGCTAGCTCTCCTCGATCTCTATAAACAATCCTTAGACTGTCTCTATTGGCCGAACGTTTATTAAGTCTCCGCGGCCCACGGACTAAACAACAAACAGTTGCTTTACGCGTCCGGTCAACGCGATGCGGCCGCAAGTTTCCCGCGAAACGGGAAACAATGCGTCAAGTGTTTCTTTCGGTCCGCGAAGTGACGACGATCGGCCCACAAATCATTCCGCTCCGGCAATAAATTCGAGATGCCATATTCTGAACGTTTTATGTAAATAGTCGGGCAGGCGAATGACAAACAGAAAGTTGTGATGGCTTTCCTATGCAAATCGGCGGAGGCGAATTATGGCGAATGCGCCGGTCGGAGAAAAAGTTTTGCGTTTTATTCTAGGCTCGCTGAAGTTGGAGGTCTTTTGTAATTGCCCGCTACAAATCACTACTTCCGATTCGTCTTCGTGTTTTTTGCAAACGACTTTGGATTTGTTGGGCTCGGTTATTGTCTTTGGTTCAGAATAATACTCAGATCATGTTAACACTATAAGTTTTTATTGGAGACAATGTTTGTCAATTATATATTCAAGTATTATTGCCGCTATGTCCAGGTTACTTAAAAGTCATTTCTGCGATTGAGAATAAATGACAGTGGGTTTATACAGAAAATAAGATAACATAAGGAAAACATAAGAAATAAAACAAAAATCAATTCGTTTATACAGAATGATAAGATTGAATTAAAATTATCAATCAACAAATAAAACGGCTCTTCTGACAATAACTATGTGAGAAAAAAAGAAATGAGATAATAAAGTTGATCATACGTTAGTTATTCAATGAGAACGTTTACACACAGATCAGAATAAAATAAATAAGAAATAAAATAAACATGAACTCACTTTTCATTCTTATTTTATTTAAGTTCGGAAATATCAGAGAGCATGTGCAGACATAATGTTTTCTGTTCTCCATCTAACCTTTGTCATAACTTCTGAGTTACAGATAACGAACTGAAGACTAAAGATGGCAGAAGACATTTCTCTTTCTCAAAAAAAATATGATTTTATTGGCGTATTCTTGAATCTTACCACGTCCATTTTTATTTCATTTCTTATGCTTTTCTTTATTCCGTTTTATTTGTTGTATGAACCCGAGGTGAGCCCACTTATATATCATTCTTTACTCATTATTTGATTTGAATACGTGTATGAACGTTCAACTTATGTTCAACTTTCTTATCTCATTTCTTATATTATCTTATTTGCTGTATAAACCCAGGGAGGAACCAGAAAACGTGCTTGACAGAATCAACCACTCCCAAAATCCAAAAGGCACTAATTTCACAAATCTTGCTAGTACTAGTAATTGTCTACCACTACAGATCAATTACCCTAACACCAAACTGAGATTATTTGCACTCGACGCGCATTTTGCTAACAAGAAAACTGATGCTTCAGTTTTCTTCTCCTCAAGATGCTAACCTTGTGAGCGAAACGCTATCAATTTGGTTGGACTACTACAAGAAGTTCCACACCAAAGGTTTCGATCTCATACTTTATATGTCTACTACTAGTTGTTTTCGATTTCTCTCCTTATTTTTCGTGAAAGTCTTCAGATTTATTAGGCTGAATTATTGTCTTTGATTCACACTTGTACTGAGATCATGTTAACTCAACCCCAAGTTCACCTTTTTGATAACACTGGAAAGTTTTTGCAAAATTCTAATTGTTTGTGAAAAACATTATTTCGCAACATTATTTTACATGCAATGATGAAGATTGTGTGGATACCTGGTGATTAAGAAATAGTTGTTCTATCAAACCGGTTCGATATAAATAAGAAAAAAGTGTTTACTGCCGTTAAATGTCATTGCAAAAGTGCTATCATTTACACCTCAACACCAATAAATCTTCATTGTTTGTCTTGATCGTAGAATGATTATTTCAGTTGTATCAAAAACCTCTGTGGAAAGAATGTAGAAGACAAAGTATTATTTTAAGTTGATCTAGGACGAAGTTAGCAATATTTTCTCGAAAATTGGTAGCTACCTCATTTATAAGTGTTGAGGAAATGTATAAGCACCATTCACAAGGTATCCGTGGAATTATCTCATTTTCATCATTTAAAGTACAATGGATTTTGCATAAAAATCATGTTTTCCATGAACACTTACCATTTTGGAAAAACTATTCGGTGAGAAGATCTAAAATTTTTAGCACACCTCTAATATCTCAAACATGATATCAAAATGCGTTTTTGGCTCTTCAATTGTTGAATAAATCACTTTTACTAATCCTACGCATAATTAGGTAGGTTTCATTTCCAATCACTCATACTACTTGAAACAATTATCAGATTGCTGCATTAGCGGCTGTCCCTAACCGGGTATTTTCCTACCTATCTCGCTGGTTTAATTTCTTAAGCATTGCTTTCAAGTCCAAGTTATGTCCAGGTTATTTATGCGCTTGAATGAATGAATGTTCGAGGTATTTAACAATACCACTTGTGATTCATTCACTTCTGAATAACCCATTTTACCACTCAATCTTCGACAACTACTTCACTTCTCATACACCAGATCATATCCACCAAATACCTCGGCCAAAAAAAATTCAGTCCTCCACCATTAGTGAAATCTGATCCCGTGCAACCACCAAATATCGAAGGGCCCGCTCATAACAATTTTTACAATTATCCACGACATCATCCTTGACAATATCTAAGAAAAGTCATTGAGTAACGAATAGTCATGTTTCAGATTCAATAGAGCCGTAGTGCTTTGAAGCTAGGAATACCGATCCTGCTTTGAAAACTTTGCATCCATCTCCATTTCATAGGTTTATGTACAATAACTTGTTCATTCTCTGTCGTTTTCTCTTCTAAGAACCCATTCGCACCTTCAGTTCATAATTTTAGATACCATAGTTCTGAAGGTTCTGTGTATATTGAGTGCGAGGCAAATCAAAAATATAAAGATGTGATAGCTTTCCCATGCAAATTTTTATTATTATGGCTAATTTTCCACAATAATAAAAATTCCGCATTTGATTCTAGCCTCGTTGGAGGTTTTTTGTAAACCCCTAATACAAATAATTGTTTTCAATTCGTTTCGATGGTTTTTACTGTTCTGATTTAATAACCCACGCTGCTTAGTTTAAGATTACTCCCAGATTGTATTGATTCGGAATAATTTCTTGTTTTATATGAATACTCAATTAATAGTTCAAACAAACAAAAACGCGAAGATTACAAATGAATAATATAATGATTATTTTAATGTAGTTGTGTGACAGTGAAAAATGTATTCTGTCTCTGTTAGGCCTAGTGATCAATAATGACTCGTGTGATCTTGAATAATTTAAAAAGGAATGGTTAATGATATCTTGAATGTTACTTTGTTATATTCATTATTTGATCGATTTCGAAGGATTATGAGAGAACAATATGGTGGTTGGACCTTCTCGAACAACCATTGAGTTACCAAAAAAAGAAATGGAAACCATATTCATATAAATTTCCTATTTGAGCATCATTTTGATACATGAGTACCAAAATTCCGCATTTTCTCTGCGGATTTCTGTCGAAGTGGTCAGTATTCTAATCAAAATTGGCAACTGTGATAGAATTCGCAAAAACAATACGGAAATCATACATGAGTAACGTCTATGATTGAAACCATCGGCAAATGAAAGCTGACCGGACAAATGATAGTTGGCATATCCTGACAAGTGATAACTGAAGTGACTTCCAAGCTTTCCAGAAATTCCTGTCATTGAAACATGTGTTTGAAAATATCAACAGAGCCCAGATTCTATTTCACGAATTCGATTATTGAATTGTTCAGAATATGCGTATATTATCGGTTCAGCGAATGCTAGAGTCACAGTCTGATCTACTCGACAATCGAATTCGTGAAATAGAATCTGGGGGCAGATTTTTGTATGCCGGAGTATGGTACGCAGTCAAAAATTATTCGGTAATACTTTTTCTTTGTGGAACTTACCTAATTCGGTCTCCTCTACAAAATATTCTCATGAAATTTTTGTCGGTCTCGTATAGTTTCGGAAATATAGGTCCATTTTGTTGTAAAATTTCACAATTTTACACATCAAATTTCTTTCGTTTGAACACACAGAATTCGTCGTCCTTCTGAAAAAACACCACACACTTTCTTATTCACTCGTTTTCAACATTTTCAAGCAGAAGAAAACCATTATTTGTTCAAAAAATCCAACTTTTTCCAAAAGTCAACATTAATACATTCAGTTCTCAACAATAACAATGATAGCGGCAACACTGCAAATACATCACTTTCGAGTGTCATTGCACTTTGACATCACAACAAATTGGTTATGGTTTGAAGAGACGCAATTTTTCAAAAAATAATTATTTTTCCTGCTTAAAAATGTTGAGAACGTGTAAATGAGAGAGTGTGTGGTGTTTTATCAGAAGAACGACGAACTCTGTGTGTTCAAACGAAAAAAAAATTGATTTGTAAAATTGTGAAACTTTACAACAAAATGGACCTATATCTACGAAACTCTACGAAACCGCCCAAAATTTTATGAGAATATTTTGTAGAGGAGAACGAATTACGTTCCACAAAAAAAATTCAAAAAAAAGTGCTCCTAGCGACCGAAGTATTATCAATTATTCATTTCATAAAAGATGATACATTTGTGGGTTTCGTGAAAAATATTCAGCTTGAACAAAAACAATTCAATGATACTGGTATGAATTTGCGCACTGATGAGTGAGTAATCATAAATAACATATACATACATACTGCTATCTAGTTGTCTATACTGAACTGAAAAACTTGCCAACGTCTTCATTATCAGTTGTATCTGCCCCAACTAACGTATTATCTACAATTTTATCCTAATTTGCAGCTTTGATTCATATTCAAAGTCCGACTCGGGCGAAGCGAATGACAAACAAAATGTTGTGATGGCTCTCGAATGCAAATCGGCGGGTGAGAATTATGGCGAATGCGCCAAAATTGTCGAGTCGAAAGAAAAGTTTTCCGTTCGATTCTAGACTCGCTAAAGTAGAAGTACTTTTATGATTGCCTGTTACAGATCATTGAATTCGATTTTCACTCTTCCGACACCATAAGATAGGTTGCTGGTTCTAGATAATTTCCAGATTGTTTCAATCGCGATTGTTTTTCCTTCATTTGGCTTTCATTGAAAAACCGTTCATTTCATGAAGGATAAAGTCAATTCAATGAAATAACAAAGGCTGAAGGTCTTACAGCAGGTTCCTTACTGCATGTAAAGCATAGTTATCTTGACCGGTCAGATAATATGTTTACACCAGCACTACATTCAACTATAAAAAACAGCTTTTGCCATTTCTGATTTTTTTTAAGTACCGACATCTTGAACTATCAAAACCGAAAACCTACATACCACGACTAATAAACCCGAAAGCCACAATCAAGTTATCAGACCAGCGGTGGAATAATGAAATGATGAAAATGGTTATAATTCACAAGATTAATTGTCTACTCCCAATTTTGAATTTGAAAAATACACATTAATAGATTGTGCTCTTACAAAACCGTAGTCCTTTGATGCTAGGATTGTCCATAATGATATCTTGCGAAAATCCCCATTTTCAGGTCACCTACCCTTACTTGCACATTATCTGGGGATGCCATATTTTGAAGGATTCATGTGAATAATAATCGGACAAGGCGGATGACAAGTTATGATAGCTTTCCCAGGAAGTGAATATTAGTTATGGCGAATGCGCCGAAATTACTGAGGAAAAAATCCACATTTGATAAAATCGTTAAAAGTTGAAGATATTTCGTAATTGCCTGCCATAGATCATTATTTTATACCTTTACTATTAATCATGCGTAAGAAACGTGAAAATAAATGAGATATTAAGAATTGAAGAGCCAAAACGCATTTTTTCTCGTAAAAACGAACAGACTTCACCAAACTGTCAAAGTGATTACTTTATGAAGGCAAAAATTCTCAAAGAATATAGAGTGATTCTTGCTCAGAGAATAGAAAAAAATCTCATTATTGCAACGATAACGATTACAAACGTGCTCTCTTCCTTTGTATCAGGTGGAGGGATTGGTTTCGATATACTAGTGCTGTGGTGAAAGATTCAGATCGATTCATCCGATAGTTTTTGCAAAATTGTTGTTGGTTTTAAATGTTCCATTTTTTTTATATTATATGTACGATGATGAAGATGAAATGAACCTACGGTTACTTGTACAAGAAAAGATGATCTTTTTGCCAACGTTAAATGGCAATGCCAAAGCAAACTATTTTCCTGACTCAACCAAGGAGAGCAATATATTTTTTCAAACATACCTATTGTACAGTGCTCAGAAGTTGTCCCGCAGGGCTCTATATAAGAACCATTTTTATACATAATATATATAAATGATCTGTTTAACGAAAAATGTATCATGTACGCGGACGATACGACTCTATTAGTGAAATATCATACAATAGTAATAATGATAATAAATGACTTTATTGACCACATAACTTCTCATATCAATTTGAAAAAAATGATGACTGTGACAAAAAGGCGGAGTTCGGCAATGAGCTCTAGAAGAATTCGAAGGTTACTCATTTTCGCTCTTTCACTCAACCAATGAATTGAATGCTATATAAAGCTCATGAAGATATTGAAAACACAAGTGCTTGGTTTCAGAAAAATAATCTTATCGTAAATAACACAAAATCGGTCTTTATACGTTTCCACCTGTCTCAAAAATTCATAGATCATAGTTTACTCATAAAAACGTACTACGTATTACTGTGTATATCAGCTACGTAGTACAGTGGATAGGTCTGTTCTACTTGTTTATTATCATGCCAAATACAGTCCATTTCATCATATGGCATATTAGCCTGGGGATGCTCAAATGACTGCCAGAGAGTCTTTGTGCCTCAAAAACTCAAGAGAACTGGTTGTAAAGAATAATTCAAGGAGTTGGGTATTCTTACGTTAACGTCTATTTATTTTTATCAATAACTATCATAGGTGAAAACCGACTTCTACTCTTTCAAGGCGCTTAATCACAAAAACAATTATTTCTCCAGGAATCACCTTCTTGAAATCCCTTCTCATAGACGCTCAAAGACAGAATGCAGTCCTGACCTATTGGGAATTGAAGTGTAAATTAACAACCGGAAGATACCAAGCAATTCCCAATTGAAAAATTCAAAAGTTCAATTGAAAAACGATTGCTTAATAAAAGTATATTATGCAACGATCATGTGATGATGATAATTAATACACGAACATCAACCGGGTTACGAAACGAGCCGAAGGTGAGTTTCGTATTAATCACCATTACATGCGAGTCGCATACGCTATTTTATCTACACCCGATAAATAGTGAAGAACTACAAATATTATATTGATATTTGTATTGCACACAATAATACTAATTGAACGAATTTCTTTGAAATATTCTACAAAATTGTGATTAATGGTAATACTTCGAGAAATAAAACGATGAGGAATGAAGAGAAGATCAAAAATTAAAAAAATAGACTACTCAAGGCTGGAATCGAACCCATGTCTCTTCCAATTAGTCCAATTAGCTAATATAATCTCAGCGCCTTAGACCGCTCGCCTACGGGGAGCTCAGAAAATTTATTTGAAAAGATAGAGAAATAAATCATGCATTTCTCAAATGGCAACTTCAGTCATTCTAACTGTATGTCTGCCGGTGAAGATGTCGAAGGTGATTCTCCCATATCACTGGTATCAGACATTTTGTTAAGATTATCGAAGTTTGGCTATGTTCTTCAAAAATTCAATACCCATACCGATTTTGACTTGACAAACGTCAAATGCAGAGCATGCACATCATGCCTGATTGAAAAATAATGGGTTTCTATTGGTTGAAAATCTGTATCGTAATGAAAAACCTGTATCGTAATGAATTTCATTATAAAACGGGTTGAGGACATATAAGTGTATTATTAGAGTACGGGTGTAGATAAAGCCTTTTATGATATGGATGAATACTTATTTGCGAAACTCAACGCGAATGAATTTTGATATCCCTGTATATAAATATTTGTAAGTATTGTTGTTTCAGACTATTTTTTTTAACTGTAGTTGACAAACCTTTTGAATACTTTTGTATCCTTTTAATTTCATACGCTAAAAGTTGATTATATTTGAAGAGCTTTTCTTCAACGTTTTGTTTTTAACTGTTGTGACTTGTTCCATTTCATACTTTGTATAATCCTCTGAGAACCAATGATTACTTGACTTGACTGGAATGGAAATTCCTTCAGTTTCATTCGAAAAGATCACCCTACAGTTGAACAATACAAAAAGGAAATTTCATCAATATAACTCGCAAGCATGTCATAGCTTCCAATTCCGATCATTCTTTTTGGTTTCATCGAAAAACAAACTGCATCGCCATCCGATGCAGTATGTGATTATTCTCCCCTGTTGTCGATGGAGAGTTTTGATTGAAAAAATAATAGAGTTTATTGAATGCATCAACGGTTCGCTAAATCTAGCACACTGACAGCCCAGAACAATGGAATGTCACCACGATACATGATTTCTAGTAAAATGCTATCTAAATCAGATCAGCTGCAGCGTACAAGTAACATATCCATTCCTGGCATCGATATTTCATGTGGGGTGCGGGTTACATGAGATTTCGAGTCTGAAATTCACGAGGTGTTTCATTGTCTGCCTTTCGATGTTTTATTGATTGTTCGAACTCATTTATTAGAACAATAAAGTTGGGGTAAAACATATAATGTTATGTTAGTTGATCGAAAAATTGTATAAAATAAATGAATATAAATAAACGGAAATAAAATGAAAACTAGTGGTAATAATAATGAATATAAAAATTGTATTGAGCGGTAGAACCAAACAAAATCAAGAAAAACAAAAAAAAAATTAAACTACATCGTCATCAGATGTAGACTGAACAAGTTTGCGAGGTAAGATCGAGTATAATAAAAAACTTGATTACCCAGGAACCCTACCAATCGCCTTCCTGATTTTTTTTTTTAACTTCATGTCACACTAATTCATGAGTTTGTTTTCGTTGCCTGGTTACCAACTACATAACAGTTAACTCTTTATCGTGAGGGCATAAAGTTTATTTTGCATAAAGTTCACGGGCGAAAAAAGGCACAAAATTTTTATTCATGTTAACGTTTCAAATTTTTACCATTTGAGATCGAATGGGATTTTCGAGTCTTTTCAAATATTCATAATGTTGACACAATAATGAACTAGTATGACATTTTACATTCTCTTCTCTAATTTGAATAACAAGAGTATTGTGTCAAGCGTCCCAAATGAATATTGTTTTTTGAGAAGGTAGAAATGTTCTGGAACCCATTATTTGAGTTTTTTTTCCACTGTAAATGAGAAGAAAAAGCTTCTTGTAGTTTACAAGAGCTTGAAAGCTTTTTTATTTCCATTTCCAAGGGAGAGAAAACCCAAAAATGGAGTTCAAAACATCCCAAATGAATCAACCCTTCATATCCAGAAATATTTCAACAACATACTTGACAGCTGAAATGTATTACAATTACAATCCAAGATTCTGTAAATATACATACAAGCACGCGAATATAATTTTTATTCACCATCATTCGAAAATGTGCTTATTTTTTTTATTCGAAGCGTCATTCTGCCCTTCGGAACTCAAGGAGTGCTAAGCTCCCCGCTAACGTGTACACACCGGTCCTGTTACAAAAAATAACTATCCCTGGCATTGTATTACAGTTATTACAAATCATCTCAGTACCAAATAGAAATAATAGATCTAGGTACTCAGCTCATACCTTGAAAACCACGAACCCCTCCAATAACTAATACATCTCTCTCCGAAAATGGTATGGTTCACACGATGAAGTTTTAAAAACCGATTTTTTTGTAGCAAAACAATATAATATTATAGCTAACCACGAGGTGATTATGCATAATCATTGTTTCAGAGCGGTAAATCTTGGTTTGGAATATACTATCATTATTTTAATTTTACAAAGCGTTAATTGAAGAGCACGCTTATCAAATATTGTTTTTTAAAACATTCCTCTCTTCGGAATTGAGTGTATTGATGCATATACATATAAACATATATATATATATATATATATATATATATATATATATATATATATATATATATATACATATTGTGGTCTCGGTAGTGTAGTTGTTAGCATATCTGCCCATCAAGCGGAGGGCCGGGGTTCGAATCCTCGCCGAGCCAACGTGCTGGGTAATCGCACGTTAAAAGGTAAGGCCTCGTTGATCCATTGCTCGCACAAGTTTCGACTTCTGAGGGTTGACGTTCGTCAGCTGGTTAACGGAAACGAACAATTTTAGAACAATTTTATAGAACAATATGTTCTACAACTTGTTCGGAAATCTCTCAGTGAATATCAACAACAATATATAATTTCAAGTAAATTCAAAATATCATCTTCGGTAAGAGGTACCAACCTAATCAAAAGCATAATCCGAAACTTGCAAATGCTTTGCTTCAAGCAAATTACCCATCCTTGTAATCGCACGTTGAAATATAAGACCTCGTTAATCCTCAATTTGCACAAATTTGGACTTTTGTAGGTTACGGTTCTCATGAAGACGAAAATCAGTTATTGAAACAATTTACTTTGCCACCCATAATGGAAAGCAAACTCAGTTCCATTTACAATAATCCAATTTTACTATAATACGAATACAAAACAGATTGAAAATTTGATACTATTCATGATTGCTTTTTTATTGGTTTCATCAAGCTTTATTGGATGGTTAGTACGAGTTTATCTCTATTATTTTATGTTGAATCAGCCTACACGTTTTTCTCTCGTAACTGTAGTGACCTCTATCGACATTAGTGAAGGATGCGTGTTGAATCGATATTTCGTCGTTGTTACAGGGATCCCTTCACTCCCACGAGAACAAAAGCACCCTCTTGCGTTCGAAACAGGGGTGAAGAATTATTGATTATTTTCAGCTACTCTAACATAAAACCACACGAATCAATAGATGGCCTTGATGATAATAAATAAGTGGAATTTAAATTGTTAACGACAAAGTGATTTTCAAATACAAACACCAGATTTCAGAATTAAAATATGATGACCGAAAATAAATTAACCATTGCCGTTAATTCCAAAACAGCATTCACATCATCTTCTGTAGCATAAAATAAAATTCATCAAGACCAAGTTACTGTTGCAATGCAGTAAGGTTTCACAAAAATAATTTATGATGAATATATAACATGTTAACGGATGTCTCATATTGACACGGTTCATGAAAGAGCCTTGTATAATTTGTAACAACCCCCGATAAAACTTTGTATGTATTTTGGTTGTATAACAGCACTCGGATTAGTATAATACTATCACAATGGATTTGAGTACCAAATATTATTATAGAATCTATAAAAATGTTATAAAACCAGTGTGCCAAATGTTAATCACAGTTTACACTTGTGTTCTACGATCTAATGTTCTCTAAGTACAGATTACAGCCACTATTCTTTAGCATTCATCGGAGTCGTTAAATTATGTGTACCTCAAAGACAAAATGTAACTAACTGATTGTTAACAATAGTTCAAGTTGCACCATCATTTGCATCTTGTTGGAAAGTTTATTTAGTTCGTAGAATTTAATGAAATACAAGCACGAATTCAACGTCATATACTTAAAGAGAATCGAATTATATTTTATTCAATTCCGACTGACAAATCGAAAACATATATGAATTAGTACTCGAAGTGAAACAGAAACTAATGAATGGGTGACAAATCATTTCCATAAATTGATTAACCACAATAAGATTCCCAAACAAAATAAAATGCGCACAACACCTTTACTTCTTACAAACTTTTTCCCCTTATGGCTTAATGGAAGCCGTTGAGCACTGCTCAAAACACTTTGACTCGAATGATCAGGTTTTTTTTTTCAATTTTTTCCCGATGAATCTTTTTAGCTGACTCTCAGATATAAAAATGTCAATGACATGAAGTTATTTATTCTGGATAATCTACCGGATGTCTAAGTATGCTTGATTCTGGAATGATTTGCTTTAAATAGTTGAATCAAAATAGTGAATAGGAAATTTGATTTTGAAATAATGGTAAAACCTCATGAGAACAATTGTCATGAAAATGTCAAATCTGTGAATGAGAGCCAATAAAATGCTTGCATTCAGACCTGTTGCTATGGCGACGATCCGATTCTACTGGAAATTTCCCTACCCAGCCGCAAAATTATTAAGTGGACATTTCGTTTGATTGAAAAGTCATTTCAGTCATCTGTCAACTTGTGATTTCAAAACGAAATATCTTCAAGAAGGGTGATTTCAGCAATATGTTTATGAACCAATCCTCATCAAAAATCTGTATAGAGACACTGAATGTTTCAAATTCTGGAATGGAAAATGACTAGTTTTTTGTCGTTGCATATAAGCTGAAGAAATGGGAGAACTTTCAAACCAAGCACTACCTTGTTTGAATAAATTTCGGAATTTTTCAGAAAAATTGTCTGTCAACTTGAAATGTTTATTTTTTCCAACTTGCATTTTGTTTTCAATGACAGTAACTAACAAACATGAAATGAACAATCATGATGCCAGATACAAAATAGAAATAACATTCTCCTCACCAATAATTTTAGAAGATTGCAAGGAAACAATTACTCTTCTTACTTCTCAACGTCCAATACACACAATTTTGGAACTGGTTGTCGCAAAACGGTTCGATTGGCAAGCTTCACATCGACAACTTTGATTTGGCGTCAGTGTCATCAGTGTCGACACAAACGTGAGTCAATGGCCTAGAATTTATTATATTTTTCACTTCAGCGAAAACTGTCCGTGAAACATATTCCTGGTGACATCTCGATATCAACATTTTTTTCATTATTTTTTCTACAGACTCAATCTCTCCCATGTGGAGCTGATGAAGACTTGAAAAATCATTATATCTTTTTCATAGTACAGAACTTTCTAATATCGGTTTGGTCAAGTACTTTCACGTACTCGGTATTTCGATTTCAGATTACCTCATAGAATACTCAGTGATAGTGGCACTAATTTCATATCAGCTGAAAAAGAAATAGCTGACTATGATGATTTCAGTTCCAGATAGGTATAGCAGGAAAGGACTTTAAAGGAGCTTGAATCGTACCCGGAAATAATTCATGTTCTAGAGAGATTATAAGTGACAACACTTTGGAATTTTGACTCGATAAGAGAGATGCATTTACCAAAAATTAAACCATAAAAAAGTTCATGGTCCATCTACGCCATCATAATGTTACGAAATCCCCTAGCGCCGCCGCTGGCGCTCATAAATGCAAAGTAATATGAAGGGTCGACGAAAGAATGTTACACGCCAACAATCAGAGTTTTTAGTAGGAGTATTGAAAGAAAGTAGAACTTAGTGAAGAGTCGAAGTTGTCTGCAGGAGTTTTTAGTGAGCAGTGTTGGATGTTTAGGTCAGTAAAGAATTCTTAGTGTTTTGTAAGCGAATTATAAGCCAGTGAAGTCGTTGTATTGTTATAGGGAGTTAATAAAAATAGTTGAATGTTGTTCGGAGTATTATTTCAATAAACGAACCCAGGAAATATTGTCACAGTCATAAACAGAGGGCGGTGAGTAATTCTGTTTCTCAGTGTGGCGGACGCGACCCTCCGCTTTCGCCGCCCTTGTGCGAAGGGATGATTTGTGCCGACGCCGTGGCGGTGCTGGCGTCGGTCGGCATGATGTCTGCTGTTCGATTTTTCGATGTCGGCCGTCACATCCACCGTCGCCGTCTAATATAGCAATATCGGCAAACATGAGGAGCTGAAACACCGAAAAAAGATGGTCGGCATGGCGAATATGGAGGATCATGAGAGGAAAATCGTGATGGAGTTCGTTCATCTGCTGGAAAAGTCCAAACAACTATTCAACGGTCTGAGGTGAGTGCGATTTTCCCGTACGTAGGCTATCGGGTATGAGTCACGGAGTTTCGTGGGTGTTCTGCGTGTTTTAGGGAGAATCGAATTACCGTTTTTCGTTTCAGGGACCTACCGCAATACGGCCATAAACAGTGGCAAGCATATTTCGGTCGGACTTTCGACATCTACACGAAATTATGGAAATTTCAACAGCAGCACCGTCAAATTTTAGATTCGAAATACGGGTTGAAGAGGTGGCAAATCGGAGAGATAGCATCTAAAATCGGACAACTTTATTACCACTATTAGTAAGTACTAAAAACAATTGTCAATTTCAGTAGTTACTTCGAGGAGTGCATCATACACAAGTGCCCAAGATTTCCCAAAAAACAATCAATTTCATGAAAGTTGCACTATCGAACTTCAAAATCAAATAGCCGAAATTAATATCGGGTTATGAATATTTAAATGATGATTCATTTGAAAATTGATTTACTTGATTATAATCCACTTGAAAGTATGATAATATTGATATGATTATTTCTTTTTGTACAGGAGAAACCCACTCCTGATGAAAAACCTTATGATTATGGAAGCTTCCCAGAGTTCTACAGCCATAATAGTTTTTATGTTATACTGGTTCATTATATCGTTTTTATTGCTTAGTTACCAACTACATAGGGGTGTACTTCATTCCCCTGTGAGCATGAAGTTCGCTTTATAGCCCGCACTAGCCATAAAGGCACACAGTTTTTCAGCAGTTTGACGTTCCAATTTTCACAGTGTATCCTTAGCAACCATTGTACCTAGTTAGAATGCCGAATGTTTTTCAATTGTTTTTAAATTTTTGGTACAATAACGAACAATATGCCCTCGAGCATAAACACGTACTTTATACCTTTATATTATGTCATTTTCAAGTAGATGTAGTACCCTGAGAGCGATTATCTTATGAATAGAGGGTGTCTGGTCAGATAATTCAATAAGTTTTTAATAAGATTTTTATCAAATGACAGTAGATACTATCGTTGCTAGGAAAACTCTGTCAAACATGAAACGTAAAAATATGGTCCGATGAGTTGTAAGATAACTGAGGATATGTACATCTATATATACCCGTGGTGCATGAAAACGTATATGCCATACTAGTTTCTTATTACATCGATATGATAAATATTTGAAAAAAATCGAAAATTCGCTTTTAACATTTTAACTAGATACTATGGTTGCGAGGAAAACACTGTGAAAATTGAACCTTAAACATGCAGAAGAATGTGTACGTGTGGGTAACTAAGAAATAAATACATGATAATTTACTAGCATGACATAAAAGTATATTTTGCTGTTAGGAGAAAATGTTAATATTTTATGAAGATTGACGAATGATATTATATCAACCCCGTTAAAACAAACAACGATAATAATGATTAATTAGTGAAATAACATCTTTCGACTGTGAATATAATGAAATCACCGATATGAGACTATGATATAAAAATTTGGATATTGATTTGGGAAAAAAAACAAAATAATTGAAAAGTTAACTTTTAAAACTTTTCTGAATGAATTTTTTTCGGGTCAAATTCCCTTTTTATTTTCAACAATCAAGTAGCCAATGGTGAATATGATCTCAACAAAGTGGCAAAGTTATCTTGTTGATAGCTGTTTCATTATTTTTTGTGGAATTATAATGTTACTCTTAGAAATGTTACGTATTTGAAAACTTGTGTTGCCACCGGACTCACAGGTGACATTTTTATCTTAAAATATATTCTTTGTAAATGATATGAATAAAAAAATAACTCGGTTTCATAACCAATGAAAAATATTTTCTTTTTTTTCTGAATATTTTTGGATACTTGCACTAAACTAATTCAGAAATAATGGAAGATAATTTTTTTGGTACAAAGCACACGTTCACTTTTTCTATACAAAATCCAATAAAATAGAATATTATAAACGCGAGCAGTGTTCAGGAAATATGTATGTTTAGAATAATTGGCATTTACCTCTGATAGAACACTACTTGTCATCCAACAATATTGGCATCGATGATTTAATTTACTGTCGCTTTTTGTGAAAACCATATTATTATTAATAATTCTTTACTCTCAAATGGTGATCCGAAGGGGCGGAATCATACTATTAAACTTGAGCTGAAACTGTCCGGAAGTAATAAGGGCAAAGAAAATGCGTTAATTTCAAGTAATTGACCATTTTTACGAGTTAAAATAGGATATATTCTCAACCACTTTTTTGTCATACACACATCCTTTCCGTTATGAGGAGATAGTAAAACTTTCACCCTGAAATACATGTTATTCAATGCATGGATACCCTTGAATGCTTTTATCAAACCATATGATTCAAATTTTTTTTTCAGTTTGAGGACTAGCGAAACCAATTATCTAAACGAAGCCTATTCATTCTATGCCGCAATCAGGGGTCGAGCATACTATTCTAGAGCAGCAAAAGAAGATAGGTAATTTCAATAATAATTCTGAAAAGATTCCAAATTACTCGCTCATCACATCTGTTCCTTTCCCGCAGATCCGAGCTGATGGTGAAAAAATTGCGATACTACGCCCGATTTATAGTGGTTTGCCTTCTGCTGCGGCGAATGAAACTAGTCAGAGAACTCATAGCGGAACTAGATAGACATATCGCCGATTATACTAGTACGTACGAACCCGACGACCAGATCGAATGGAGTTTGGTTCTGGACGAAATAAAAGGCTTCATACAATCCGATTCGTTGGTGCAAGTGCTGCATGCGGATACCAACCCTATCGTTTTATCACATAGGTATGCCTCACGTACTGGGTATAGTCGAAGAAAACGATATAGTGCAACCTACCTTCGAACAGTTTCCCTTTAAGAATATAGTACGGGAGCTGAATGCTCTACGTAAATCAATAATTATTTCTGATTGTATAATAATCACAATAAGGTAATCCAGAGCACCTTTCTTATCGGAAAAGAAGTGGGAACTGGAAGCGGTCGGGAACAAAAATTAAAAAAAAATAATAATATTCAACGTCCAAATCGCAAACAGTTCCTGCACTATGCTTTGATGAGCAACTGCAATATTCTCTCCCTTTTTTTATTGGTCACGGTGAAAAGGCTTCAAATCTAATTTGATTACTCTTCATAGCCTATCACAAGATCCAGTTAGTGTGAATACCTTAGTGTGAATCATTCAATTTGATATGCCAGTTTGACAGTCCACTTGGACTAGTTCTCAGCTGGTTCACTTTTACGGCTCGTTTTTTTACCTTTGAGAGTGCCGCCAATTTCAATAATTCACAAAATCGTTTACTTCGACTATACTATACTATACTCTATTTTTCCTAACTGGTCAAATGAATTACTTTTATAACGTGACTTCCAATGTGTATTTCTCCTTTACGATAATTAAGATGGATATTTCTTAACTTCTTTGATAACAGCCAATTTTTAGTTCTGTATGCAGATGTGGGAGAGAAAAATCGGTTCACGGAACTTTCTAGAAAGTTGAGACAGCCAGAAATCACAGTCGACCAGCTTAAAATCATAGATTTGATCACGATGGACTATCAAGTATGCGACTGAACTACTTTATATTCAATCATTAGAGCCTGCGGAAGACTACTAGCTCCCAAAGTATAAGTAGTGTAGGGGGCACGTTGGTTCAGTTGAATAGTTGATAGTCCATCGCGACCAAATCCTCTAATTGAAACCTGGCGGACCGGTTTTTCGTTTTATAATTTGACCCTTGATATAAAAAAAAAACTGAAAATTGGATCGGTAATACCGATTTTAAAAAAAGGTGATTCAACGTGTATTGAAAATTATCGGCCCGTAACAGTTCCAACAGTATTTTGTAAAATAATCGAGAGATCCGTTTATGTAAAAATGCTGGCTTTCCTGGATCAATTCAATATAATATCCAAATATCAGCATGGTTTCTGCCCAGGTAGGTCAACGGAAAGTGCATTTCACAATTTTTTCGAGTATGTCCATGACTCACTTGACAAGAGAAGATATGTCGGTGCATTTTTCTTTGACTTATCGAAAGCATTCGACATTATTGAAGCCGATATTGTATGCAAAAAACTTGATTCACTTGGCTTCAGACGAAACTTTTTTTCATGGCTCAGATCATACCTGACTCTGAGGAAGATGTTAGAGTTGACAATTTTCAGTCGCAGCAGTATGATATTGATCTTGGGGTTCCCCAAGGTTCTATATTGGGTCCTCTCATTTTTCTTCTTTTTATCAATGATATGCCCAATCATTTAAGCACAGATCATATAGTTTTGTATGCCGACGATACAACGATCGCAGCGAATGCTGATACACCAGGGGAACTTGAAGAAAAATTGAATATCCTGAGTTTCGAATTTACAAATTGGTGTTGTAAGAATTCTTTGGTAGTAAATGTGAAGAAAACTGTTCTGATGTAGTTTTATTCCAAGACAAATAGGAAAATTAATAATTTTCATATTAGGGTGGGTGATGAAATAATTAAATCGTCAGATAACACCAAATTTCTCGGTACTTATATCGATGGTAACATGACCTGGGAGTCAGGTATTAATCATGTCAGTAAGAAAGTTAACAGTGGGTACTACGCAATTAGACAATTAAAGTCCAATTTCAATAAAGCACAACTTTTGAACGTTTACTTTGCTGTTGTACATTCCCATATTTCTTATAATATTGCCATTTGGGGTTGCTCCACAAAATTGAATAAAATATTTGTCTCGCAAAAGCGGGTTATGCGGCTAATATATAGAATAGAATACAGAGAATCTTGTAGACAATACTTTATTGAAAATAAAGTCATGTACCTTGTATCTATATCTACAAATTTATCCTGCTTTTCAAAAAACAAATACAGAATTACAATCGTAACTGTGACTTTCATGCATATCCTACCAGGCATGGTGAATTAATAAGGCTCCAGAAACACTCAACATGTCTGTATGAAAACTGTCCATCTTATAAGGGGGCAAAATTTTATAATCACTTACCTGCCGATATAAAAAACAGGGAAATCATTTTCAAAATTAAACTCAAAGAATTCTTGATTAACGGTTGTTTTTACAATAATGATGAATATTTTAATCAATGATATGTATTTATATAATCATTTTGTGGTACTGTTATATTTTTATGTATTTCAATCAATTTATATATTTATTTTTTGGTACTGTTATATTTCCATGTATTTTAATCAATGATAAGAATTTATATATTCATTTTGTAGTACTGTTATATTTTCATGTATCTGTATGTATTGAATGTATGTGAATTACTTGTTGTCTGACGTATCCTATATCATTTTTTATGGTCGAAAAGGATTTAATAAATTTATTTATTTATTATTTATACTTTGACTTTTTTACTCTATTCCTTCATGTCACTTCAACTGTTATTTCTTCATTGTCAGGATCGTGTACTCAAAATCTAGACTAAGATATATCAAATCATAACGTATACTCATTCATAAGGAACTAGAGAATGAAAGACGTGGGTTCGAACCCCGCTTGAGGAAGTTTATTTTTCTTGAATTCTAATATGTCTGAATCATTTGATTAATTTCGCAGATTGAGTCCTTTGACGACACCGCCTGTGGAGAAGTCTCAGTACATGAATTTAACTCTACAAGAAATACTCATAGTTGGCAGTGCATCGGAACAAGTGAAATTCTCCGAGTTGACGATGGATATGTTTCGGATGATACAGACACTCGAACGAGAGCCACAGGAGGATTTCAACCACATATACGATGCTTCTCCAGCGCCAGGAAGGGTTCCCTACGCAGTTCCCGGACAAAAAGGGTACGAACCATAGAAATATATATTATATACTTACTTCAATATAAATTTTATCAAGTGTTAAATGGTAATAACTGCTATGTTCCTGAAACAACATTATTCTTTGTCATACTAGTTCATTACTATGTTTTTATTGCTAATTTACCAACTACAAAACTGGGTACTTTGTGCCTGGGCGGACATTACGTTCAATTTACGACCCGCGCATGCATAAAGTTCAGTTTATTGCCCGCAAGGGCCATGAAGACACAAAATCTTTCAGCATATTAACGTTTTCCTAGCAACCATTGTATCTAGTTGAAGTCGAATTAAATTTTCGATTCTTTTCAAATATTCACATTATTGGTGCAATAACGAACTATTGTAAAATTTTGCTGTCCATATATATGTATATTACCTTTTATCTACACCCGTACTCTAATAATACACTTATATGCCCACAACCCGTTTTATAATGAAATCCATTACGATACAGATTTTCAACCAATAGGAACCCATTATTTTTTAATCAAGCATGATGTGCATGCTCTGCATTTGACGTTTGTCAAGTCAAAATTGGTAAAGGTATTGAATTTTTGAAGAATATACCCAAACTTCGATAATCATAACAAAATGTCTGATACCAGCGATATGGGGGAATCACCGACGACACCTTCACCGGCAGACATACAGTTAGAATGATCAAATTTTTCATTTGACAAATGCACAATTTACCTTTTTATTTTTTCAATCAATTTTTGTGAGCTCTCCGTAGGCGTGCGGTGTAAGGCGCTGAAATCATATTTTTCAGTTGGAAGAGACATGGGTTCGATTCCAGCCTCGAGTAATTTTTTTTCTTATTTTTGATCTTCTTTTCATTTCTCATCGTTTCACTTCTCAAATAATACCATTAATTACAATTTAATTGGTATGATTGTGTGCAATACAAATATAAATATAATATTTGTAGTTCTTCACTATTTATCGGGTGAAGATAAAATAGCGTATGCAACTCTCATGTAATGGTTATTACATGATCGTTGCATAATATACTATTATTCTTTTGGTGTATCAATAACAATTATAATCGTTTTTTTTTCACCCTTTCCTCATAAATTTTCAGTAAATGGTATAATAATGTTCTGCTGTTTGTTCAGTTCTAATTCACTACGTCACTACAGATATTTTTTCGATCAAATGCTTTGTGAAATGTTATTTGAAATAATTTTCAATTTTCCAATCAATGAGGTAGAGATTGTTCACTCGAAATTTTTTTTCTGAAATATTGAGGTATGACTCTGCCACGTTTGTGTTTGAAACTCTATATCTAGAGAACTTCTTGTTCCTCAGCTCGCCTGAAAAATATTTTTTCTACAAACGTCAGGAAAAGTATAGTTTTTGCCGCATGCCGTCAGTGTCTAAAATGCCATTTTATGACACTGGTGTTAAAAGTAAATCATTTTTAGCACTAGTGCTAAAAGTGATTTATTTGTAGAGAAAATATAAAAACATAATTCAAAATGAAGTGTTTATTCAATTAAACGTACAATTAGTGAAACTGCAATTATGATAAGAAACTCCATGGCCGCTTCAAAAAAGCCACAAGTTTGTAATATCTGCTTATGTCATGATTATTTATATTCATCATCGACTTCAACATAGAGTAATTCGACCAAAGCGTTGACGATTTCCATATTTTGGACTTTTCTTCAAATTATGCAAGAAGCACTTTTTCACTTGCCTCCTTGCCACTGACATTTTTCTGATCACACCATTTCAAGAAACGATCGTATGAAAACTCGTACTGTCGCTTTGCCTTACTAGTACTAGGCAATAACTCAAAAGCAGCTTTATTGGCAGCTTCTTCAATTTCCGACGGTAGAAATTCATTTTCTGGATCACTTTCCATCGAGGAACGAAGAAACGAGAAAGAATAATTCGTGATTTATTGACGTTAGTTTGTCAACAAAGACAAATCAACAAATTCTGTTTTTGAATAACTTGTTTCATGAATAGATTAGATGAAATTGGATTCAAAACTGATAATCTCGAGGCTATTATTTTATCAATTAATTAATGTAAAATAGGTATGCGATAATTTGGACTTTTAATGGTGTTTGTAGAAAAAAGAGTTTATGATATCCCTGCTAAAAGTGATTTTATTTCGTTTGAAGGAATGGAACACTCCGCCTTCGGCGAAGTGTCCCAAACTTCCCTTCTCACAAAATAAAATATTACTTTTAGCACTTATATCATAAATAACTATTACCTGCTCGAACTATGTACAAATGCAATCATAACTCGTGATTCATTCCTGATTCTATAATTGCATGTTTGGTGCTCAAATATTGATTCCTTCATTTCTGTTAAACTTGGAATTGTTTCACATAACTGATATATGGTCATGAATTATTATCACCAAGTTTCTGAATTCATTTAGTTGTCTTTCGTTCATGGTTTTCCTCGTAAGAATGATGTCTATCAGTGTCATAAACTTAATTGATTGGAATTTATGAGCTTCAATCCCGTACGCGAATATCTGTCTTCAGATAGAGGACAAAACTTCGTCTGTTGTTTGGGTAGGGAAATATATATTCAGTGCCTAGAATATGACAAGAAACCGTTTTGCACAAGATTCCTTATTCATGTGAATAATCTTATAAACATATAATTGAGGTCACTAGAATTCAGATGGAATTTTTTTCAACATCTTCTGAACTCATTCATTTTTTCCGTTACTGTTTTTTCTCTTCAACTGTTTAGTATTTGTTTATTTTATGAATCCATTTTTCAGGTATTTCGAAAATGGAGAAAGGCCCTCACGAAGGGAAAATCCCCACAAATATCTCCTGTTCAAACCAACGTTGAGTCAAGTGCTTGTATTTTTAGCGAGTGGATTCAAGGAATTGCCGACCAATGGTGCTCTGTTACTATACTTGTCAGCGGATGGATGCTTTTCAACTACGAAACACCCAGAAGATAGTGAGTAATACTCGTTGAAAATCACTTATTTACATTGAAACAATCTTTGGAATAATTCAACTGTCGAAGATTTTTGTGGCCGGCATGTTGACCCGATTTATATCCCCTTGATTAATTTATATGGAAATTATAATATTGATCACGAGAACCTAGGTTTGGGCACCAACATCAAAATAGTAATGAAATATCTCGAACCCAACACATAAAGTAATACAAGTTCCAGAGCTCTTTTTGAATTTTACAAAGGCTTCTGTTGACGACCCATTGAAACCTGTTCACCTGTTCATTATGTGTTCAATAGCGTCACACGTTAACGATTAGATATTGTGTATGATCAGTCACCCTTCAAAAGCGGTGAATGTATAGGTTAATTGACTTTGTGAACCAGTAGTGCATCGATAAGTCTATTTACCGTTTATTACTGCAACAGGTTCACCCTTTCGATCGATAAGTTTGTATGCAAGTAATCTTTGAACGCCTGTGGGGATATAAATGGAGAAAAAATGTTCGGTATCATTTGCATTTCAGAGTTTAAATATTTTTTCTCTAAAAATAATTAACAATCTCGACAAATAAATTACCAACAGGTTTCTATATTTACAACCGGGTTAGAGACATTTACAAAATTCGTCAAATTGGGTATCGGATAAAGGTATTTTGATTGATTTGATGCGTAAAACACGAAGGTATGGCCCTTCAGAGTTCGAAAAATGGCACATTCTACTTTTTTTTTGTACAATAAAACCCAGGAAACACACTCGTTTCTCATTAACACGTCACCTCAATACCTTATTCCACTTGTTTCCTCCTACCACATCATTTTCGCTGAACCCAGAATTCAGATTGGTCCAAAATAGATATATCGTAAGTGGAAAAATTGATGTTGAACTAATATGAATCAATATTGAAGAACGATATTTCATCATGAATATTGTTTCAATATTGACAATAGATTTCATCTACATCTTGTAAGCTTCAATATTGATAATATATGGGCTTGATAACTTATTTCTAATATCAGAATCACCATATCAGGTGATAATGAATAATATCAGTTCAACAACATAGAGATCCCATATTGTTTGCATAATTTGTATAAACCCAATTTTCAACAACGGAATGCCAATATATATTCGACATTGGGAGCGCAGATTACAATATTGAGTTATCGAATTATGTGGCATATTGGCATAATACTGCGATAGAGATATGCGAATTCTAATATGGCTTGAATATTGTTTTCACAGTAAAATGGAAATATTCGGATCGCCATTTTCGAATCACAACCTAAGAGGGGTATCGGGATTTTGAGAGTGATTACTTAGTGTATTCGAACAGATATCAATATTGGTAATGCAATATTCATGATAAATTATTCCTGAAAAAATGTGGAAAAACTGAAATATCGATATGTGGGAAACATCAATAGCAGAAAATTACGTCCAGAATTTTTTGCACAGCAAGTTTCATATTCTAAACCGCCATCACATCACAGTCATTCTTCAGTGTTTTCGCTAATAGATTTTCATTATAACTGAAATTTTTTAACATTTTGATATTGTCTTGAACATAACTTGAAGTCACCACATCTATACCACCCACTCCTTCTTAAGACAAGTCTCTCCGTGCCGTAGAGTGTGTAGTGGTCAACAATGAAGTTTTTTCCAGAAAAGTATTCGGATAGTTTATATGAATGAGTGTGTTTTTCAGGTTGTGTTTTTGGTAAAAATAAATGAGCAATTCCGAATATAAAAATGGCCAATAAGATATCTATAATTTAAGGTTCATATTCCTGTAATATTGAACCAATATTGGTCTAATATGTTTGTGCTACTTGGAAAATTTCCATTTGTCATAAAAAATGTCGACTTCAAATCCTACGCAGTGGCGTAAATAACGCCTTGGCAACCTTGGCGGCGCCAAGGGGCGCAGTGCAAGAGGGGGCGCAACAAAAGGCATTCGATAACAAAAAAATAATAATATCTGAAATAAACCTGATGAATGTCATATAGATAGAGATAGAGGTACAAAATTGACAATTGAAAAAAAATCAGGAAGCATTTGTTACTCATTAAAGAAATTTAAGTAGTCCAAGTTCTAACTGATTATATTATAAGTTGCGTTCGATTTGACGTCCGAATGCCCGAAACAATCCGGGCGCGTTCTCAATAACCTGAATCACCTCGTTGCATTTATTTTCAAAGTCGGGGCGAGTTCTGTTCCATTGTTTTCAATAGCATATTGAGAGCTGGTAGTGATAACTTATTTTGAATTAATTTTATAACTAATTTTCGCCACGTGCAGTCAGTCGCAGCGTGTTTATGGAGGTTAGAATTAAAATTTTAGAGAAATAACGAAATGACATATGACAAGAATTTGTAAATGTGAATATTTATGAAGTATGACTGATACAACAACTATTTGGCAATACGTCACTTCTTTGAGTTCAGTAAATTGGCTAAATGTTCACATAAGCAGCAGCCAAATAGTTGTTGTATCTGTCATACTTCATAAGTATTCACATTTACAAATTCCTGTCATACGTCATTTGTCTTAAATTTCAATCCATATTTGTAACAAAGGACGTTATATTTGTAGCTTCCCTGAAGATGACAGTATTCACTGTCGAAATATTGGAAATACAGTGTAAAAAGATTACACTTTTTGCTTGCTGCTCCACCCAATATCTTCTCTCCCCTTGTATCCTAACTGGTCAGCAAAGACTACCAATCTATATCTCGAAAACGAAAATTTTTTGGTGGAATTCACGTATTTTGGTCTCCTGAAAGATCAAATGAAATTTCTGAGGCTCCCAACTCGTTTCGGAGATACGGCCCCTCAAAGACAGGAAATCGGGGTTTTACGCCTATGTTTTTTTCTCGGTCAGTTCCGCTCGAAATTACTCCTTTCTATCAGCACAATATACACATTATATACCATGCACCTTCTTCGTTACTTTATAACCGAATTATAAGTATTTCTCACTACAAAACTATAAATGTAAATCGTCATAGAAATTTTAGAGTTTTGTAGTGAAAAATGGAAAAATTCGTATAATTCGGTTGGAAAGTGATGAAGAAGTTGATAAAGAATGTATATATTTTGCTGATAGAAAGGAGGAATTACGAGCGGAATTGGCTGAGAAACAAACATTGGCGTAAAACCCCGATTTCCTGTCTTTGAGGGGCAGTATCTTCGAAACGAGTTGAGAGCCCCAAAAATTTCATTTGACTTTTTTGTTCAGGTGGCCAAAATACGTAAGTTCCACCAAAACTTTTTCATATTCGAGGCGTAACCCGATTAACGGAATTTTACCATATATATATATATATATATATATATATATATATATATATATATATATATATATATATATATATATATATATATATATATATATATATTATTTATAGGGTAGGGGGCGTATAGCCTATGTTTGCCAAGGGGCTTGGCTTACCTTAGTTACGCCACTGATCCTACGACGAAAATTAGGTGGCCTGTTTCTAGCGTTGCCATAAACTTTTCGAAATAAAAGGTCTCAGAATTTCCAGTCTCGTTTTTTTAAAAGAAAATTCAAATATTTGCTATAAAAATGTCGGCGAAGGTGGAATGATGCGTGAAGTTGACATTTTGATAAACGACGTGTATGTTGCGATCTCTCCAAGATGCCAAATAGAAACTGATCTATACTATTTTTCTGAACTGTTGAATTACCATAAATTTCGAAAAAAAAGAGACAGCCTCGTTTGGACCCCAGATTCGTGTTTTACGCATCAAAATACATGGATACATCCAACATTTTTTCAAAACTATGTATGTAGTGGCATTTTCACCAAAATTGGACCTATTTTCACATACTTTAACAAGTAGAATCATGAATCCTTTATTCTTCATTGTGAAGATTTGTCCCTTAAAATATGCGACAAGGGTCAAATTCCACACCGTTTCTGCACCAAAATCATCTGATTTGACTCACCTCTACACCCATTTCCACCTCCTTCGATCTTTTTTTCTTTAGCATCATCTCTCCATCTTGCCACCGACATTTATTCAAGTACATCGGCTTCGTACTTTTTCATATCAAAAATTATGATTTACTGAAAAACTTCAGTTATTCAGTATGTAATGAATGTATTTTATCAGTTTCATAATTTGAGTTAGCCTCTCCATTGAATATTCAACTTGAATTCGTTTTGTTTGTAGTGGGCTACGATCTTGGCGGTGTTTTGACCAGTAGTAAAAGAGACGGGGAACACAAGAAACAAAAAGAAGCTCACTGCCTGTACCCTGGTGATCTTTATCCGTTCACAAGGAGACCGCTATTCGTTATAGTGGATTCTGATAACAGTTTTGTTTTCCAACACATTCCCAGGTATTTTGGACAGCCACTAGTTACCCTCATGTCGCCTCAAGATACTCCACCAGCTTTTCAAGGTAATGATTACTTATTCACGCTATTCGCCATAGAAAATAAGCGATACGCTCCCTATCGACTTTTGCTAGAACACTCAATGGTTAGATCGTCATACTCTAGTTTGCTTGTGTTGACTCTTCAATCATTTTGGATTTTTGTGTGTTTGAGCTTTAATAGCGATTGTGGAGTTTTTCAAGAAGTTTGGAAATATTCCAGTGAAATAATTGGAAGGTTTGCTGCTTTTCATTTATTGTGAGCGTATATTTACTTTTTGTTGTTTTCTAGTTCTGGATATAAATCAGTTAATCTTTGATACAATCGCTCGGTATAGATGATAATGTATGATTTAGTGTGTAATGTATAATTCTTATTAGGGAGGATTATATTAACCAGCTGAAAACTGCCACTTCCGATACTTGCTTAAATATATTGATGTTTTTTCAATCATTTCAGGTGTACATTAATTATTAAATTATGCAATATTCGTTCAGTTAGCCTAAGGTGGCTATATACTGGTGTGTTCACTCCATATAAGAGGTTGTCAGCAAATCAGACGACCGATATGGCCAACTTGATGAAAAATTTGATGATGTAGGCGTAGTAGTACTGCAAAAAATCCGCCAGGTAACGGCACTCTTGCAGTGGAGATGACAGTCCTTTGTTGCCAAGTGGCCATATCGTTGCGAATTCTGGTCCAGATCAGTAGAAACACAATGCAAATTTATTCCAACTGAGAAATTATTTTCAAACTACATGGAATAAATAACGCATAAAGTTGAACACAAATTTGGCGCGTTTTGGTGTTTTCAATAACCTCACATATCCAGTCCCGATAAATTCTCTATCCTTTTACAAAAACATCAGAATTGGCAACAGCGTGTTCCATGGAACGAGTGTTCACGAAAATTAATAGAAATTTTCGATTACCAGCGCTCCCTCATGGCCACTGATGAACTACCACGCCTTGTCCACAGGTTTGTCTGAAACAATATCGCAACATTAAAAACACCAGTATATAGACATCTTAAGTTAGCCCTACTTGATAGCAGAAACTCATAAATCCAAGTCTCATCTGGACACAACCTCGAGTCTTTGGAATTTTACAATATTCAGATGATGAAAAACCTTCGAATTTGTTCAATAAAATGTTCTTTAAGTAGGTATTCAACTGTCGACTGAGTCACTTCTCACGCAGAAATCAATGAGAAATTGAAAATTTCACGAACAAAAAGGAACGAGAATATCGAATGTATACATACACATGCAAATTTAAACATGACAATCTAACCATGGACAGTTCCACATTTCTCTCCTTATTTTATATCGCGAATGTCAATAATGTGTCCTATAACGTACGAATTATTTGTAGTTGAATATTTGGTGAATAGAAACGAGATTAGTTAGGAAATTGTATATTGAATGGCGGAGGCGTCTTAAAGAAAAATTTTTCCAGGGTACATATAAGAGCTTCCCAAAAAACTGTGGTGCCACCGTCAACAAAAGAGATAAATTCACAAAAAATACTCGATTCCATAAAGTCTTCATTCAAGGAAAAGCTTTCTAATTAAGTTTTGTTTCAAAATCCGTTCATGTTGAACCTTTAAATTCAACTATGTATTTACTCAAGTGGAACAAAAAGGAAAATTTTGTTTATATTTTCAAAATCATGATAAAGTATTATTGTATAGAAATTCAGGAACAATTGTAATTAAGTAATTCTTAATCATATTTCAACGATTGCTCAAAAATATTCAAGGAAAGTTATAGCATAGAATTATACACAACATTAAATTTTTCAAACCTTACCTTCTCATCACCAAACAAGAAATAGAACAGAAGTAAAATCGCAACTTTGGAGGATATGGTGGGGAGTTCCTACTCTTGAAAATTTACACGTGTTGACCTCGATTGGCAAACTCGTGGCAGGAAATTTGGCAATCTTTACGACTTCTTTATGGGATATTTTGAAAGCAATTAAACTCAATGGGGACAGATGTTCAAAGCACTTGCTGAAGCTTGCGTAATTCGCAACTCACAAAGAATGTTCTTTGTTTGAGGGGGGTATAAAAGCATTCGCACTCGCGAATTCAAGATAGTATTCCAGTATCATAGTATTGGAATAGAGTGTTATCGAAAGAGAAATACAGTAACAGTAATATAATATAGTAACAAAGTGAACGGTCAAAGTATTATGTACAAAACAGTAGACAGTGTTTTAAACAAAAACGCGGTGCAGTAATAAATCAGTCGCTAGAAGTGCTAAACGTTAATCTGAAGTGTACCCAGAATCGCTCCTCAAAATGTGTAAGTCTAGCCATTAAAGCCGAAGCGATGATCTGATTATTTATGTACCATGTCTGTACGAGATTGAAATGATCGAAATTATGTGAGTTCTATTGACTTGTCGACGTATTTTGTATTATGGAATCATCGATTTCGTCCTTATGTATTTCCTGCTTCATTTGTTGTATAACTGAATGTTCGAGATGCCGCTTATCATAAACAAATTTAAAACTGTTGAAAATTCCGCCAAATGTTATTATTTCCACCAAGAATTCACGAACTAAAAATAATCATGTCCGACTGGGTATTCAACATCTCAAGGACCGCTCGCCTTTTTGCCAACCAACGATACCCGGTCGTCACAAAACATTCAGCTTGTATTTCACTTACAGTCGAGCAAGAAGACACTTTTATACAAGAGAACCTAATTCGAGAATTTAAAGAGATGAAGTTGACTTGAATGGTCGAATAAAGTTACCGATTTTTCATGGCTGTCAATGAATAGTTTTTGTTCGGATAAAAATCAATACTCATGAAGTCGGAACATTTGCTGAATCACCAAATAGGTTTCAATAATTCGTCCTTGCTCAATTTGTTCTTTATGACGAAATATGAGTAGTCAGGATCAGTTAGAAGATTCAGTTTTTCCCAGAAGAGTTAGTTAATAGCAAATAATATATGTATGTATATAAAAGCAGTATCGAATAGTGAAAGAGTTATTGTATAGTGAAACATGAAGCGATTTTGTAAAGTGACTAATGGAAATCACAAGATGAAGTGTTTTCAATAACGTTATAATATAAATCATTATTTGAGGTGGAAAAGCAAGAGGTAATTTTTCCATTGCAGTCCAGAATTTGCTCGAAAGAATTATATAATTTCATTCCTGAAATATCATAATTTCCAATATATCACAATCCACCGCATCAACTCATTCATCTCTATTGCCTGTGATACAGTGACATCAAACCTATAATACGTCACAAGCTTCAAACTAGACATATATAACATTGTTAAACTATCATAAATAAATATGAACACACTAGCGTCGATAAGGGGGGGGTACTGGGGGACAGTACCCCCCCCCCCAGGAGAAGCATTGGGAACAGAAAAATTGTAAAATATGTTGGAAAAAATTAATAAATGATACAAATACTTTCATCAATGAAATATTGTCCAATCTTATTCGATGGAAAAAAAATCTCATTATATTATTCTCAAGTTTTAAAATTCTAACCGCCCGTCACTGGTTTCGGCAATACGTCTTCCGCGCATGATCAAGAACGAAATCGCTCTTTGTGTTTCGAGCCAGTAGACAAAGTCCAACTCCAACAGTCGAATCAATCGCATGCCAATAAATGCTATTAAAAGTTCAAGCAAATGAAACACAATGTTGTTCATTCATTATATTTGAATTTTTGAGACTTTGAGAGTGGTACTTGCCAAACTGGCTCAAAAAAAAATCGGCGCTGTACCACTAGCCACCCCCAATTTATTATCCCTATTCCGCTACTAAGTACCCCCCCTAAAAAAAAACTATCGACGCGCCTGTATGAACAGCATGTTCTCATTGCAATACTTTCAGATCAGCAACAAAACGGTTCACTTTTCACGTTATTCCTGCACTCGCCCCTAACAGCGTTCTGTTACTGTTGCAATTTGACGAGCATCCCCATTCACCACTGGGAACGATGCCAGAGTTTTGTGGACCGCTTTGTAACTGAAGCATCTCGCCTCTTTACCAGATCGAGAGTCGGTGAGTATAATGAAGGTATGAGGATTTTTTGCTTTTTTTCCCATATCGGTTTGAAATGAACAACTTCTAGAAGTATCGAAAAAATCAACTAACAGTAATGCACTATATATTATCCACAGACAGAGTTGAATCACACTCATTTAAAAAAAACTAGCAATCTGCCTGTGTGCCACTTTATCTTACTCAGTTTGTACACCAAAGTGCAGCAAGTTTAATTGGTTGAAATGTGTGCAGTTTCATGATTTTTGAAATGTTGTTTAGCAAATGACTTGAGTGTACTTGGGGGGGCGCGAGATCCTGTCTTAAACCATTATTATATACGAAGGCGTTTGCTCAGAAAAAAATTTTCGAAAATTTTGAAAATACATGCAATTTGGTCGATTGAGATCGGTTAAAGAGGGGTATATGTTGAGATTATTTCCAGAACAAATGTAAGTTTCAAAATCGAACACGGGAACAATCTAGCAGGTACCTGAAAAATGACCCAAAATCCACGTTCATTTTGATTACTTTAATCGGTACAGGTCTAGTGCAATTTATCGCTCTTGAACTCTGTGAAGTCAGTCTAGCCTATAACTTTTTCATCGGTTATCCAGGAAAAAATCGGATAAATAGCATTGATAGGATATTTCTATAAGGCATAAAGGAAGAAGTATATAATATAACTGAAACTTGAATGCAAAATATCAACGTCATGCTCGAATATGAACACAGACTTGTTGGAGAGAGACAAAAATTAGAATTCTTTCGACAGTGTTCAATATTTGGAGTTTTTTGTCGAAATGGCAACATCTCCTCAGGTGAACAATGCTATTTTGTTCAAAAACATAACTATTGAGAGTAATCAGTTGAGTTGATCGGCTGATATACATTGGAATAAAAAAAAATCGAATTGAAGACAAAATTGTAATCATCTACCTACGGATTCTCAATTAAGGCAGTCTACACGATCGATTACCAATCGCATAAGACGGAAATAATGAGTTTTCTGAGGCAAGCATAGAATTTCATAGAAAACCGGTAGGAATCGAACATTCTATTTTTCCGAACGTGGAAAATGTGGACTCTGCCGGCACAGTGAGAGAAGAGCGTAACCATGGTGATGATATATATATATATATATATATATATATATATATATATATATATATATATATATATATATATATATATATATATATATATATATATATATATATATATAGTCCACATTTTCCACGTTTGGAAAAAATGAATGTTCGATTCCTACCAGTTTTCTATAAAATTCTATGCTTGCCTCAGAAAACTCATTATTTCCGTCTTATGCGATAGGTAATCCATCGTGTAGACTGCCTCAATTGAGAATCCGTAGGTAGATGAATACAATTTTGTCTTCAATTCGATATTTTTTTCATTCCCATGTATATCAACCGATCAACTCAACTGATTACTCTCAATAGTCATGTTTTTGAAAAATAGCATTGTTCACCTGAGGAGATGTTTCTATTTCGACAAAAAACTTCAAATATTGAACACTGTCGAAAGATTTCTAATTTTTGTCTCTCTCCAACAAGTCTGTGTTCATATTCGAGCATGACGTTGATAATTTGCGTTCAAGTTTGTTTGGTTTCAACATCTTCGTCGAAAGTCAATACCGACAAATCAACGGATAAACTCCCAGAATACCAATTTCGCATACTCAAATATCCGTGAAAACCTTCACTGTAATATATATATATATATATATATATATATATATGATGGGTTGTTTTCATTCCGTGTTCTGTGGTTTTGATCCTCTGATGGATGATCGTCACAACGTTTTGGCAGTCTCATTTGCCATCTTCTAAGTTATGTCTAAAGTTTCGTCCTTCGAGCTCGACTCGAGTTCACATTTTTATAATCATGTAATTATTATTCTCCTAAAATTTCTGCTCGTTTCAATATTTTTTCTTCTGATTATTTCAATTCTTCATCACCGTTCATTTCAATTTTCTCAATTACATTCATTTTGTTTTCATTTCAGTTTTCATTTCAATTCCTCGTTCAATTCTTTTTCATTTGTATACTTAGCCTGATTATTTCAATTTATCATTGTTATTTAGGATCCTTTCATTTCTCTTGAGATTCGTAGTACTTGCCCTTCAAATTGCTGCAACCAGCTTTTCAACATGACGGCCATATTTTCTGAATTCAAAACAATATAATATTTTGGGAAGTATATTAATGAACTAGTTGAAAATTTTCGAATCGGCATGTTGACTTTTCTTCGGTATCAATAACGTGTTTAAAAACTTTTTCAAAATCCCACTTCTGACACCATGTAGAGTATTGTGTCCAAAAGATTGATTATGCTTTCGAAAAGTTTATTTTGCAATAATAATACAGTTGCCAATGTTGAATGTTGTCATGCTGAATGATTTAAAATAAAAACTAATCATCTGCAATGAAAAATAACATTCTTCCAGAATCGTCGTATCTGCAATTCTTCGGCGACGACTTCCTTCGCCTGCTCCTCTTGCGCTACGTGTTCTGCGACGTTGTGCTGCACCTGCACAGGGCCTTCAAGGGCCGCCAATACCGTCCCCGGTGCCAGCCGCCCCTCCCCGAAGCTGAACTCCTGGAGCACCCTTCCCTTCAACACCTGGTGCTGGACCTAGCGCTGCACCTCGAAGTGAGGACCCATTTCATGGACGGCCACGAAGTCGAATGATCCAGGTCTTCCTCCTCATGGTCATGTGTGGGGTTTAGTGATAATCGGAGACCTTCTTCTCGGCACACCCATGAGGTTGGACTCGCGGCCAGAGGAAGATCCTTGGGGCACACCGTTTTGCTGATCGCCTTCGCAGTAGTGTTTCTGCTTGCACACACGCGTTTCTCGTGGATAGCCGTCGAAATTCTGCAGTTTTTTTGGACTCTTTTTGACGGATTGAGTTGCCCAGTATTAGTAATAGTCGTTTCGACTTGCCTTGATTCGTGCAAGATGCCGGCGTCCAGAGATAAACGCTGGACTCTATTTAGGAACTCGAGGAATCTGCAAAAGGTGATATTAACATAGCTCGGAATGAGCGCAGCGTCTTTCAAAAATTCCGTTCCCTTGTCGAATAATCGTTACTAATGTCGACTTTCGTACATTACTACAGAATAAGTACGTTTTTAACATTGCCATTAGCCTGTTCTCGTCAAGCTGGATTTATAGATTACGTAACGCACACTGTTCTAAGAATTTTGTAATTTTACGCTGAATTGTGATTTTATTGTCACAAAAGTGATTTTACTGAATCGGTTTTGTTTTTACATAAGTTGTCTAGAGTTGAATTATGAAATTATACATGATTTCTCGGAATAGGAATATATTTTTCGTGGAGATTATGAAGAATATTGGGATTTCACATTTTTTGCTGTTATTATTGACAGTTCAGCAGAATATTCACGAAACTTTTCGTTTGAAAGTCATTTTTTGTGATGGAAAAATTCTTACCTTCGTAGTCTCTGATTTGATTCTCAACAAAACCTGAAAAAATAATGAATCGATTGAGAATAAGTATTCGTCCTGAATGATGAAATGTAATAATCAGCATATATATATATATATATATATATATATATATATATATATATATATATACAAACTAGTGAATATTGGGGAGTGCAGCACGTCAAAAGAAAACTCTTTTAAGTATGTCCAAGCTTTCGGAAATATATTTTATTCCATCATCAGGGAAACAACAACTCTATACTAGTTAGGTTCATGATTACTTACACTTATGTGAGGATGTATGACTTGTTGGTACAATTCAGCATGATGACATTCATGGTAATGATGATAAGCAATGAGAATGTAGATGAGTAAAATAATCTTGATTATAAAACGTACACATTAAAATCTTCGTTAAAAATATATAATTAAAATCACGTCGAACATGTGGTCGGACTTAAAATGATAGGTTAACGTCAAAAGTGAATGGACAGATGACAATGTCATATTGTCATGTGTCAGGTCAAAAATTCAATGGTGCCAACTGAGTGTTGGTGCCACTGTAAGAAAATTATCAAGGTTCGTTAGGAACTCTGTTGAAAATTTTGTTTATGTTGAATTAAATTGGGCGATTATTTAATTCAACATTAACAAAATTTTTCAACAGAGTTCCTAACGAACCTTAATAATTTTCTTACAGTGGCACCAACACTCAGTTGGCACCATTGAATTTTTGACCTGACACATGACAATATGACATTGTCATCTGTCCATTCACTTTTGACGTTAACCTATCATTTTAAGTCCGACCACATGTTCGACGTGATTTTAATTATATATTTTTAACGAAGATTTTAATGTGTACGTTTTATAATCAAGATTATTTTACTCATCTACATTCTCATTGCTTATCATCATTACCATGAATGTCATCATGCTGAATTGTACCAACAAGTCATACATCCTCACATAAGTGTAAGTAATCATGCACCTAACTCGTATAGAGTTCACATGTTATGTTCATTGTAGTTTCCCTGATGATGGAATAAAATATATTTCCGAAAGCTTGGACATACTTAAAAGAGTTTTCTTTTGACGTGCTGCACTCCCCAATATTCACTAGTTTGTACCAACTAGTCAGCAAAGACTGCCTATCAATATATATATATATATATATATATATATATATATATATATATATATATATATATATATATATATATATGTGCTCGAACACTATGTGCTATAGGACAGACGAACCGACGAGTATCAAACAGGTCCTACGAGCACGGACTAGCAGTACGTAATTCGGACTTGACCTCGACTCTCTTCAGACACCACCACGAAACCAGACACAAAATTGACTTCAACAACACGAAGACCATTGCCACAGCAAAAACACTCCACTCCAGAATCATTCGCGAAGCAATAGAAATTGAAGGACGCCCTAAATGCCTCAACAAACGAGACGACTCACAAAGACTCCCCAATTCCTGGAAACCATTATTATCCCTTCGAACAAATCCATTAATTAATCCTTCTCAAACCAGACCTGTATACAGTCCGACAGTTTCAGCAACGTCGGATTCTCATACAGCTATAAATACCATCCATATATCCACCAAACCACAATCTTCACTCTATCATGGTGCTTCACTCTATCTATGAGTGCTGGGGGTTAAGGAGACTTTAGGCCTCGTCACCAAGTCAAGAAGTCTTGAGAATGGCTTCAAAGTGGGAGCCGAAACGTCGAGAGAAGAAATATAAATATATATATATATATATATATATATATTAATTTATATATATATATATATGTTGTTGTTGAGTTCGGGTTGAACCGCGTCTGGAGTTTTGTTCTCGACGTTTCGGCTCCGATTTTGGAGCCATTTTCAAGAGTAAATGTGACTTCACGCTGAGGTCTCAGACTGCCTACTCAGGTGTTGTCACAGGGGGGCAGGGTTTGTGACTTGTCGCCGGGGCCTCAATCTGCCTAGTCCCCAGGTCTCGTCACGAGTTCTTTCTAAGGTCTCAATCTGCCTACTCCTTAGATCGAACTGAGGTATCGAGGGATGTTGGGTGGTATTTATAGCAGCGGGTGCTGCTAGCACCGTCGGATGTCTTGGTGGGGACTGGGCATCTGGAAATAAGGGGTTTCCACGCAGTTGGAAGTCTCTGACCGTCGTCACGTTTATTTGAGCAGGAAGGTCGCTTCTCGATTTCGATGGCCTCACAAATTATACGAGCTTGTAGTGTTTTTGCTGTGGCGATGGTCTTAGTGTTCTCGAAGTCTATATTGTGTCCTGTTTCTTGATGATGTTTGGATAAAGCTGAAGATGGGTCTGATTTTCGGACAGCAAGTTGATGTTCGTATACTTTACTTGTCACACGTCTGTTGGTCTGGCCTACATATGTTGTTGTTGGCAATTACAACATTACACCGAATTGCTATTCATGATAATTGTTGGCAAATCCAGACAAAACAGCAGGTTACTGATAATTTCTTTGTTTTACATTTTTCTTAAATGCAGTAGACTGGAAGTCTCACTTGAATAGATTCGAAATCAATTATTTTTTCAGGTTGTAGTGTATTATAATATGCAGAAAACTACAAAAAGATGCATTTAACAACCACAAAAAAATGACTTTCAAATTCTTAACACCAATATAATAATCGGTTGCCTAATAGAAACATAGATAAAAAAAACTCAACACTTTTCTTTGAATGTTTTATTAAGACTCAAGAGAATAATCAACTTACCTGGTAGGATGATAAATCGTAATTTCCCATGGTTGACCGTAGATGTATTTACAACTCATGCAACCACCATTCCGAGAGATTCCTATTTTCTTTATTCTTTCTATAGTGATTATAAGTCGGGAGGAATCAATAGTCTACGGGGCAAGAGCTAATTACCATGAGACAACCACTGAAAAAGTTTCGTTTTTTCCTAGCAAGAATACGAAATAAGGACACTACATATGTGAAATTATATCGTAGGACTACCAAAAATTTCTAATTATGTTATAAAGGCTGTCACTGAAGCAAGAAGCAATTACTTTTTTCAAGAGGTGTCATATGTTTATTACAATACATTAAAGTAAAACGTTACTGAATTTACGGATCCGGCGTCATCCTGAATCCTATGTATCATAAATTCTTTCATCTTTCTGAATCCATGACCAACAGTGATCAAGAAGCCTTCTCGTACCGACTACGATGATACGTATTACTTAATATTAATATTGATCGCATGAAAGTTAGACGTAGAATAGACTAGCCTATAACAATTAAAACTCCACTTATCACACACCGTTCATTATAACAATTGATATATCCATGCACTTCAACAATTCGCTCAGTATATTATGCCATTTGATTCTCTTGCCAAGTTTTCATTTTCTATATTTTGTTAACCATGTGAAGAAAATTGGAATTCATTATTTTTCCGTTCTCAGACAATGGGGTGTTACAGAGAAAAAGTTATTCCATGTTTGTATTCACTGAGTAGCTAGTGGTAAGTCATGCTAAATTTAGTCAAAATAAATGAATATTCGTTGACAATTTTACGAATAGTTTCTTTGGTGTCAATTCTTGTTGGCCCAAGTATTCACTTCTAACCAAAAGATATTCTCTGAAAACCAACATATATTCTAAATGATTTTTCTTCAAACGTCAAATAATGATGACATTACTTATCTAACTTGATCCTGTCAAAGTTTGATGTCTCCGCCGGCAGCAGTTTTTTTTCCCATTTCTTTACGGCGCGGCGGAGGGAAAAATGTTGTCATGGCAACAATATGAAACATGTCACGAAGCAACAATACAAATGTCATGGTAAAATATGACAATTTAGCCACTGCATCATTAGCCGCGGACTCAATTTCGTTTAGGTTTTCCATTTTCGCACTAAATTTGCGCTTGCGGTTGCAACAACAATAAGCTGTCTTTAATAACATAAAATAACTGTCAAACAACTGTAACCAGGGAGACGCAAATCCCACCGACGACTTAATTATTTTAATTTCTAACATCTAGACGACTTTGATAGTTGTCACAGTTAATTTCGAGTAAAAATAGCGTATGAATTGTACTATTTATGGTTGAAAATTGCTACGTTTGAAGAAAAAATAGTATACTTTATTCGGCAAAAAAGCGACTTTTCTTGACTTGCCCTCTATTACGCGCCTCACTTCGTTCGGCGCGTAATATTGGGCGGCGTCAAGAAAAGTCCTGCTTCTCCGCCTCATAAAGTAATATACTATTCTTATCTTAACTCTTCACATCTGGATCTGGAATTTCTACCTAAGCCATCGTAAAACGGATTGAGAATCTTGACTGAGGTACTTGGGGATGTATAACTTAAAAGATTATGTACTTTGGCAGTCAACATCGACGTTACACACTGTTCTGCAACTTCCCATCTCTTTTGGAACCAAAGAAGAACCGACAAGCTAAGGTTTTTACATCAAAAGGAAAAACATCAAACGGTAACGAGAAATCGAACTGTTCAAAATGGCACTCAAAGAAAAGGGAATTTACACAGTCATTGCCATCCAAAAATTCCTCAATATTAGAGTAATATATCTGAAAAAATTCTTTACGTTGAAGGTTTAGATCGAAATATAGTGTCATCGCACCTTTCCATACGAGATGTGGATATTTCTCCAACAGCCCTCAAATGAATGATTTTTTCAGGAGCCCACTCTAGTGAATACAAATATGGAATTCATAAACCAATTCATTGGCAGAAATAATTTTAGAAAACTGTTAGAGTCCTTCGTAAGTCGCACGTGAAGATTCTGATTATCAGTTATTTATTCCATATCGAAACCAAAACTGTTACATACACAAATTTTTCCGTATCCCAAGTTTTCAAAGTTTCCCCCAACTTTAGAAAAATCCGTCACACAGCCCCAATATGGAAGGCCGAATAGTTAGTAAGTTTCGATTACTGCATACCTAATGTTGGTACTTTCACCATGTTTGACGTTACCCATATTACGATTTTTAGGATAAATTTTGTTCAAATACTGTACATATTCTATCAAAGTTAAGTAATTAATAATTGTAGATTAATCGACCGCCTGTAAGGATATTCAACCTGTTCCATAAGGAAGCACGTCTGAATCAGCATTGAAGTGATTCTTCTCAGTAGTTTGTGACGAATTAAACATTCAATGAATGAATTCTAACTTCAGAAGAACGTTTTCAGAAATGAAATGTCAACAGAAGTACATTTTAAGAAAAAACAGCATTATTTTGTCAATTCGTTTTAGTTACGAAGATTATGGTTGGGTGAAAAACATTGGATTGCTGAATGTATTCGATATTTTCAGAAAAAATGAAAAGAGATAAATAAACCGTAGTCTCAGCAGTGAGAATTTTGTCTCTATCAAGGCGAGTTCAATCTGATTGCAGTAACTAGGTATAGTCCACCGATTCAAGATTAAAGTGATTAGGCACATTTTGCATCAAGAAACAAAACAGGAGAAAAGTTTGAATCCGACTTTCACCCGGTATATGCATATTCTTCTCCTAATGAAGAACAAATAAATGTCATTTCTTTGAATGATCTCAGTTGGGTTTAAAGAAGCTTACTCTTCTCGATATCATTCAAATTTCTTGGAGGATAGCAACAGTTTGGTCACTCACTGCCATTCCTCAGAATCAGACCCGGTAACAGTCTCGCCTTCCTACCATCGAAGAATGGTCCCACCTTCCGACCATCGAGAAATAGCCCCACCTCACCCGTCAGGCATAACATGACAGAAATGTAAACATCTATAAATTAGTCTCTTATACCTACTGCTTGCCTAAATTTCTTGTTGATTGGAAAAGAGGACATGTTTCCAAATAAAATTGGTTGAATATTCGAAGCAATCGCTTATCCCAATCGGAGATTAGTGGATCTAGACAAATTTTCCAACTGCCTGCACATTGAGTAGAATTCTGGGTTATCGGATTATATTACATATGAATAACATATGTAGTAACCCTGATAGTATTATCGAATATTAGCAAAAATTGAAAAATCAATTGATTTCCTTCCCAGAAAAACAACATTTTCAATCCAGGAATGAAATTCATTATCGATATTATAATTTGAAGTACTCAAAACCTCAAGTTTGTATTCGAAGATAAGCTTTTCTTGAATGACTATTGTCAATACCTATTGCGATTTCATACATTCCTCTAAATTTTATAAGCTCTAATTTTCGATATTACCTCAAGGATGTTGCTATAATGTATACCACGTAATGGACTAAATAAAGTTGGACGTCGTCAACATTTCACATTTTAATTTATTTGTTATTGAGGAACATTTGTGTCATAAGTTTTTTATTCATTTCGTATTTTTGTTAAGAAATGAAAAATCGGGGTTTTTCAATATAAGTATATTATTTCTGTTACAATTATTTTGACTTCCAGCTTCATTGTTCCATTACCTCTTCTTGTATTTTTACGATTTTTCGTAGAAACTGAGTTCAAAGCAGATAATTGAAATAATAATTCATGGGTTTAATACAAAATATCACATGTTGAATTATTCTGTTCTGTGTTGTATATATTTCTGGTGAATGAACATCAACCTTTAATAAATTATGAAAAATACTCATTATTGATTGAAGTCGATTCAAAAATAAAAGTTTCACAAATTTTCATATTGTTTCATTGAAAAAAATCGATCGTACAAATCAACCTACAAGGTAGAGTTTAGATCAGTGGATATTTATACAATTTATGTATATATATATATATATATATATATATATATATATATATATATATATAGATATATATATATATAGATATATATATGTATATATGTATATATATATATATATATATATATATAGATATATATATATGTATATATGTATATATATATGTATATAGATATATATATATATATATATATATATATATATATATATATATATATATATATATATATATATGATGAGACGTTTTCTCGGGTTTCATTCCGTGTTCTGTGGTTTTGATCCCCTGAAGGATAATTGTCACAACGTTTCGGCAAAGTCTCATTTGCCATCTTCTAGGTGATGATTGAGTTTCGTCCTCCGAACTCGAGTCGAGAATGAAACCCGAAAAAAACATCTCATCATACTTCGTCCGTGAGAATCTTCATGCTAATATATATATATATATGACGAGTTGTTTTTTCGGGTTTCATTCCGTGTTCTGTGGTTTTGATCCTCTGAAGGATAATTGTCACAACGTTTCGGCAAAGTCTCATTTGACATCTTCTAGGTGATGATTGAGTTTCGTCCTCCAAACTCGACTAATTACTTCGAGTTCTACTTCTCAATATATAGGGGTATATTGAGAAGCAGAACTCGAAGTGATTAGTCGAGTTCGGAGGACGAAACTCAATCATCACCTAGAAGATGGCAAATGAGACTTTGCCAAAACGTTGTGACAATTATCCTTCAGAGGATCAAAACCACAGAACACGGAATGAATATATATATATATATATATATATATATATATATATATATATATATATATATATATATATATATATATATATATATATATATGTTATATTTATAGAAATGATCCAGATGATCCAAATTGATAATGATGACCATTCTATTAATAAAAGCTTTGAACATCTATTGTCAACATTATTGGTTCTAATTGCACGAGTGCATAAAAATTACCGATAATTTTGCTAATTTTGCAAGAAAGCGTGATCTAAAAATCTTATATTTTGACGAAAGTTTTACAAAATATGAAAATAACCGAATGCAATTTATATAAAATATCACGCTTGAATGCAAAATTATCTGATCATTTTTATGCACGAATGTAATTCATTGGAATATTTCACGAATAAAGAAATTCTCAAGGAAATATTTTTTTTGTTCATTTATACTTTCCTCTAGATTGTATGGAGCACTCACCAAAACGCGAAATGTTTTTCTATTTTTGAAGTCTGTCTGACATTTATTTGTGTTGTTTACTGGCGTCTAGCGATACGGTTTGTGTTGTTATGGTGACTTGATACAATGCAATTACCGCTGTAAGTTTTCGATAATTGCATTGCTCTTATGGGACATTTTATATATGAGGGAAATATTCTTAGTTAGAGCTTCATTAAGTCAAACTGACAAAGAGAATTCTGTACCTACTTTGCCCTTCTTACCATATATTGTTTATAGAGAAGATCATATACGGAAATATAATTTATAGGGATGGATACTAATAGTGACTTCGTTTAAGCCATCTCTTTCCTTACATTTTTTTCGGGGACGTCGCATCTTGAATCGTACATTTTCTTGAATACTTGTTCATAATGCCATACATAATATGGCAGATTCCTGTGTGGCAGATTAAAACGATGGAAGCAAGATGATAAAGCTTCGAAATAGAGTTGACGTAGGAGTTTATATACACAGGAAATAAAAGTTTAGGCATCAAAATAATCTTCCAAATATGAATAATATACGACATTGACCAAAAATTCCATTCGTTGTTGAATTGACTGCCATCTCTTGACATTATATAAAAGTAATCACGAAAATATGGAATTCAGGCTATGACGTCCTTAAAAAAAATTAAAGAGATATGACTCAGAAACGAAATCAGTAGTGTCATCTACCCGTATTATCCTCCCTATTCAAATTATATTCAGTTGTGGTAGACGCATATGCAATAGGCGAAAATCGTCAACCGATAGATGGCGTTGCTAAATCCAAGATGGCTTCACTTTAGGTGAACAACAAATTATGGCCATTTGAAGTAATGGTACTATTAGTTCATGTTTTGCATTCTTGAGGCCTTGTTGAGTGTAAATTACTGTTTAAACGTCTTAAGTAGCTTTGTGTGCTGAGGCAGTTACACGTTTGACTAGTATTACAGCCTTATTTTACTCGTGAGTGTTATAACTTGAACTACTTCACCAACCTACATTCCAGATCAAAATGTCTTATAGAATTGGAGCTACGTAATATTTTGGATTACGTGGAAAGCAGAACTAGAACGTTGAAATAGGGTGGAGCTGTGTTCAAAGCAGGGCATATCATTGCATGTGGAGTGGAAGAAAGTAACCATAAAAATAAGGAGCTTATGTTTGCGAACATTAGCTTTAGTAGAGCATCCACATGAAATCAATATATTGCTGGCTGATGAGGAATGGAAATGCCAATGTTCCTGCAAAGCGGGTTTATCTGGGCTCTGCAAACATATTGCAACCCTTATATTCTTTTGTTATTAAGTAGGTAATGTCATTTCCTAAATATATAGAAGTAGTTGATTTTCAAGAAATGTTTGCATCTAATTAGCTTTTTGTGATAAATAAAGAATCAATATATCAGATTTATTAAAACATGTCACCGAATAGTGTTTCAACAAATGTTTTATTTTTACTATTCAAATAAATCATGAGAAAAACCTGATTTTTGTTTTGCTACAAAGCTTTTTCTGTACTTTTACATTGTATAATTCAGTACTGAGTATTTTGAAGAAAACTTACAGAACATAAGGTTTCTTCAAAAGAAGAAGCTGAAGAAATAGGTTGCGGGTACTCCTCTTCTAACGTGGAGATCAACAACCTTAACGCTGAACTGATATCACTCGACTAACTATTCAATTCTTTAACAAGGTTATCATTTCCAGAAGAAAATTGATAATATCAAGTGTTAGAGTAACTGATCTCACACCAAAGGTTCAAATCTCACCAATCATGAATGAATCATGCTTTTAAAAAAAATTTGTCTAACCAAGGAGATACAATTGGCAGTTATGCTACTGACTAATTGGGGGATAGTGTGAAAGGATAAAAAACAGACTAGAAAGCTATGATTTATTTACATAAATGTAATCAGTAATCATACCTTGCTGTAACTATATATTGATAAATCTTATGTTATAGTCTTGAAAATGGCTTCGCGGTGGGAACTGAAACGTCCACTAAACTTTATTTTCAGACGCTCTAGAAAGTGAAGGCTACTTACAAACATATTTTTAGTTATTGGTTTACTAATTTTCAATATATTTTTCTTCCTGAGACAAAGCTTTTTGTCGTTAATGGGGAATTTATGTAGTGAAATAGTACTACTATTATATAATGAGCACAGTGACACCGAGCACATTTTTCTCGATTTTGTAGGAATACTTCAATGAATTCGCTGCATTTTGGATTGTAAACCATAACAACACTTCATAATTATTTCACTCTTCGCACTTCTGTACATTATTGAGTCATAAATATTTTCAAAATAATAATTTTAAATCCAACACTCATAAGGCTCCATAGAAATAATATTTGTTGTTCACCGTCCGGTTAGTTCAAAAAAAATATATAGATGGCGATCCCTTCGAAGTTTTAGCAAATACGGTAGAATTGTGAAGAAGAAGAAAACTCATTTGACATCGACATTTGGATGTTTTATGTTTTGATTGTTATCGGTTTTATATTTTCATATACCATGTGGTTATAGAGTAGTAAGAAAGAGCGATTTAGAAATGACTTATTTAAAATCATGGGAAGAATTCGAAAAGGCAGCTGAAAAATTGTATTTACAAGCTCCTTCCAAAGTGCGATACACTATGAAATATGTGCATTCAAAAAATAAATTAATATTGAAGATGACAGATGATGTAGTTGTAAGTCCACGTAGACCCATTAGTCCTGATTCCATAATTGGTTTCGATCTTTTAGTGTCTTCAGTTCCAAACAGATGTTGCTCAGGATGTTAGGAAAGTAGATAAGTTCATCAATAATTTATTACGCCATATGGTATCAAAGGAGCAGTAATTCTCATGGATTCCTCATGACAATTTTTGAAGAGTCATTGATTATTGGTTTCCAGATATTGGGAAATTATCCAGAAGAAATATAAGACTTTTATATGTATAACATTCGAAATACATTCATTTGGATATTTTGTCTATTTTTGGCATCAACACTAGTATGATTACTGTGGGACCATTTGGATTATGATGGTCCATCAAGATAATCATATTCTTTTGCTGAAGTAACGATTGCTACTGCTGGCAGTAGTAGTCAGTTCCCTTAATCTGATAAGCAAAAAAATGTATGTCGGAATGTTAAGATACTACACCAGACTAAAAATACTCTTCTACCCGATGACCAACACCTTTTTAAATAACTTGCAAAGTTACAAGAGATCTAATCTCAAGGGCAGTAATGAAAACTTCCATTATTACAAAAGTCAAGGACCTGACATTTTCTTGATATTCTTATTGAAATGTTGTGCTTCAACTTTTCATATACTAATTTTATTAATGAAAGTTGTTGACAATAATAGAACTTACAACTCAATTTGAAAGTTCAAACCAAAGCCTGAATTGAACCAACATTACACTACGGAAGTAGACAACATAGTTGTCAAATTAACATTAAAAATGCAAATATATAAGAGGATGGCATTCAATATTAATTTTATTCAGATTGCATGTTTTCACACTTGGAACGGTGAAGTTATACTGTCCTTCCTTGGTAGTTGCAAAATGTTTAGAACAACTTGTGTATCTTGTTCAATTCAATAAATTCCAAACTTGTTGCACCTTGTTTTAAAAACTATTCAGACTAACTTATGTATTTTGAAGTGCTGAACACGAAATGTGCCGTTCTTTCTCCGTTTGGGCGTTGTGGCCTTTCAAATGTTTATATTTTGGAAAAATGGTTGAAGAAATATTGGAAAGAAGATCAAGATGTTACTTGATTTTTTCCTATGTGAAAAAAATGTTTCATAATTCATAAAAAAAAAGTATATATAAATTGGATTATAGGTAAATACATATTACCATTTCTATAGCGCTTCAATTCATTGTCACATTGTACACTTTATTTTGTGTCTGAGGTTCAAAAAGTTATTTATACCAAAGGAACACTTATTTTCCTAATTAATAACTTGCTGGTATTTCATTGCATGTAAATGTACAAACATATTGTTCGTATGGTGGCCATTTCTTACCCAAATGGTGGCGTAGATGTTATTTTTCCCAAATCATATGGCAGTGCTATGATATCTGTGAAACTATTTTCAAACAATTTGATATATGCTTATTTCCTCTTGAGAATAATATGCTACTCCTGGCTTCTAATTTCTTTAGGTTCAATATTGGTGCATATGATTTATTATTGCCAGTTTACTCTTCCAGATGTTTTCAATTAATCACCTCATATTCCATGAAATCGTGACATCTGTACATTATTTGTTTTAGTGAAATGTCTGAATTATAAGTGTGATCTATTTTGTTTTAGAAAAAAACTGTATTTCACCTTTGTGTATTGCGACAAATGTTCACAATAATACCTGTATATGCTGGTTAATAACTGTTACTTAGCTACTTTCAATATTTTGTAAATATACTTTCCTTGTATAACAGCTTCAACTGCACTCACTTTAAATTAAGATAAAAAAAGTGAATTCTTTGTTTTACAACGTCCGTCGAGACATAGTAAGGGGGCAGTTTTTCTCGAATTTATTCTTTCATATTTGAATCAATCTTCTCTCATATATAAATAGGCATTGTTGGGAGTTTCTATAAATAGTCATAATTTTCAAGGATGTTCTTTTTATGCTTGTTGAAAAAAAGTCAACTATGTTCTTGAATTACATAGAGATGCTTGATGAATCGCATCTTTAAATTATTTCCTTGATTTTAAATGGGAAAAAGATTATCTGTACCTAATCCAATATTCACATGAATAGTTGATTCAGATGTTTGAGATTTTTCTTAGGGAAAGTTGCATAATTAATGTCAAATAATTACCAGCGTAGAGGATGGGGGGTTATGTGGAACAGTACCACCCTAGAAGCACAAAAAATAGTGAAAAAGTAAAAGATGTAGGAACAACTTTCAATAATACACTTATTTTCATCAATAGAATGTTGTTCGATCTTACTCGCTTGAATACAAATTACATAATCTGCAAGATTTCAAATTTGAACTATAACGTCATCGCAGCCCGCCACTGGTTTTCGGAATTGCCCTATTCGCACATATTCTCTTGTGACTGCCAGCAGGCAATTTTCGAGTTTCGAATTTTTTATGACATCAAGAATATTTATCTTGATTTGTTTATTTAAATGACGGATAATTGTTATTTTCTATATTCTTATATCGAGAAACTGCTCCAATAGAAGTTAAAGCTAATAAATTACAAAAATTTCTATCTGCGCTCTACTACTAGGCAACCCCCAAATTTAATCCCATTTTCGCTACTAACCACCCACCTCGAAAAAAAAACTAGCTAGGCGCCTGCAAAATATATCTATGCAATTAAAAAAAAACAAATCAGTATATTAAATTTATTAAATATGACCAAAGCACAGTTCAATATATTTTAAAATGATTACCAGCAAAGCCTTTCTCTACAAATATACAAATAAATACCATAAATAATATTTAAAATATACATTACATTATTCATATAATCAACAGAAACAAAACACAACTATACAAAATTACCTAATAAAACATGATCAAAGATATAAGTCTAAAAACATTATAGTACGGAAATGTTTACATTTGACTGTTTCATTATTTTTTAAAATGAAGCCTCGTATTAAAAAATTTTAGAGTATTAAAGAATATCGTTCTGAAGGGTTTTTTAAAATGTTTGTATATAAAATGCAAACAGTAACATCAAAATTTGGTATATAAATTCAAATAAAAACACTGAACCAACTATATTCATCGCAATCCTAATTATTTAAGTAACCAAAATCTAATCATATTTCGTCATCTTTCTCATAAAATTATGCTTGCCTAATGACACGCATCTCTTCCAATTTGCATATCAAGTCGCTATATACCCTTCATACGATTACAAATTGTGAGCTGGCAATTTCAGATTTGCCATAATTAACTAGTGGACACTTGCCAGACAATCAGATGACTTAGTTCGCCGGCTTGGCTCTGAGTTGTCGGAGCTGCTTCAAGAAAGCCTGTTTCACCTGTACTCATCACACTCTCCTCCATTTCGTCACCTGAAGAACAAAGGTCAATTCATCAAGAACGTGTACCGATCAAAGCATGCTTTTGAAATATTCCTCACTGAACTAGGAACAAGTCATAGTTTGACGGAACGAATTTCTTCAACCAGTCATCACCTGTTCCCTCACTAACAAAAGTATTTTTCTCAATGTTGAGGAGTCCTGAGACACTAAATTTTAACTTAACCGAACACCGAAGAATTCGTAGACAGAACTTGTATTCTGGTATGTGCAAATATTTTTGTCGGCGTGAAATGTCTGTTAACTTAAATTGCAAATTGTAGAATAGTACTAGCAAAATTACTAATGAAGTGTCAGCTTTCTCAAAATTTCTGGAAGCATGGAGAATAACCAGTTGCCATCATAAATTGGCCTTATTATCAACTACCAAAGAGTAATAAAACACTGATTTCAAACAATAGACGATAAACTGAATATTCTGATTGAAATTATAAATGGGATATCAAGGTAAGCAATACACACTTTGGTTTAAAGTTTCAGTTAATGTCAAAGTGGTGCAATGCATCGATATCTTGCGATGTTGATTTAAAATTTCAGGATATAATCAAAATTATAACTGATATGGAGCAAGAGCCCACGACAGGCGAGAACGATCAGAGACTATGGAGTTTGGATGATGGTCAGTTGGACAGGTAGTAAAGGTGTATAAAGTAGTACCTCACATTCGTCGGAAGTATAAAGCTGTTTTTTATTTTTTTTATAATAGAAATCACATCATCGATTACCGGACACTTACTGCAGTTACAACCCCTTGCCAGACATCCCTAAAACTTCATTAAATCATAATTATACTCAAGTTAAAAAACATTTGAAGAGTTTTTGTGACTCCATCTACCCTATGCTATAAAGTCGATATTTTCGTTTACTCGACAACGTGAGACAAAGTTATTTTCCCTGAAAGGGTACAGTAGGTGCAGATCTCTACTCATGCAAATATGAATGATCTATGATATTGATGAAATATCCCTTTTCTGTTATTGAATTATTATTAACACTCTATTATCCCAAGAAATCTTAAATTATGTGTATAAGTAACCAAGATTCAAACTCCATAGTCGCCGACTGTTTTTAACTATGATTGGGACATGGGCAGAGAAACTTTCCGCTTTTATGAAATAACAAACGTCTGTCTGTAGCAGGCTCTTGGGCTAATATGTTTATCAAGCACAATTCATGGCTTAAACAAGAAAACTTATAAAACTTTAATCTCAATGGATGGAATGATTGACTGACATGTCCATAGACTACAGCGCAGGAACATTCTATACTTTAAGTTACCTATAATGTTTCCAGAATTGGTTATCAGATGTAAAGGTTGTTACTTGCCTACATTGAAATAACCACCAACATCAAGCAGTTTGTCAAATTATACTTTCACGAATTGATTCTGATTGTTAATTCCACGTAAGTGTCATGTAACGCCACTAAGAGAAACAAATTTGCACATAGAGTATAACTGTAAGAATCCGTAATTCTCCCCATTATTTTCATTGAGATGAACTAGTTCCACGATCTCTTTTTTTTCACAAAAAGGCACACGTTTAGGGGGTTGTTGAAGTCTTATTTTCACCACACTCTATTAGTAAGAGGGATTCACTCATATAAAATAATTCAGAAAGGTTAACTATGCTGTGATTGGTGGGTTAGCAGGAAATCAAAATTCGAAGAGAACGTGTTAAATCTGCTATAAGGTGAAAGGGTGTCATCAAACCTAGTTACGATAATGCAGAAGTCTAACGTTTTACAGAGATGTATAGAAAAACTGTGAAAAACAAAACATTCCTTTCAAAAACGACAAAGCAAGAATACAGAGAAGTATTTATAACAACAATACCAATAGAAGTCATATCACCCAGTTTGAGAACATTGGATGAAATTTAAAAATTTCATGTAGATATATCATGTGCACTCTGTAGGTATTACATGAATCAGGAAAGTAATGCATAAAATTCATAATGCCGAAACGAACTAGTTTTGAATTCCAGGCCAGCCCATTTTTTTACATTTGAAGTCTGTTATTTACCAATTGACAATTGTCATTCAAAAATGAGTTCTGTGTTTAGGTCTTTTTGGTACTCAAATCAGATAAAAACTATGTATTGCGGTGCTTCTATAGAAATTATCAACAAACTACTAAAATTAGAAATTACCGCACAAGCATAGTGGTAGAAAAAATACAGTATGCAACTCGAGAATAAGGCCAATTACGTTCACTCGCTCGTGTGTAATAGGCTGATTATTATCCTCCTCGTCAAAAAGTCCACTGAGCGATCGTGGAAGTTTCTCATAGGTCTTGGAGAATACCGGCCAAATTGAATAAGGTCGGTGGTTTGACATTTGTGGTAAGCTGTTTTTCTGTTCATATGAATGATACATGCATGAAATTACGGTAAAGGTGTAGAACACGTCAAATCTCAGATTCTGATGAAGTTCAGGGTACCCTGAAATGAATGAAAAACATGAAATTTTGGTGCGAAAACCATAGGAAAACCTCATTTCAATGAAAATTAATATGCGGAGGGTGCGAAAAAACCTTAGATTTACTGTTATATCATCCTTGTACTCACCATTACATTCATGAAATTATATCTACATATACTATTCTTGAATAAATATTATGTTTTTGTACATATTACAGCTCATACAGTTTGCATTCATTGCTGGAATTTAATTACTACAAGTCAAAAAGTTGACATCAACATTCATGAAATTTCAGTCATTTGACAACTCCATAGAGATAAGAGATAACCGGTACGATGTTGCCATAATTCCAAAATGTTCTATTTCATATTCGAATGGTATACAATTTTGTAAGTTATGATCCTTTAAAGTTCGAAAATGGACATAATCTGCCTTCTTTTTCTGCGCCACAAAATCTCTCGGACCACACGCGTTTTAAGTGTTTTTATGAAGATTAATTTTTTTATGAAGATGTTTCTTTGCATTCGACTGATGCGTTTGAAGATTTAGACTCGATGGAAGCGAATATTATTGATGCTGTGGAAGTAGTTTAATAACATTTTGTTGAGTAAAGGTTCTGTGTTGAGTTAGGTTTGACTTATTCTTTCACATGATTGCGCACATTTTGGATCATAACCAGTTTTATTTTGTTCAATTATATTTAATTTCAATACAGTTTCATATACTCATCATATATAATATACGAGGAGAAAAAATTATATTGGTTGTTGAAATCGACAACTGTTATAGACGAATATTATGATGCACCACCGCGATTTCTGAAATATTTTGTAGGTGCTGGTTTTTCGGTATGGTATAATATTCAATTAAAAAAAAAATCGAGAAATATTTACTATTGAAAATTTTTGATTTGCACCATAAATGCATCTGGTCCCATTCTTTAATATTTCTCAATAATCAGACGTTATTCAAGTGATGCTAGGTTAGTTAGGTTTGACTTACATTTATCTCAATAATCTGACGTTATTCAAGTGATGCTAGGTTAGTTAGGTTCGATTTTGATTTATCCTAATCAGACTTTATTCAAGTGATGCTAGGTTAGTTAGGTTTGATTTTGATTTATCTCAATAATCAGACGTGATTCAAATGATGCTAGGTTAGTTTATGTTTTGATGGCAATTCGAATACGACATTCAGGGCTATTCACTAAGTAAAGTGATTATCGCAGTTGCTAACCGTCGTAGCAACTCTGATAATAACTTGCCATAATGACGGTGGTAAGCGGTTTTTCCTTAACAAGATATCTAAAGCAGTTGCCTGTGAACCACTACTCACAGCAACTGGTCATTATAGTAGCAACTTAAATTGAAAAATGAATACCAATTTCGCGCTTAGCAACTGACCTTGAACATAACGACTATTTTTAATCGCTATCCATAACAACTCTGCTTAGTGAATAGCCCTGATTGCCCTAATTTACAGTTTGGCAACTATGCTTTACATCACGTGCGTTATCGGTAAAATGTTGTCATTATGACAGTCACTGTTGTCAGTGTCAATGGGGAATTTTTCTGAGTAAACATTTTGATATTTTCAATGGATATTTGGAGAAAACATATGCTCAATTCTGATGTGTTCAATCAAAAAAAGTGTGAGTACTTGTATTTCGTTCGAAATATCGTGACTAAAGCAACCGAGAAAGCAACAAAACAATGAGATTTTTTCAACTCAGAAATTACTAGTTTTTTGGCTATAATTTCAGTTTTTCACACGAAAAAATCGTTTCTCATAGCTTCCGCGCCAAAATTTCTATGTATTTTTCGATTGTAGGCCGTTTCTGGCGATTTCCCAAAAAAATTACAAAATTGGCGATTTGACGTATTCTACACCTTTGCCGAAATTACCTATCATAGGATATTCGAAAAAACTTATAACTGGGTACGTTATTAAAAAATATGATACTCAGGTCATTACAATATGTACCACACTGTATAATGAACGTATTCTCGATAATACCATAAATTAAATTCAACAATCGACCTGTCCGTTTCGGAATCATGAATTTCATACGTTGGTTGGGGCCGCTTTACAGTTCGCGAGTCTTGAAAGTATTAAGCAACTTTTCTTGCACGCATGCGCTATAGGAACATTTCGATCATCTGTTGCAATGATAATTGCAATTGGCGAAAATCGTCAACCGATAGATGGCGTTGCTAAATCCAAGATGGCTTCACTTTACGGTGAACAACAAATTTTGGCCATTTGAAGTAATGGTACTATTAGTTCATGTTTTGCATTCTTGAGGCCTTGTTGAGTCAAAATTACTGTTTAAACGTCTTCAGTTGCTTTGTGTGCTGAGGTAGTTACATGTTTGGCTAGTATTACAGCCTTATTTTACTCGTGAGTGTTATAATTTGAACTACTTCACCAACCTACATTCCAGATCAAAATGTCTTATAGAATTGGAGCTACGTAATATTCTGGATTACGTGGAAAGCAGAACTAGACAGTTGCTTTGTGTGCTGAGGTATTTACATGTTCGGCTAGTATTACAGCCTTATTTTACTCGTGAGTGTTATAATTTGAACTACTTCACCAACCTACATTCCAGATCAAAATGTCTTATAGAATTGGAGCTACGTAATATTCTGGATTACGTGGAAAGCAGAACTAGACCGTTGAAAGAGGGTGAAGCTGTGTTCAAAGCAGGGCATATCATTGCATAGGGAGTGGAAGAAATTAACCATAAAAATAAGGAGCTTATGTTTGCGAACATTAGCTTTAGTAGAGCATCCACATGAAATCAATATATTGCTGGCTGATAAGGAATGGAAATGCCAATGTTTCTGCGAAGCGGGTTTATCTGGGCTCTGCAGACATATTGCAACCCTCATATTATTTTGTTATTGAGTAGGTAATGTCATATCCTAAATATATAGAAGTAAAAGTTGATTATCAAAAATTTTTTGCATGTAATTAGCTTTTTGTGATGAATAAAGGATAAATATATCAAATTCAATAAAACATGACACCGAATAGTTATTTTATTTTTAATATTCAAATAAATCATGAGAAAAACCTGATTTTTGCTTTGCTACAAAACCTTTTTCTGTACTTTAACATTGTATAATTCAGTACTGAGTATTTTGAAGAAAACTTACGGAACAAAAGGTTTCTTCAAAAGAAAAAGCTGAAGAAATAGGTTGGATACTTCACTTCTAACGTGGAGATCAACAACCCTAACGCTGAACTGATATCACTCGACTAACTATTCAATTTTTTGACAAGGTTATCATTTCCAGAAGAAAATTAATAATATCAAGTGTTAGAGTAACTGATCTCACACCAAAAGTTCCAATCTTACCAATCATGAACGAATCATGCTTTTAAAAAAATATGTCTAACCAAGGACATACAATTATTGGCAGTTATGCTACTGACTAATTGGGGAATAGTGTGGAAGGTTAAAAAACAGACTAGGGACTATAATTCATTTACATAAATGTAATCATACTTTGCTTTAACTATATATTAATAAATATTACATTATAGTCTCGAAAATGGCTTCAAAGTGGGAACTGAAACGTCCACTAAACTTTATTTTCAGACGCTCTAGAAAGTGGAGGCTACTTACAAACATATTTTTAGTTATTGGTTTACTAATTTTCAATATATTTTTTTTTCTGAGACAAAGCTTTTTGTCGTTAATGGGGAATTTATGTAGTGAAATAGTACTAGTATTATATATAATGAGCACTCTGACACCGAGCACATTTTTCTCGATTTTGTAGGAATACTTCAATGAATTCGCTACATTTTGGATTGTAAACCATAACAACACTTCATAATCATTTCACTCTTCGCACTTCTGTACTGTATTAAGTTATAAATATTTCCAAAATAATAATTTTAAATCCAACACTCATAAGACTCCATAGAAATAATATTTGTTGTTCACCGTCCGGTTAGTTCAAAAAAAATATATAGATGGCGATCCCTTCGAAGTTTTAGCAAATTGCAGAAAATGACCTCGGACCTATAACTTATTGTCGCAATAGCTATTGCTGGTGAAATTCTAGTGATAGTTTGGTTACTTTTGATATTGCCAACTCCATTAAATGTTACTAGATAGTCAACCAACAAGTTCAGAGCCCAGATTCTATTTCACGAATTCGATTATCGAATTGTTTAGAATATGCGTATATTTTCGGTACAGCGCATTCTACAGTCACAGTCTGAGCCACTCGACAATCGAATTCGTGAAATAGAATCTGAGGGCAGAAAATAAATAAATTCGTCCCATGTTGCCACTAGTTTTGGTTAGTTTTGGTTTATCCATCATCTTTTTTCCTCTCTTAACAGGAAATCAAGCCCATTTTACTTAATTTATTCGAAGATGTAGTACAATTTCCAATTATTATTTTCTGTTAACTTGAGAAACGGGTAGGCCTGATTGATGAGAGAACGTTTTTGACAGAAAGGATTCATATTTTCAAGTGTAAAGCAGTACTGCAAATATAATTGCCGGCAATAAAACTTGATGCAATGAATTGATGCAATAAGTATTGCGAACTGTAAAGCGGTCTTATGCAATACGCTATACGGTACAACACTTCAGCTTCTGCTACCAAGTTATTCCATGGTTCATTTTCAAAATTTAATTGCAGTCCACAGATGGGAAGTGAATACTTATATTTTGCCAATCTTCTGCATTAAAGTAACAACAACTCAGATAAAAATTATTAGTTTATAAACTTCCCTTCAAGATCAGCCATGTACGGGGGACACCATGGACATTTATTGGGATCCAATCTATCCCCTGTTCATAAAATATTCATCATTATTAATTCCTAATATTCACCTCGGTGAGTAACTTAACAGTGAATAGGAAAATGGATTCAGAACAGCAGTGCAACTTTTCTATAGCCGAACATTCATCCTTCATTCTCTAGTGGGCTTTTAATAATTGAAATGTCAGATGTACAAGTGAAAAATCATCCAGAAACATCAAAACATCTCGGTTTTATTTGCGAATGCTTCTTATCGTTCAACCATAAGTAATATAAAATAGATTGCATTATACTCACTGTGAAATCACTCATCTTTCTATTCTATATTTCAAAAAACTGCACATGTCCTAGACAGTTAAAAAATGCACTGCCTACACTCTACAGCAAAACAATAAATAAATATCTGTCAACCTACCCCATAGGATTCCCAGGAATATCAGATAATAGTTGCCACACTAGGAGATGTGAAGCTCCATCTCTTGGTTCACTATCGTCTTCTGAAAACGTCGATGTTCACAGTGAAATATGACTATTTCGTGTAAAAATGTACAGCTCAGTGTTAGTGAGTTATTTGTAGAGCACAAAATATAACCATATTTCCATGCCCCCACCTCGTTTGAACATTTACAGCATTATTATCCAGACTCCACAATGGCAGCGATGCCCGATTTTGCTCCAGTCAGAAGGCGTTAGTTTAATTGGAGGTCAAACCACAAAACTTTGCCAGTTTTGTCAGTTCTATGGGTCGAAGAGACTTTACAACCACAAAAAACTGCGTGAAATTTTGCAATTAATAGATTTAGAAGTAAAACAGCTGTCTTAAAACGTAAAATTTGGTACTCAGGTCAATTACTCTATCACCAAATTGATATATTCGCACTCGGCGCGCGTTTCGTTAACAACGTTAGCATCTTCAGAAGAAATTTGATAATGAATCCTAACACTAGGGTTAGCTGTTTATATACCTCAAGTTTTTCGGTCCTATATGGACTTTGTTTGTTGATTATCCTAATGAATTTCTCTATAATAAACTAATGCAGCCATTACCTGCAAGGTTTTTTGGTGCGATATGGACTTTGTCTGTTATCTCTGATTAATTTCTCAACAAAAGATTGAAAAACGCGCTGAAAGGTATAGGTACCTTGTCACCTTTTATGCAGTTTTTACATTTAGCGATTTCTAAACTCTCACATGCATCGAGAAGCCTAATGTCATGCACATGCTTAATCAGTTTCAGATTGCTTTCACAAATTTTGTGGTCATTGTCTAGGGCGTGTTGGGCGACACTGGATTTTCCCACCCTTCCGTATTTCATGTGTGCAAAATGCTCCTTGAACGGGTTTTAATAGCTAGTCGGCTGTGGCCGATGTATTTGTTGTTGCGATATTGATAACTGTGAATACATTTGCCAGAGCCGACAAGCTATTAAAACCCGTTTACATGTGAGAGTCTAGAAATAGCAAGAGGTAAAAACAGCATAAAGGGTGACAAGGGACCTATCCCTTTCAGCCGACTTTTCAATCTTTTGTCGAGAAATTACTCAGCACTAGTTTATCGAAAAATCAATTCAAATTATTAGCAGTAACAAAGTCCAGATCGGACCAAAATACTTCAGGTTTATTAACATGCTAACCTGTAGTCTTTAGATTCAGTATACATTTTCTCCTGGAGATGCTAACCTGGACAAAATGGTCAAGGCTTTCGCGGCCGAGGTTTTCAGTATCACTACTTATATTTGGGTTTGAAGGTCGTCGTATTTTGGAATTTATTCCTTACGTTTCGCTGGCGCGAGTGGCTCGCTTCTTCAGAGGCTCATACATCTTGAGTTTGACACCGATGACTCAGTCACTCCTCAAACCCGAACAAACTCACCGAACATACCCGATTGATGCGCTGTTGCCAAATTCATCCTTCTTTTAGGTTAGGTTAGTTAGGTTAAGTTGGATTGGGTTAACAGGAAATTGCGGAATATCCGGTAAATTTTGCAACAGTGCATCATTCGGGTATGTTCGGAGAGTGTGGGCATAACGAAATTTGGGTGTTATGACATTTGGGTGTTACGCAGCGCACCCCTACGACGCACAACAACAACCTCGGTTATTAGTTGTCAACCATGCTAACCTGTAGTCTTTAGATTCAGTATAAATTTTCTCCTGGAGATGCTAACCTGGACAAAATGGTCAAGGCTTTCGCGGCCGAGGTTTTCAGTATCACTACTTATATTCGGGTTTGAAGGTCGTCGTATTTTGGAATTTATTCCTTACGTTTCGCTGGCGCGAGTGGCTCGCTTCTTCAGAGGCTCATACATCTTGAGTTTGACACCGATGACTCAGTCACTCCTCAAACCCGAACAAAAGTAGTGATACTTATGCTAACGTTGTTAGCGAAACACGCGTGCGGTGCAAAAATATCAATTTGGTTTTAGGGTAATTGATCTCTACGAAAAGTTTCAACTTTTACACCAAAGGTTCCATTATCATCGTTTATTTGGATACTTGAGGTCAACAATCACCGCAGGCGCTGATGACGGTAATTTTTTTCGGAAAAAAAGTCAAGCGACTGAAACGCAAACTTTGATGACGTCAATTGGCATTAATTTCGTTCTGACTTGCAGTGCGAATTTGAAATTTTGAATAATGTAAAGCATTGGCATAATCGTTTTTTGTGAGTTATGTGCTGAATTGAATAAGTATGAGGGCCGTTATGTATTCTAAGAATAACCCAGATATTTTCCGTATTAGAATCGAGTAAATAAAACCACCAAATTAGGAACTTGGGTATTTTTGTATACAATGAAGTTTGATGAATTATTTTTGGACTTTTTTCTTCCCGAGTTCCTAATTATTATAAAGACGGCTGGTTTTCGCTTATCAAATGAATGAATGTCACCGAAATGTCAATTGAAACTGATGACAGACTCATCACAAATTGAATATTTCGCAATTGTAAGAAGATTTGAGTGAAATTTTTCAGTAATTTACCCTCTCTCTCTCTCTCCCACTGAAGAACTCAAGAGTTAATTTTCTCTGAGCGAAACGAGATCTTGTATAGGTAAGAATGAAATATTATCCTGGCGAGATTGTTTCTACAAATAGCTCTCCATTTTGCTTTGTGTAGATATTCCTATGTTTGCTATCTTCATGATTCAATTTTCATATGCTTGGTATACAAAATGAGCAAAAAAAGTTATTTATATGAAACCCAGTGCCATATAGCAAGGGGAGTAGCTGTCATAGGTGGACTTTCTCTTCTTTTTTATGAATGAATAAAACGTCTTTGAATGATATACATGTACCTATCAACAGAGAGTGTTTGTATTTTTTTATTTCACTTCTTTGATAGAAGTTGTAATTTTAATTTTTTGATTCGGAGAAGAAAAAAGCTGAAAAATAATTCGTGAAACCACCAAACCATAGAAATATTTCTCTAGATCAAATTTCCAACCCATATTTCAAGTGCAAATTACAGGTTCATAACGCACTTTTTTTGTTCAAAATTCCAGACAAGTTTTAAAAAATGACGAATTTCTCTGGACTGCATCTTTGTTAGAAGTCTTAGGGATTGTGACGTCATATAATAATGAAAGTCAAGCAAAGGCCAAAGTTCAATTCTTGTAAAGAAAATGACAGAGCTTGTTCCTCCGACAAAAACTGTATTTCCCACAGTAGTTGTGTTGTAATTTTGTTGACGTGATGAGTTTTTATTATTTGGTTCTATTTGACCAATCCAAGTAAGAAAATTTGCCCTCGACTAGTCGTAAAATACCGTGTTCTGCATTTGTTGGGAACAACAGCTATAGGAATGTGGCGCAATATATTTGGTATTTACAAGTAAGTATGCTGTTACCTATCTAAACTCATTTCTGTAATTTCTGATGATTTCCTTGGGTTTTGAAGAGAAATGATGAAATTAGATCACGGTAAAAGATCAAAGCATTAAAAAATGAATAGAGAAATACAAAAATAGCCTTTTTTTTGCAAATAAACAAAAGAATTGAACCAAACGGTGGTGTCATGACCTCTAACTTGACCATGAACTCCGAGCTTCCCAAAAATATTGCTATTATTTCTGGATAATTTGTTGCCATTAAAAATACCTTTTCTGTAATCCTCCAATAAAATGTATTGAATCAGAATTTCATGGAGAATATCACACTTTTTTCCCAATACAATGACTTCCTCAAGCAGAAGTATAAACAATTTTACGATGAAATCACATTTTATTTTCCAAATAGATGAGTTATAAGTTCTTTGATCAACGCATTGACGTCAGTAAAGGCACATCAATGAAGATATTAGCGGAATTAACATCCTTTCTATTAGATTTGTCAAAAAATACTTTGAGGTTTTTCAGATTCAATAAAATAATGTGTTTTATGTCGGTATCAATGTACATAGGTTTCAGTTGGAGGTAAATGTTTTGAAAAAGTGGTAAGTTTGAACATGTCACATCTCGAATGCAACCATATGAAAATAAACTAAATGACGAGTTTTTCAAAGTCAAACTTCAGTGATGAGTGGGTATTTTACTTGGATCAAAAGTTATAACTGACAACTAAAAGTAAAAAGTGAGAACGAAGTGAGCATGAAAAAATGTAAATCAATCACAAAATGATATATCAAAATCATTCCAGTACAAATATTGTTAAATTTTTCACGTTCTTTTGAGTAGAAAGACACCCCATATATTAAATTATATTGTACAACAACATAATTTGAAATGGGTTCCAATAAAAAATTACTACATAAAATAAAAAAACTGTAAGATCTATCTGTTCGTGATCAGAACTGAAGAAAAAAGTCCCACGTTCAGTTCAAGTTATAAGTCACTCAAAATCAATCTATTGAGAGTTTTAACGGCAAATCAAAAATAATATTTTTTCCCACGTTTTGAGATCCGGTTGTAGGGAATTCACATTGAACAGCATTAGAAAACGACCTTTACCTGCCAGGAAAATGAATTATAAAAATGAAAAAAATATATTGAGTGAGTACACATTCCCCACATTTTAACCCAATTTGAACTGTTAGAAACAGTACAGGAACTCTGGGTATGACAAAACATAATTGTTAATAATGTTAGATACAATATTAGCATAACATATATACCACATTTCTCAAATGTACAGATAGAAACTACCTTCTATTCCCAGGAATCCTTTTTCTTACAAAGAGTTTCTAAAAAAAATTGGTCTAGTGAAGCGAAAGTGTCATAAGACAGTGCATGCATAAGGAAAAAAGTTACTGAGCTAAAAGTGCAAAGAGCGTGCAAGATAACTCACCAATCCTAAAATCCACGTATCCTTCTCCTCCAGAAATGACCAGCATCGCTGAAGGCTGCTTTAGAGTATTGCCGGTAGATGACACTGAAGCAGACATTGCTTCGGAAGGAGTAGAAGCTGCGCTCATTCCTGCAATGAATTAGATAATGTCAAACATTAAAATCACAATGTGCAGATGATATATAGAGATGAAACCAATCTTGGATTTCGAAAAATCATCCGAAATTTTCCAAGAAACATTACTCACCTCCATTTCCAGGTACTGCAACAAAAAACTTGACGTTATCACGATGACCATGGAAACTGAGCTGTGCATGAGCCATTGTACAGTATGGAACAAAACTTCCCGGTGTAGGGGGAATCTTCACTCCTACCCCAGACAAAGAGGAGCTTCTCGGGACTACCGCAGCCATCGAGCTAGTGCTATCCGAGAGGGGAACTGATATTATAACGCCATTGCTCGTTCCTATCCATAGTCGATTCGAAGATATCAGCAGACTCGTGATTCTCACCAACGAAAATCCCAGTTTGCCGGTTCCTGAGAAGAAAGTAGCCCAAATTTTATACTATACCTGACTGTATTTTTACATTTCAGTAGGTACATCTCCTATTGAAACAGTTCATGGACTTTGACCACTATTTATATATTAAAACAAAAAATAAATATTTTTGGTTGACACCCGAGTTTTGCAAGACATTCGGTCAAAAAACTTTTTTCCAACTTCACGATATTTTTTTGCCGATTATGATATTTCAAATTGGGTGTATTACTTTAAATCAAATGTCACCATGGAATCCGGTATATTCATAAAAAATTATGTAAATTGCCATAGTATATTACATTACTAGTGCAGAATTTTATTGAACAATACGTAAATATCAGATCGTGTGTATGTAATGTACGCTACAATATGAATCCACCTTAACAACCTGACAGCTGACAGTCCCTAGAGGTGTACTTGCAATTGACTATTGATGAATATAGATTTAATGGCGTCGCTAGAATTGTTGCTTCAAGATAATGATTTTTGTAATAAATGCTTATAATTTATAATATAACTGTTAAATTTGCATTATTGTTGTGTGAATGTGAACAACCAATTAGTATACTGAGTTGCCAGACTAATCTCAAGTTTTTTTTGTGTCAGTACATGTTTGAATATTGTTTCTATAAAAAATTCACATGAATTTGCAATAACTTTTATAGTGAATGAAGAAATAACGATATAATCAATGTATATTTGATAATGTGCCACTAAACTAAGTGAGTACTTATGAACAACACCTCTTTTTTTTCTTCTTTATTTTTTTATAATGGATAATAATTTACCCAGTCCAGTTTTTATATGAATAATAACAATAGGGAGGAGCAATTGATAATGGCATCTGTAAATCTTACAGGATTCACAGGAAGTCTTTTTCATATATAACAAACTCAAGATCTTTTCGAGAAGCACTTTGAAGAAATTTGAATAAGTATCTGATTCAACCATTTTCAGTTAAACCGCGGATTTGAAAACTGACATTTTCAATCATGAAACTGATAATTATACCAACTTAGTTGTAGGATCCTTTTATACAAACATTCAAGTTCCATGAGTCAATAAACATTGAAGACTTATTACTTCGGATGAATATCCCTCAAATAAAAAGTCCGAATAAATAGAGGTAGGTGAATCAAGTTTTATACAAATTTCGTGATGTAAACGAGCCACATAACCTAACCTATGATTTTGTGTTTTCTATACACAGCGGGCATATCTGACAGACGACAGTAAATGACAGTTGTCAATCCACCCTGCTGGACAAACAAACCTGATTTACCTATGCTAAGTGTGTGTTTATGTCATATTTTAAAATCTTTTTTCCCAATAAAGGCTCAATTTTGTGCGACTGTGAAATGTGGAAGTAATAGCGGCAGGCATAATGTTTCATTCCATCGATTCCCTTCTATTTCGACAATAGAAAAAAAGATGAATCCTCTTGCTGAAAAGAGATGTGAATTGTGGATTCAGGCAACTAGAAGAGCAGATTTAACAACTTCTCATAAGTTGAAATGGGCAACGGTGTGTTCAAAACATTTTGTAGAAGATATTTTCAAAGAATCTAGGAAACATAGGCAACATAATTTTATTTATTTTTTCAATTCAGGCAAGCCAAGTGCACTCAAAGATGTTGACATTGTGGACTAGGTACCGAATCAATTACTTGGCTACAAAAAAAAATATCAATGCAGTTCAAAGTATTCAGAGATTGTACCGTAGGGAGCAGCGTGATAAAAATGAGATCTCCAATATTCCAGTTGATGTGGATAAAATTGATGATGATTCTTTGTGTGAATGATCCAGCTGTTCAAAACTTGAATACCTATTATTGATGAGCAAAATCAAACTCTGAATGATATAAATTAACCAGTTGAAGAAGTGGAACATGCACAAAACTCTTCACAGACTTAATCATTCACATTGGAAAGTTTAAAGCATAACTCATCCAAATGCCTTTTTTATACAGGATTATCATATAAAAAGATGGTTGTGGTTTATAATTTTGTAGAGCCTTATATAACATACCCTAAATCTGTTCTTTCAAAATTATTATTTATTAAAGTACATTTTCAGTATTATTTTCACAAGCTTCACTCCAATCCTTCTAATCCATTCAGATATAATCCAATCCAAACTTTTATAGCCTTCGAAGTCTTCTATGCATGCACTCTCATATACAAAATAGTTAATAATGCCATACAACATGTCATGAAACTTTACTAAAGTTTTTGCACAGCATTACTACAATCCCCAAATTTCAATAAATAAGGATCACATCCATCATTTCCCTTCAGTTTCTCTAAATATCTCTTCTGGATATCCATAGACAAGGTGTTGAAATAATCACTTTTATCATCCATTTCACATACAATTTCCTTGCAAGCAGGAAGAATAATGAATATAGATTGCAATATGTAGACATGTATATATGGTACACTAAGGGTATACCCAAAATTAGGGTAAACCCGTAATTTCTTCATAATAACGATCATAATCTCATTAAATTACCCTTGTTGCTTATGGAAATACGGTTTGTTTGTCCAGCAGGCTGATTGACGGTTGTCTTGTGACGTCACATGCCCGCCGTCTATAGCTCGGGTTTCGATTTAAAAAAATTCAACTTACCCAACATTTTACTAACGTACGGCTCGATGTCCACATCTTGCAGATGCTGATAGGTGTGAGCGTGATACAACCTCAAAGTTGAATCGAGCCTTATAGATACCCAAACACCCTCTCCCAACCAGGCGATTTGCCGTACCTAAAGGAAAACGATTATCATAAAACCGAAAACGTGTTTGGTCGAATGTTACTCACGGGGCTCTCTCTTCTGGGATGAGCTTCCAAGGTGTAAGTGATTTTCAAATCGTGCGGCTGAAGTACGTGTATCTTATTTCGATAGCCACACCAGACCTTATTGCCTACCACAGCCAGTTGACGTACAGATTGATGGGGTAAACCAATCTGGACCAAATGATATTGAGATAAATCCCACTCGCCTTCTTGATTTCTACCGAAAACTGCAACTTGACCACAAGCTAGGGCTACCACCACCCTACCGTCAATATGTCTGAAAATTAATTATAAAAATTTTATTTATTCATTCATTTATTTATTTATTCAATATACAGCTTCCAGACAGAACAGGGTTCCGGTATGGGGAAGTAAAAAAAAAAATCATAAAATTATGTACTATAAATAATAAATTGGAGTATAATATTCATTTGATAATTTGATGAACAACATTGAACAAGCAAATATTTTTTAAAAATATGAATGGATTTGGATGATTTTATTTTTTCTGGTAGTTCATTGAGAGTTATTAATGCTGATGAAATGGGGTTATTTTTTCCTTTATTGAAATGAATCATATTTAAATGAAAGTTATTTGATATTCTGGTATCGTGGTCATGTAAATAATAATTTTTTGACAGTTTTATATTACATTTCTGAAGATTTTTTGTTGATTTATATATATACTTAGATTTTTCATAATCAATTAGATGATCCAAAGTCATATTATCTGTTACTTTATATAAATCTGCAGAAGGAGTATCCCATGGTTTTCTGAATATAACCTTTATTGCTTTGTTCATTAAACGACATATTATATGTTTTTGTTTTTTAGAGCATGTGTACCTTTACCAATTATTTTTGTAACTACGGACCAATATAATTTTGTTGATCGAGAAAAACGAAGTTTTTCGTTCAACCAGAGGCCACTTTACCAAATATTTTACTGTTTGTATAAAATAGATTGGAAACTCGTCCGTAATGGTATAAGTTATACATAGGATGGTGGCAGTAGAAAAAGTACAGTACGCGACTCGGGGATAAGGCCAATTACGTGCCCTCGCGAATCATCGCACTCGGTTAACGCCGTAAGATTTATACCTTGGAATCCAGGGTAGGTCAATGGTTCAAAGCTCAAATAAAAAAGTTGAACAAATTTGCCGATCTGCTGGTAGAAAAATTAAACGGAAAGGGGGTCTACTAACACATCCTTTAGAAGCTGCTGACGAATTCTTTACCACCCTAGAATAATGAGTCAATATCTTCACCTACTACAAAATGGCGGAACATTTAACGATTGCCTGAATATATCGACCATTAACTTCATGAAATATTAAAAATATCGACGTTTCCGTGTCCGAAAGATTCATTGACCTGCCCTGGATTCTAAGATTTTACAATTTTTACTCCTTACAGCACTCCACTATAGATCCTCGGAAATTTCGCCCTTTTCTTTCTTTCTCAGAAATGTTGAAATATTTGTGAAAAATTCACAGAAAATGCTATTCACCTTTATACGATTTTATGGCTCTATATGGCTCATTATGAAGATGTTTCAAAAGTAATTGTTTTCTCTGGAGTGAGAGAGTTGTCTAGGCACACTATTGTATTACATCTTCATAAATTATATTACTGACGAAAAAAAAAAACAGAATTGAATACTTAGTACTGAGCTTTTATCTGAAATAGATTGCACAATCATTGCAAATTCACCATTGTGTTTTTCTTACATGTTCAACAAATGCTGTTCATATCGTTTTTTTTTCAGTTTCTCCTCCATATTCAGACAACCTAATTCATGTAACTGAAGTTTTTTTTTTTGGTTCAGCCAGTCAAGGTGAAGGAAACAAATATACATTTCATTTTTAGAAAACATAGATAACACTGAAACATGATACAATGAAGTATATCTTATGAGATAAGCTAACAAAATGTATTGTATAGTTAATAACATATCTGCCATCTTTGGTTCAGTAATACTTATTGAGTTGTTCTTTCTAGATCAGCAAAGAAAAGTCAGCCAGTGAAGAAAGAAAGTCAGGAAAAAGGGAATATCTGACACTATACATTGTTGAGTTCAGAACCCAGCAAGATCATAACATCAACTCTTTGCACTATTATGATAATAAAGATGTCTTTTGGACAGAAACTGCTGAATAACTCAAAATATTTGTCACATTTTAGGGTTATTTCTATTTTTTGTTTGAAACTCACCAACCTTTTTGTACATTAGATGCATTTATTCAAATAAAATGGTTGATAAACTACCCATATATTTGATTTGAGTACAACACTCTTGTTAGTTTCTAAAAAAGTCTACTGGATTTTCTTGATGATCTGTGATCTTATTACTGGTTAATATTTTTTTATCCTTGTATATGTTCTGTTTGTGATGTATATCGGTATAACATTTTATTTAAATTTAGTTTAGTATCGTTAGATTATGATTATCTGTATCTTTAACAATTACGTGAATGTTTTTTGTAAATTAGATATATCTATTGAAATAAACTACTTCTACTATCATCATCAATTTTTCGAAAGGTATTGATTTTGAATTGAAACTGCATTATATAACACTGAACAACAGACATCATTTCCCCAAGTTGTATGGTTAATAAAAAATATATAATCATACAATTATCCTTTCCATGAAATCAACTTACACTATTGATATAACTGCATCTTTCAATTTCACAGTATGCAAGCACTGAGCCCAGTTTGCCACAGAGGAATGGACGTAAATATTTCCACAATCATCACCCATCCACATACATGGTAAAACACTAGACATTATCTCTTGGGTTTGCGTCCCTTGATCTTGCTTCTCCTGTACATTGCCGTTTTCGGCAATTTCCGGACTTCCAGACTCAGTCGCTGCTTTCGAAGAATTCGAGGCTGTATCACAAGTCGTACAAGTTTCGTCTAACTTATCTCTATTATTATTATCACATGTCTGTTCTTGTTTGGCATTTTCGAATTTTTTTAAAACATCCGGCACAGTCTGTGAGCGTTGAACGATTTGTTCAAGAGATAATTTGTCTTTTCTATTAACTACTGTTTCATCTTTTTCTACAAAGGTAACTCTACCAAACTGCAAAAAAAATATTTCTGTTAGAAGGCACAAATTTTCAATGAATTGAATGAATTATCCCATTATATCCCAATCCATGCATAAAAAGTAGTGAAAGTTCTTGTTTAAATGTTATTCGAGGAGGTGAATGGGTATTGAAATCCATATTTCTAATTTTGTCTTCCCTGAAAATGACATTTTGACACAACACATAAAACTGAAATTTCCAAAAGAATTTTCGCGAAAGGCTTGAAAAGGGAAGCAGAGTAACCATGTAACCAAAGGGAAGTTGTAGTTGAAGTAAGAATGTTGTTAATCGAGTTTTGAGAATTTCGAACAATGTTCCCAAAGAATTCAGAAAACTGCCAAAAAACCAATTCAAACTGAAATTCAAGCAGTATTTATCAAAAAAAGCATTTTATTGTGTTTTAGATTTTTATAATTGATTTTTTTTATTTATTTATACATACTTATTCGTTCCACACTGTAAAGTATTATGGAATAAAGTGATTATCATTATTATTATAAGAATACAATGCTTTTTCATTATCAGGGAAGAGAAAACCCAAAAATGGATTTCAATAGTGAAAGTCCAAATTTTCAGAGAAATGTCAAGTCATAATACAAATTATTTCTTTCTTAAAGAATATGAGAGTTACATTATATTATGTACAAATATTTACATGGGGAAAACAAAATCTAGGAACAGAAAAACTTGTGATTTTGTAATTATCATGCTGTCCTCGAATTTTATGATCAGAGTTCCATAGAGGAATGTACATACACTAGCAAATTTCATATAATAATAATTGTAACAGCTCAATTTGAATTTTACTTGAAACTGATTGAATGAATAAATTCTAAGTGAGCATATTCATTCAATTTGTCAAGCACAAAATGAAATCATCTAATTTATATGTTCGTGAAGTCAATGATTTTCATCTGCATAATACCCGTCAGAACATAGCCTTGAGATCCTGTAATTCCAAAACAAGTTTTGGGCAGAAGTCTATTCTTCATAATGGAATTAATATTTACAATTAAATTCCAAAAAACTTGAAGAAAATAAAAAGCAAAATCTTATTCAAGAAAAATTTGAAGAAATATTTATTGAATTTGATTTAAAAAAATAAAAAGGTGATATTCCTGATTCAATCATTTGTTGATGATACTAGTTAAATTTGTATTTATTATAACTCAATAACTTATTTTTTTAAGTTCAGTTTTTAATTAAGATATGTTTGTTGTATCCTTATTATAAACTGTAAGGTTTCTTGGGATAATAAAGTGTTAATAATAATAATTAACTTTATCATGTCACTGAAAAAATTGATAAAATTAATCAACTTTATTTTAGTTTTGACAATTAGGTTTCACATTGTATTGGAATCGTCGATATTCGCCTATACACTTGATAAATACATATTCTTCTAGGCTGTAAAAACAATGACACAAGAGGCAGTCTTTCAATCTTTGCTTCTTGGAGCCAAGAGGTTAGGAGAATCGTAGGCCAGTTTACCTTTACCAAATGGTACATACATATCATTTCTGTATCTGCTATTAACATTACGTTTCGATTTGTTGGAAACAAAATTTTAGTCAACATTTTTTGTATCTAACAAATCGAAGCATACTACAAAGCTACCTGACGATAAGATTTTATGCAAAAAGCATTGCTTATTACTCACCAATAGTGCTTCCTCCTGTTCCTCATGGGACCTGATACTCTGTTTAGAACTGAGTGCAGGACTACCGGCGATGTTTTGGTTCGAATTGTCATCATTCAGCAGATCTAAATTCCCCTTATTCAAATTGGCATTGTCCAAATTTTGATCGTCCACCTTTGATTCTTCCAAATGCACATTCGATTTATCCAAACAGGACGTTTCGACCTCTTCATTCTCACTAACACCGTCTTTATTTACAACGATTTCACTAGTGCATTCGATTTGGTTAACAGTTTGATGATAATCACTCGGACTAGCACCAGGTACGCTGGCGATGCACAAAATGTGGTTCGGACAAACTCCGAAGCTATTCAACAGCTCTGCGGGGTTATTAGCGTCGATTACAGTCACTATACTCGCTGACGAGGTAGTCGTGCATATCCAGACGAGGGACGACAATCGTGTTTCCAACAGAGCTCCCTCTTTTCCATTGTTCAGTTCTTGATCTAAAGCTTCTATTTCGCTTTGGGGATTTCTCGGCGAAGGAAGTTTTGGACCTTCTGAATAAAACACGCTTCCTCCAACCTAGAAAATATGTTCTATCTTGCAATCGATTAAGAGTAATGAGAGAAATTCATCAATATCGTAACGAAATCGAAATGAATCCCCTAACGCTGCCACTGAGCATCATAAAGACAAATTAACTTAATTCGACGAAGGAATCTTTACCTGAACCGACCGGCGGAGCTAGATAACGTCAGACGTGCTCAAAGCGAAGATTCGGACGTTCGAGGCGCGAACGGAATATCTAGAAAAATCTTCTCTATTCGAACAGAGTATATAAGCAATTTGTTTCATCAATAGGGCAGCATTGAGAATTGAGAATTTAGTGGAGGCTTCGTGCAGAAGTCTAGTAGAGAGTCAAAATTTTATGCAGTTCTCAGTAAGGAGTGTTGGATGTTCCAGCCATTTGAGGAGTGACTGTTGTGAAGTACAACCTGATACAAAAAAAATTCATTACATATAAGCTGTACGTCAGCTCTATCAACACAAGCATTACCGGTTCGAATCGGCTGTGGGTCAATTTTTTTTATTATTATCAATCCTCTTGTTGAAGAAACATTTCAAATTATCAAATTATTCATCATTTTGATTGAGATTATAGTTATACATAACGTTATCAATTCCAGTTTCAGATAGACCTGGCATAAAAAAATATTAGCGGATGTGCCACGAGCTTGAATAAAATTAGGAAATTTTTCTCACTTTCAGAAAATATTTCCTCGGTTGTGTTGAAAAAATTAGCAACCCGCATAAATTTCCGGGAATAATTCATGCTCTAGATAGATTATGAGTTGAAATGTCTTACTTTCGATCAATTACAAATTTTGCATATTTTTACTTCCACAAATTTTGTTTTTCTCGTAGAAATGTGACATTTCTATTTTCAGACTCATCCGGTATATTTTCTTCAATGAATATCTTTAGAAGAGATCATTTCACAATGTATCTTGATTTTCTGTGAAAATTGATAAAGGACAGTCACTGGCTATATTCAATTTTATCAATAATTATTTTACAATAATTATTTCAATTCATAAATTACATTTTATACTTTGAATTATATACTTATATATTCACCTGTAAATATTAACATTTCATTTTTATATATATGAGAATATGGATTATACCACAAGTTATTGTACTCATCGCTTTGTCAATAAGAACTAATTCTTGGACAATAAAGCACAGTTTTGAATGACTGATTGAAAAGACTCTAAGTGAAACTTTCTACTCGTATTATAACTCAACTTTCAGAATACGTCAATCCAATTTGAGTGTATCCTATGTGGAATGGTGGTTGTCCCTTGAAATTTTTCGTTAAAATCAATGGCAAAAAAGTTACAAGCAATTTTTATAAAATAAAAAATAAAATCCTTTTTCTCAAGTACAACCACTGATAATGAAATGAACGTTAATAATTGTCATAGGATATATCAGCCTCGTTGAAATGAAATAATATCACCCAGGACACCTGGGTTTTTTGCCATTTTTTTTTCGAATTAAAAATTTCAAACAAAATTTTGAAGGTCTTTATGGGGGGCCTTGGGACCCAAAAATTTTTATTCCGAAGACCATACTGTCTTCTATATATGTGAATTTTTTCAATATTTTTCAATACCAATATTTCGAGAAAAAAATAAAACGTGAAAAAGGTCATTTTTCCAAGAGAGTGGGATAATTAAAAAAATTTTGAATGATATTCAGTCCTGGGTAACATCATTCTCAGGTCAAATCGAAATGTTTTGATTAAGGGCATTTCGACTATCTTAACTAAGGATACCCTTTAACTAAATTCAGATAAATGACGCATAGTGGTCAAAAATTGACAATATATTTTTTGTTAAACATTCAATGCGACTTGACAGAAAATAGCGAGTCTCAAAATCCATCACAGACTATCAAGAATTGGATAGTCAAGAAAAAAAATCCAGGTGGCGATAAGAAGTTAGGTGACTCTTCAAGGAATATATTGAATTCCATGACTTTTCTATACAATTTTGCGATATTTTCATTTTCCCCAGCATTTGAAGGTTTCAGCAGAGTACTCCGACTCATAATATTTCGATTACTATTATTTGTGGTACTCGGTAGTGTAGTGGTAAGCACGTCCGCCTATTAAGCGGAAGACCTGAGGTCGATTCCCCGTCGGGCTACCGTGCTGGGATTCACACCTTGAACGGTAAGGCATCGTTAATCCATTGCTCGCACCAGTTTCGACTTCTGAGGGTTCAAGTTAGTCAGAGGTTTAAGGGAAAAACTATTCTCTACAAGAAATTAAGGAAGGTTATAATCACCATTAATCCGCCATCTTTGGTACAACCGCCCGTCAAATTAACGCCCGCCGCGCACCATATTCTCATTTCGGGCGTGGTTTCAGCTAACGGCCGACAATACACCGGAACGGGAACAGGCACGCCCCCGCTACTCTGCTTGCCAGACGAGCCGGTACTGACTTTACCTGGCAAACTCCAACCGTAAGCTTGCAAACGTCCGTCCTCCTTTCGAACGTGAGCCCTGACTTGACGGTACTGCTCTCTCCTCTCGAGCGCTTTCCTCATCGCCAGCTTTTCCGAACCTACAAATTCAAAAGGAATTTTATCACTTTCAACGAGTTACAGCCATCATAACTTACTATTCGTAACTACTGTCAATCTGTTCTGTTTATACCATATTCAGACCATAACGGACCTTTCGCTACTGGTACTAGCTCAGAAACATATAAAAAGGCTTCGCAAAGAACACCAACAAAAAATAAAACAATACTAGAAATTAGTAGAATATATTAAACTCAACGACCACAAATTCAACTTAAATATACATATTCACTGGTAACTACTAACAAATATCAGCATCAAGACTAGATTTGTTTCATTATGAGCCTTGACTATAAATTAATAACTAACAATCCATAAACTGATAACAATGGAGCTAAAACTAGATCAGGAAGTTATGAGATATAAAAATTGATAATTTCTTAATGAGATGATTCACGTTTTCAATTATTTCAAAACAAAACATTTGTTCGATAACCAAAATTGAAGGAACAGACAATGTCAAACAAAATTACCAAAACAATAAAATATTCTTACTATAAGCGTGATATGAGATTTCTAACTGATTTTCATGGGATTATCAAAATCAAATGGGAATATTTCCAAACTAATCCGATCAATTATTTCAAAGGAATGAAATCTTTGGCAAAGAAATGCATTGGCATATATTCCGATTCTAGAAACAAGAGGGGACAAAAACCCCATTAGACATGGATTTCTTCTCACTTGATTAATAGGACGTAGCTGAATCAGGGAGGTACTACCCTTTCTTGTGAACCTAAATATGAAAATCACTTAAATTAGATTTCAGAATCAATTACTTTTGTTTTCAATCATGAATGCTTTCCTGCAGGTTTGATCTCTGAGAGCTAATGATTATGTCAAGTTTTCTCAAACCACAAATCATAATCTCAATTTATACTAGGTGGGTAGAAATAGGCGGGCAAGTATTGTATTAATATTAGCACATTCATGTTTTTTATATATTCAATTTGATCAACAAGAATCTCTGAAGAAGCAAATTATACATTTGGCAAACAAATGCATACCTCATGTTCTTCTCATTTATAAATAGGAATTGAATATATTAGAAGATTTGTAACTTCTGCAAATGGATTATATTATTCCAAATAATTTTCACTTCAAAACTGGAGGTTTGTAAAATACAATGAGATAAAATGTAATGAAGAATTTCTTTTGAATCGATCTGGCGAAATTAGGATAAAAAGAAATTTCAAAGCAAGTAGAAGTCCTTTCATTTGTAAAGTAAATGTTTCTCAGAAGGGATGCATTTTTGGGAGAAAAACAAATTTGATCTCCAAAATAAGCCCTGGAAGTTTTTATAAACAGTTTAGTTACACCCTATATTGAATATATAGAATGAGTATTCGCAGTTCATTGTTAAAAGGTCGCATATTAAACTGGTTTCAACGAAAGCAAAAACTGTTCCCATGTACAAATTGACGCCTATTATAAATACTGCACAAAAATTAAAATCCTCAAGAAATGAACATAATCCATACAGTATCTAATAAGTAGCTCATTTCAGATTAGCTCAAGAACTTCTTAGTGACAAGAAAAACAACTCAAACGTCAGTTATCTGGGCTTCATCACTTACGTCTAAACAATGAATATCAACAATATTCATCAGTATGTTCTCATCACAAATTACGTTATCACAGATAAAAATTGACAGCAGGTACAAACAGCTGAAAAAAATCACATTTCCGTACCGATCTCGAGCTCGTTAAAGTCGTGCCCCAGCCTTGGTAAAGCCTTCACTCCGGGAGCGACGGTGTTGGTTGCCGTTTGGTATCTCAAATGGGGGACGACCATCGGCCTTTGCACTCGATCGTTGCTGCTGAAGAGATTACTAAAAAACCTCCATATGCTCTTGTTGCTGGGCTTTTCGAAAGGGGCGTCCGACTTCGAAGCTCTCAACATTTCCGTCCAACGCACCGCTTCTTGGAGTTCCATGAAACGCTCCTGAAATTACGACGTCAGTTACTTCAATTCACACACTTTGAGAAAAAAAAACGAGTCCAAAACCACCAGAATATGGCTGTAACATATGGAGAAAAGTGGGGATAACTCTGAAATAGTGCTGCTAAAAAAAATCAACCTTGATTTGAGAAAAGTTGTGTTATCTCCAGGAAAAAATATTATCACTCTTCTCTTCGTACTACAGTCAGTCAATTTTAAAATACAATACAAAAAACATACAAATAGAGACAAGTCACATTGTAAAACAAGAAACAAGACAAATTATTGATGACTATCACTTGAAATATATTCAATACATTTTCTTTTGAATGAATTTAATGAATCACAGCTCTTTATATGCAAATTATTGAATGCAGTCAGACCAGAACTAAACAAAGAGTCACAACCTGTATGCTCTTTGTTGATATTGTTACGAATCCGCTAGCGCTCTCCTAACGCCGGCCCTGACGAGATCGTAAACGCAGATGAGGAATCGCGTCGTAGCGAACGTCATTTTCCAAGAACCCGTAAATGACGCCTGTTAGTTAGTCAGAGAGTCAGTTACGAGACAAGTTTTTATTCGGAGAGTTAGTTATTCGGAAGTTCGTATTCAGAGCTAAGTGGAGCAAATTTAGTAGAGCTAAGTGGAGAGAGTTTTGTTATTGCTAAGTGCAAGTAGTCGACGTGTAGAATTTCTATACCAGAGAATTTTTAGTACAGAGAGTTTTAATACTGAGCATTGGAAAGTTATCGGAGCGATTTAAGTGATTGCGTTGTATTGTATTGTGAAAGAGAGTTATAATAAAAGAAGTTTAGTGTTGTTTGGTGTTTTAATCGACGAACCCAAGGATATCGTAACAGTGGTGTCAGAATTGAGATTTTCCAAGGAATAAATCGTAACAATATAAAAATTTCCTATTCTATTCCTAGTGGATTGTGTATGAATACTACTTGTGTAGGTTAACTGATCACTCAAATAATTCGGCAACACATTGTATTTAAGTTCATATATAAATATTAGCATATTCAGTGTTATCCTTTGTTTAGCAGAGTTAAGAGACAGTGTTTCCAACATGTATTTCACAGATGTGTGTTTAATACAACTTACATGGATCTGTTTTGAAACTTCTGTAAGATTTTCATTGCTACGAAATAGAGCAATGTACTGCAATGGTCAGAGTGGGGTGCTATTGTTGGTTTATATATTGTTGATTTTGTATATTTATAAATTAAATATTAACTAAGAAATAGTATATCAAGTATCAATATTAGTAAGAGCATTTTGCCGAAAGACAATGGCAGCGATGTCCTATTTTGCTCGCTTCAGACGGCGATGATTCAATTGTCATATTTTAGTGGTTGAATATTTCAAACCTATATTCCTGAGGCGATTTCTAGTGAATATAAATTTTTACTGAATCTAGAACGATCACTGAAAATAATTTTATCCAAACACAGTTGGGCAATCCACCGAAAATAGATATATTTATGATGATAGCATATTTTGCCCCAAATCTTGATTGTACGTACGCAGAGATCGAATGAGTGAAAGCTACGAGGTAAACATTACGTTATATGATGTATTTGAGCCCATAACAGTCCATTGGTATTCGTAAATGCCCTCATAGGTATTATTTAATTCCCTAAATTGCATATACAAGGGGTTGCATTAAGAGATATCGAAAAAAAATCGCAGTTTCTGTGCTTCTTTGTAGATTATAATATATTTTTGATAGCACATCTTTTTCAGAGGAGATCGGTATTTTCAATACTTCATTCAAGAGCCATTCCTACTTATATATTTTTTTCAGTCACGTTACAGCCATACCAACATGTAGTGCTCTTAGCCCTGCACAATTAATGCATTCTTACTTTATACTGATTACGTTCCATGAGGACTCTAGCCATTTCCACCCTGGTGAATCTCTTTCTCTGCGCCATCGGCACATCGGATTCTTCATCCGCCTCTTGTTTGGCTTCGTTCGCTTCCTTGGCTTTTCTCAATTCCTCTTCCAGTTCGGTTATTCTATCTCTCAACTTAGTCCTCGACAAATTCAGCGACAATATTTCTTCCCTCAACATGTCGATTTCTCCAGTCAACTCGTCAACTTTAACGATCAAGTCGTCTTTCACCACGTTTAGAGCATTTCTGAAATGAAGAAATACCTTGAAGAGGTGCATACACACGAGGAGATAAGTGGAAGAGTGCGAACTTTGCCTTCTGCTCTGCAGGTTCAGCTCATATGTCGAAAAATAATTATTTTTTACTGTAAATGTTAGCCGGCAACAATAAAAGCAATATTATCATCATTATTATTATAAATATACTTACTTCGTCGCCATAAGTTCGTTGTTTTCCATGATCAGGTTTTCAACTTCTTTGCCCATTCCTGAAGAGTAGAAAATCATTATATCAGTACCCGCTATTGGATTTCGCAAATGAACTTTGTAATAGTATTGTTATTACCATAGATTAAAGAAAACAGGAGATGGAACATGAATATACAAATCAATGTGCGCTTAGCCTGCCAAATATTCAGAGTTGAAGCCTAGGAGTGGGGAGCGGTACAGAGTAGTATTCAGGAAAAATATTAGTTATTTTGCCCAAAGTCGTATTTACATTGAAATGGAGATGGTTTTCCCAAATTTCATATACTTTGAATAGTTCATATAACCATAACCAGGAACATACACTTTCACAATGAATAGTTCTATACCCACGACCAGGGGCGTGCAATTACATAATGAATAGGATTCCATATAAGTCAAATAAAACTCACCTCAGGTTGAAAATTCATTTTCGAATCTACTGAAGATTTATTGGTACATTACAATTTTTCTAGGCATTGTATAATTATATGTTATAATCCTCTAGTATGCTACTGCCAGCAAATTCAAAAATATTACGAATGAAAGTAAAGAATATACACAAAATTGGATTATATACTTTATTTCATAATTCATGGTGACACTTGAAACTCCAAAGCTATTGACATTTGCACAAGACAAGTTTATTAAACACCGATCTAACACTTTTTGATTTATCAAAAGAATGCTTATTGTGATGGTGTACTCTAGTATTTATATATATTGAAGATATATAAGTTTTATCGAATAACTGAAATGGGAAGACGAAAACGTTTGTCTCCTGAAATGTACACGAAGTGATTCAAATAAATCACGACACGGCAACATATTCAATACTTGTATATTAAGGAATTTCACATTGCATGCAGGATTATTTTCATTTGAATAATTTTGCATGATCTTTCCTGCAGTTGTGCAAATGGTGATCACATCGTCAGAGGGATATACCAACGAGGCACATCTATCGCAATATATGAGATGGCTTGTGGATATCAAAACGCAATATTCGAACGATATGGAATTACCATCGCGATTTATTCCGTTGGTCTCATTCATCGGGGTATGGAAGAAAACAAATTATTGTCAACTTCGACTGTGAAACAACTACGGTCCTGGTGTCCTGGCCACTCCCATCAAAACCATACTGCACTCATAACAGACTTACTGGAATAGATGAACAGATTTCATATCCTTCTTATAATTTGAACTGAAGTAGTATCTGCATCGCTTCACAACACACCGTGACATTTTTTACCGAAAAAGTTTACGAAACACATGACATTGACACTTGATAACAAACTTTGACAAGCGTGCACATCCTTCAAATCGGTACGTTGGAGGGGATATACGATTTGATTGGCGGACCTTAGGAGTGGGAATATCAGGGGAAATTGGCAGAGTGCGCAGTTGACCATGTTCTATCTCCTGTTTTCTTTAATCTATGGTTATTACTGATCAAAAATGTTTTCAATTTTGATGAAGACGACCAACTTATAAAATAAAAAAAGACATCTATCTCAAATGGAAGAAGCGCAATGAATGATTTAGTTATTAATTAAATGAAACATTCAATGTTGGAAATGATTTTTTAACTCGATAGTCAAGGTACTCAAAAGCATTCTCAGAGAATTATTACTTTAAAAGTCTATTTTTCTATGAACGATCAAAATGTAAGGAATGATAGCCACAAGTTAATCTTTTCAAATCTTAATTGACGTTTTCAAGTAAAATAATAGTCTTATCCAGCGTTTGATTTTTACCATATCATTTCCCTTATGTATATTGTGCAAATATGGAAAACAAATATTTTTTTGAAATCAATGGGTATATTTGTGAAAGTCTATTTCTTAAAAAAACTTGCAAGTTATAAGGGGAAAGATGAAGATCAAATAAATAATGAATCAAATATTTAACAAATATAAGAAAAATAATGTAATAAGGTAAGAATCAGACTTATCACAGAAAGTAAAAATGCATAATGGCTATTCACCTATCGCAAAAAATGCTTCTTCAAAGTAACGTTGAAATTAAATTTGTATCAGGTAATTCATTACACAACACTATTCCTGTATAATAAATTGATTGCTGCCCTTATGTTTTATTTGAATTTCAATGTTGATAAATCATTTGGTCATCAATCATCAATCTGGTTGAATGACCATGTTGGTCACTATTGATATTAAAGTTGAGATCAGAATGTTTTATTTTCAACTAAATTAATGAACGTGCACAGTTAATAATTTCAAGTGGTAGTCCATTGGAAATGAAATTAGACAAAATCTTTAGAATAGAATTATACAGGTGAGAATAAGTTTAAAAAACAACTTCTCAAGATATGGAAAATACAAGAATATAAGTATATAAATAGAAAAATCATTCTCATAATTTTTTCAAAATAGTCTCTTAAATGTACTAAAAGCGTAGAAAACTACTCACCATAAAAGTTATCGTTGACTGTCCAAAGCAAGGTTAGATGAAACAAAAAACTGTTAGTAAGTGGAATTGTTTTGCATCTACACTTATGATAAAGGTACGTATTCAGGGAATCAAGGAAAACAAATCAAAGAATATATGTTAAAAACAAGCACAGGGGAAACAAGCTGCGGTAATTTATAATAATTAATAGCAGTATTCACAAACTTTTTTCAGTTAAAAGCAAGGAAAATGAAATTCTAAAAATAAGGCTATATAGGTTATAATTATTAAATGATGCATTAATAAAATATTAATAATGGAATATAATGATCAGAGTCAAAAGGGTATAGAGAGGGCTAATTACGACCAAAACCTATCAATAGGAAAGGCTTATATTTTAGTCTAATAAGAAATTATTCATTTTACTGATCAACTTGGTTGAAAATAGTAATGAGGTAAAAACAAACTCATTATTTATCATTTTGAATGGTAACAGAAACATTTCAGCAGGATTCACATCTTTTCTCTCAGTATCGTTGAATTCATCACTAGATTTTTTTAAATATTGAAGAATGTAATAAAATGTGTGAACCTTTTTGCTTCTAGTTCTCTTGTTTTCCAAGAAAGCACGAGGGTCTTTTTAATTTTAAATATTCATCAATATCACAAATTCAAAATATTAAGCAAACAATCTCAAAATTTTTCAAATTATGAATTAACGAAATTTTTTGCATACTGTTTGAACGTCATTATTTTGTGGCGGATAAATATTTGTTCCGTAGTTTTCTAGGTTTCTAACCTACCACAATTCTCATTTTTTCAGTTTTTTTCAGAAACTACGGAACATTTTTTTTTCCATAATTACTTGGAAGCTAATGCAATGAAGAAGTATAAATAGAGTACAGATAAAATCATCGAATGTTGTCATCGCTGTGTTGAATAACTCGTCGATAAACCACATCTGCCTTTTCACATTTTCTAACCTATGAATACTCCTCTTGAAAATACTACTTCCTGAATCTTGAAAATAATATTCTACATATTCATTCAGAAGAACATATTGTCTGTCAACGAAGGTAAAGAAATAATTCAGATGTACACCAAAAAGATGAAGCTGTGAGAGGGGGAAAGCTTTTTTCGCCCCACCGCACTTAAGACTCATCGGGCCCATTGTGCTTCCTTCTTTATCTGATGATTCACATCTTCGACAGCCCCAAACCCGTGGAGGCTATCCAACGACGACTACAAAAAATATTCTTCCCTTTTTAGAATATGCCTCTATCCTCGTTCTTCTACTGGATGTTATCGAAGAACCCCACACTATTCTTATGGATAATGAGTAGAGAGTGCTATATGTGTTACTTTTCTATGTGGTCGTAGGAAAACAATTTTTTCCATATGGTGCATCTTTCAGCAGACACTGATGTCTGCTAAATGCGTGAAAGGCTGTAACTCTCCCGATTTGCACTTCATAAACATTAAAAAAATATATATTTGCTGTGTAGAAATCCGTGCAAAATTTCTATAACCGTCTTTTGTTCTATAACGTATATATCTCTAAAGTATATAGTAGTCGTAGCTGCATGCACAATACTAAATATTTTATAGGGAACATGCAAAAAAATTGATGATTAGATACCTGAAGAAGCATATTCTCCTGGATGAACCCAACCTCCTGAAAAAAAAGCAAGTAGTATAGTGGAAAGTGAACCATTTCTTTCGATGGAAAAATATAGCTTAGAGAGGCTGAAAGCCGTGGTTAGCTATTTCTTGAGAATTTTTTTTATCTTTTGTCGAGATTTATACATACTATTTTTTTCACAATCATTCGAAACAATTTCATAAAATTAACAAGAACTGGATATTTGCAAGATTAATTTCAATATATTTTGTGTTTCAAGCAAGCTTCAGAAATAGAGATTGAAAATATAATAATGTCAGTACATATATGCACATTTTGATTTCTTTCTAATGAATGTGTTTGGACTATCAAGAGGATTGCTGCATGTCGGTAATGTTTGTATTACTCACTGATTTATTAGCAATATATTCAACAAAAGAATGGACTGGCCCTGATGAGCAATATTGTGACATGCTATGCAGGAAAGTGGCTGATGAAAAGGTAATGTTTTATTTTTGAGGTTACAAATAAGCACATTTTGGACTGATTTTCAATAAATCAATTTTTATGCGTTTTGGGGATCAAAAATGCCTTTTTGATACCTGAAACTGATTCTAGGGATTGAAGTTGCACTTTTTGAATGAGCGTTGAATTATTTTCTATCACTACAGTTGAGATGCTTGCAAATATCTTAACAGAGACGATTTTTTCAAGGATTTTTTAACATATCCTTCCGCTACAGCGCAGCGTATCATTTATTTTGTTGATTGCCATAGCGACGCACGTTGTACACCAAAACTCTCATTATGATTAGAGTGCTAATAAATGCGTTTTTTTTTAAACATATTTCTTTTCCTTTTACTTTTCCTAAAGCGCATAAAATAGTGTTTACACCACTTGCTTCAAGGTCGGGCAACTAACTTTTCGCTTCGGGATAGAAAGTATGAGTTTAATCCCTTGGTGTATAATATACTATTATATAAATACAGCAAATGAAAATTTAATAATCACCTGTGATATCACTGGCATCCTCGTCACCATCGTCCTGTAAAAAAATGCAAATTACTTTTGCACATATCATTATTTCAAATTACTTGGTTATACCGATAATATAATATCTACTATTCAGTCATCATTTTAAAAATTACTTGAATTGAAAGGCAAGTAAGAACGGTTAAAATCGAAAAATTGGAGTGATATTTTTGGGAGGTTCCAAAATCAGGTCTTACGTGATAACTCAGTTCTTGGTACAGCGTATTTGCACTTCTTTGTTCTTTTTTCGTATTGATTCTACTGTTGTTATTTTGCGGTGGAGACTGTGGAGTTATGGGGGAGGTAACAACGCTTTTATTTTCCAAATTCAAGGAATCTGTCGTTTGCCCTCGTTCCACCTTTTGAACGCCATCTCTCATATTATCGAATTCACTGTGCAAACTGTAAATCAAACAAGGAATTATATGATATTTTAACATCAGTTCACGTTACGTCTGTTGCCGGAAAAAACTGTGTTGTTGCTGACTACATAATATGATATACCAATGTCGAATACATAAGCAGAATTTTTCATCATTTCTAGTTCTTAGGTGTCTTATATCTACATTCAAAACATAAAAAGCAAAAATTAATACATGAGTTCTGAAAAACTTTTGTGATTTGTAAACCCAGGTTTCCTGTTAGAATTTTACTAACAATGGGTTTACAGAACCGCGACACGTGTTTTCTTGGAAAATATATGAAAACAGTTCCAAATTTGTTGGCAGAGAATAAAGTTCACATTTTTTATCAACACAAATGTGCCACTTGCGATCGTTGTTTTGCATTTCTTTTAAAGACTAAGGAGCTCGTACTAAGATTATTCATTCAACTTTGAACTGCGATCAAGTGGGAATTCAAGATAAGAGATACACCCTCTGGCAAAAACTTTTGAACAATGTCAAAGTATTGTCAAAGTGGTGCTTATTAGTTAAAGTCTTGGTCGAAGTGGCGCTGCCATACTATTTTGAAAGTTTGGAATATGATTAAAATTATTACGAATGCTTATCAAGCACAATTCATGGATAACGTTCACCTAAATAGGGAAAACATACTGAAAGCTGTAATAATCGCTCACAAGATTTTACTGGAATTTCAAAGTCCTAACTCTAATGTATTATATAAATATTCCCTATTTATAAACTGTAGTTTCTTGGGAATAAATAACTGTCATTATTATTATTATTATTAATCAGCAATGGTTGTCACAGTGGTGCAGATAAGTTGAAGTATTATTTTAATGTGGCGCTGCGATCTCAATTTGAAATCCCAATAGGCATCTTAGCATATTTACTTACAGGATGCAAAACTTCAGATACAGAGTGAAATAAGTCTGTTATCAACAAATAAATGAGTATAAATGATAAAAATCAAAGCCACTTGACCCAGGAAACACGATGACGTTAATGTTACGTCCACAAATAGTGATTTTTCGTCGGTGACGTCAAGTACCCTAAATATGACCAATTAATAACGTCATAAAAATGATCAATTAATAACGTGACTTGAATGTCGTTTATTTCACGTTTTAAATTCGTCAGTAAAGAAAAGTATACTCATATGAGCTCTATGAAAATGTTGACTATTTGAAAAAAGAGCACCAAGTGAACACTATCAACCACAAATCTTACGGCAACAGACAGAAAATTGTGTAATTCGTTTTCAGTCACCTTGGTGAAGAATGGGTGCTGCTGATGGGAGAAGCCGGCACACTCTCAACATTTTCGGGGTTCGCCAGCGATTCAAACCCGAACGAAATGGGCCCGGAACTTCTCCCCATATTGATCCTGTTGGAGTTCAATCTGCCAGAGTCGACCCTCTCGTTGACCAACTGCTGGCCAGAATGCAACAACTTCGTTCTTTCCATATAATCGACATGCGTTTTGAACAAATCCGTGTATCGCTCGTGCAGTTTTTGATATTCTTTTTTGAGTTCTGCTTCTCTCTCCTCCAACCTGCCAGCGTGTTCCAAGGAATTTTTGTATTTGATCTCCTGCATTCGCGCGTTACTCTCGTAAGCTTCGAGGCGGCTGGCATATTCTTTCCGCTCTCCTGAGGATAAAAATAACAAATGGGCTCGGATGCGATTCCGATATTACATACAAGCAGCAATACACTCAAGAGACTACTGTCGATTTCAAGTTTATTCGGTATAGGAAAGGTGGCGCCACAGAAAACGGAAATAAATAAATAAATTGTTTTAGTGAAGAGTGAAGATACCGAATCGCAAACTTCTATGATGGTGTTATGAGCTGTATTTTATTCGGAAAGTGGATGGGGACCAAATGTTTCCACGAAAAAATGAACGGAAAATTCATAGATTTTTCCAAGAATAACCAACTAACTTTCCATACTTGGATAAAGTGAATCGAACGACTAAACTATGAAAATATCTCTCGGAATCAAATTTACAACTCTATTTTGTACCTGAATTGTATTTTTTGGATTTTACAACGCCATGTACTGAAGGAGAGCTAAAACATTACAGAAAACTATACATATACCTGTCGTTAAACATGGATGTGACTATATAATATAACCGATGTATATAGAAAAAATTATAAAAATAAAAACATGACTATATATAACTAAGAATCACAGAGATCACATAAAAATGAGTATTAGAATATTACTAGACGCTAAATGGGTTTTAGATGAAAAGGCGAATTGTTCGCTTGAGCTGTTTTGTAAATCAACCCAGAATGAAATGCGATAAAAAATACGTGAATGAAAAATCTCTGGGCACGTTGTTTGACAAAAATATAAGTAATAAGGTTCAGAGCCTCAAAGAGATAAAAATATCATTTACAAGTTGGTGGACTCGATTTTCAGACCATATAAGTTTAGATAATACCAAACTCCTTGAAAAACCATAATCATAGCGAAAACAACTGAAACGGAATGTACTACCAGTTTTTGAGAATTTCAAGCGTTTTTTTGAAATTCCTAATCGTGTAACGTCTGCATTCACCAGGCAATATATTACAGAGTTATAAGAGAAAGTAAGAGTAAATAGCGCAGAGTTATGTTTAGGAATAACCAAGACAAAGGCATTACGAGTTTTGAGGTAGTTATCTTGGGAGAAACTAACCAATCTATTGGACAAATTATCTGTTTTTTGAGGCTTGGAATTTGTGTGTGTTAATGAGAAGAAGCAATGTCCGTAGTTTCTCAAGTCGTAACCATCCTGAGTTCTCCAACTTTCTACTGATGTGATCGAATTTCTGTATACCATAGGAAAATCTCGAACACGAGTTTTGTATTCTTTGAAGACGAAGAGAGTTATTTTGAGTAAGTGCAGGGCCGTAAATGCAATCGCAGTATGATAGTTTAGATTATCAAAGTTTTAGTCTGACTTTGAGATGAGTAGAAATAATGTCTCTGAGAATATTATGAGAAGTATATTGAGAAAAAATTAAGCTTTAATTTGATATGGAAAACTTAGTCAGTGTTGCAAAAAGCGGCACATTTGTGCAGTTTGGAGCACATTTTAACTCAGATGAGCACGGTGGCAACACTTTCCACAAATAGCAGCCCTTCTCTTGATTTGGATTAACAGAAAAAAAATGAAACAAATTCGGAGCTAGGTTTGTTTTCCTTCCGACAAGAATGTCTCTCACATTGTTTGTTGTCACTGTCCATTCTTTAGATACAAAAATATTACTGACAATATTTCACTTATTTATGGATTAATATAGCTCAACAAATTATTTTTACCATTTATTTGTGAGAGGTATATTTGAGTTAATCTTTCATTTTTTATAATGATAAAAACTTATGAAAAAATGTATTTTTTTGTGAAATCATGTTCAGTAGATGTTTATTTATAATTATTTTCCCATTAAGTTTTATTTTCCCTATTCCCTAATTTTTTCTCTTCTCCGAACAACAATAATCGAATCATTAGTCAAATATCGATGCATGTGGATCTACAGTATTCTAGCGACTACTAATAACAAATAGGAAAATCATTTCAACATTCACCCCAATCTTACTTGCTATTCATAGCGTATTCGCAGTCATCTACTTTGGCACAGAACGAAATGCGGCACCTTTTCATGGTCCAGAGCACCTTATAAATCTACTGTTCCGCATATTAGATATAATTCAACGTTCGAGATATTCACCAGGGGAGTAGTTGTTTTCTAACAGATGTTAGCTTATGAATCCACTGTGTGGGTAGTTGAGACTGGTTTGAACATATCGCTCAAAGTTGATTAGCGGCAGTGTTCAATTTCCTATGCTCATCGACTATGTCGTGGAATAAACTGCATTATTTTAAAACATTGTTTTGTTACAGTGAGCTCTGTTCAAAACTGTTTCAAATATTAAACAGAAAAACATCAAACATGAAATTTTTTTCGAAATTTCGAGATTTTTTGTGGTTTTTGTAGTAGGCACTTTTACCAATTTTAATCCAAATTCAAAAAAATACTTCACGTTATCAATTTCTTTACCACATTTGAAAAAAAGTATCACAGAAGGGATGCGTTTTTCAGCTCATGTTTTTGTTGTAAGGTCTCATACTGACCTCAAAAACACGACCTAATTGACAAATGGTATCAACACCCTATATAAACAAAACGTGTTTGAAATATCAAATTCACTATCGAAAGTTTGAAGTGTGAAATACCACATGAATTGAAATGAAGCCCCAAACATTAAAATTTTTCAAGGAGCTGATGTAGACATTGCACATCTAATTATACTTCCAGGAATTCCAGAATTCCATCTAACCTTTAACATCAACTAGAAATATCTCCACATGAAATGCAATGCTGAAGTCAATGACACAGAATTCATCTCATAGGGTGATGGAACAGTTCTTTAAATCAATAATAACAACTTTTGTCAATGGAAAAAACTGACTGGATTCAGTAGTTTTCGGTTCATCATTGTCCAGATTCCGAATCTGTTTATTATCAGAAAAGTTAGAAGTGAACAATGTTTCAAAAATGTGTCGTCCGATAGAGAAGAGAAAAAAAATTTACTGCACCACCAGATTCGAATAATTATATCATATCATAACTGCAAACAATATGAACGGAATTGATACATAATTAAACCACCAAATCTTCATTAAAGCCATATTGTTTGAGATTTTTTTTTAATGTGTTGCGTAAATGTTGCGGGATAATTTTGAAAAAAAATTGCTTTCCGTTTGAATTAAATATTTGTCAATTATTAAAATTGAAATGATGTGATAAAAGGCTTATTTTTAAAATGTCATTCCCTTATAACTCTATTAATGGCAAACCAATTTTGAAGTTATTCTGAACATTTCAAAACAACGTGAATCCTGTGTGGTCGGGTTCCTCGTGAGAGCGAAATACTTATCAGAAGTTAGTCTAACATACAAACTCATATACTTAATTAATATTTACTTTGGTTGAACTCCAGTCACTGAGCCTACATTTAATGAAAAATGTCAGTTTTCTGTACTCGCTATTAGTGAAAATCTGTGATTTTTATTTGTGGAATATTGATTTTCATCAAGTCTCAGCCAGTTCAATTCGAGGTGATGTTAAATAAGCTTAATAGGTGTCAATTTTTTTCGTCAATTTTGTGGTATCAAACATAAAGTAATTTTTATACAAGTGACATTTCGCAAAAAATATCACAGTTTCCTGTACGATTCTTACTGAAAATGGGTTTACAAAACCTCGACAGCATTTCGCTATACAATAGTTTCCTTAAGCCGGATGAAAAAATTACTATCCTATAATACAATATTTAAATCATCCTAGGTCGTCATTTGACATGCAGTTCATTGGTCCTATTGAAGTTTGGGCCACAAGTAACTGGTTAATTGCACAGGGTGATTATTTCTAGGAATGGGCTAGATTTAATCAATTGAACGGGAACATATTCAAGAACGGTGAGTTATTCAATTCAATCTGATCATTCAATAAATATTCCGAACTTTTCCCTCTATTTATTTTCGAACTTTTAAGGAGGTTGAGTTTTCATAATCAGTTGTTTTTTTCATTTTGAAAATGTGTTCTATGTTCTTTCATACGTGTGCTGAATTGTTTTCCCACATAACCTATATTCAGCATCGGACATGACAGGCGACACTTGAGTTTTCAATTCATATATATATATATATATATATATATATATATATATATATATATATATATATATATATATATATATATATATATATATATATATATATATATATATATATATATATATATATATATATATATATATATATACCGTGTGTCACAGACTCATGGTACACCCCCGTTTTCTCCTTTGTTTTTCTAGCTATATTTTTGAGATTCGGAACATCGAATAAGCTCACTGAACAGCATTTCTCGACATATCTGAAAGAAAAAAACAACTTCCAATTTTTCCGGAAATGACATCAACTTTCGATTCTTGAATGGGACACCCTGTATATTGTTACATGATCGGCTAGGGATGATCATGAGGAATCCAACGATACCAGGTTTGATGATGTTATCTCCAATGACTGCGGAGATATCGCCATTTATATTATCCATAAGCGCAACGAGTAGGAGAGAGAAACTTTACTGGCGGGTCAATCCAATTCTCTCTCCCACTCATTGAGCTTATGGATAATATAAATGGCGATATCTCCGCAGTCATTGGAGATAACATCATCAAACCTGGTATCGTTGGATTCCTCATGATCATCCCTAGCCGATCATGTAACAATATACAGGGTGTCCCATTCAAGAATCGAAAGTTGATGTCATTTCCGGAAAAATTGGAAGTTGTTTTTTTCTTTCAGATATGTCGAGAAATGCTGTTCAGTGAGCTTATTCGATGTTCCGAATCTCAAAAATATAGCTAGAAAAACAAAGGAGAAAACGGGGGTGTACCATGAGTCTGTGACACACGGTATATATATATATATATATATACGGGCCACCGTGCTGGGTAATCGCACGTTAAAAGGTAAGGCCTCGTTGATCCATTGCTCGCACAAATTTCGACTTTTGAGGGTTGACGTTCGTCAGCTGGTTAACGAAAACGAACAATTTGAACAAAATTTGAACAATATATATATATATATAAGTCAATCTGTCTAGGTGATTCTTCGCAGACATACTAGTTCACTTCGATGGAGCATCGTAGAAGGGTCGGAGACTTGTCTCTCTTCTATAGATATTTTCACGGTCGGTGCTCTGCTGAATTGTTATTAATTGTTCCACCCTACACTATCCACTATCTACACGGATGACTCGACGAGTACAGACTTCCCACCCCTTTGTTGTGAGTTTGGAGAACTGTCGAACCTCTTTTGCTCAGGGATCTTTTTTCAATAGAACAGCTGAGCTTTGGAACTCCTTACCGAGAGGTTTTTCCTGTGGCTTACAAACTTCAAAAATTCAAAGTGAATGTTAATTCGTATCTCCTGTCCCTTGATTCACGCCGTGTTCTTTGAACATCACAGGGCCCTTTCGTGTAAATCTGCATAGAAAAAAATAATGCATACTTTTGCATACACCAACTCAAGGGCTTGACTATAAAATTTCTTCTTCAATAATGAGTCTCGCAATTGACCATCATAGCCATTGACAGTCGCAATCTGGTTGACATTCAACAGTACAGTATTTGTATCATAGTATTGAATGCGGACACCTTATGCTGATAGGGTGACAAGAAGAATTGTGAATGATAATTCCGTGTTGCCTGGTTTGCAATATACCTTCAAAGCATGTTTGTGGTTTCTCCTTGTTATAGTCAAATCCAAAAAGTCAACTGCACTATTTTCTTTCATCTCCATAGTCCCCAACATAGGTAACAACAATCAGCGACTATGTACTTTGGATCTTAGTTACTTAAGCAGGAAACAGACAGAAAACATTATTTTCCAAGTATTATATAATAGAGACAAAAATGGATTGGATCATCCGATATTTTATATGGGTCAAATGGGAGATCATTCAACACATGTAAAAAAGAACATAGAACTATTTTTCAAAATGGAAAAACAAACTCACATTATGCATCCCACCTTGTTACAGTGGGTCACGAGTTCAACCATGATTTCATAATAAGACATTTTGATGATGAAGGTTGTAAACTTAATCTTCTCTCTAAACTCTAGAATACAGTCAGGTAGTTAGATTTTTAGGAATGACCCTTGATCAAAAGCTAACATGGGAGGCACATATCGACAGTTTATGTCTAAAAGTTGGAAGTGCAAACTTTGCAATTCGGAATCTGAGAGATACTGTCTCTACAGAAGTTATAAAACTCATGTATTTTGGACTGGTACAATCAAGGCTACAGTATGGATTGATTTTCTGGGTTAACTCTGCATATACTGACCGCATTTTCAAGGTTCAGAAAAGAGTCATTCGCTGCATGGACAAGGCTCGCCCACTGGATTCTTGTAAACCACTATTTAAAAAATACAACATCTTACCATTACCATGTCTCTACATACTACAGCTTGTTCTATTTATCTATGATAATAAACAACTATTTCCTAAAAATTCAGATATTCATAAATATGCTACACGAGGTGAAGATACTTTATACCACCCCTATTCTCGCTTGAGTGTTAGTCAGAATTCTCCAAAATATCTAGGTATCAAATGCTCCAATAAGATAAAATCGCTGATGGGGATCAATAATAGTAGATATGTATTAAGAAACGAAGTATATAGGATCTTGTTAGATAGTTGCTTCTACAGTATGGATGAATTTCTTTCTTTCAGTGCGTAGAATCGTTTTTAAACTGTTTTTTGTTCTTTGACTAGTCCAATAAGTTTTCTCATGTGTTCAATTTTGTAATTGTGTATGTGTGAAAATTTTAGTGATGAATAAATTATCTATCTTGAAAGTTTGGAAATTAATAGAGGTGAAACTTCAGAATATTCATTGAATGATCAGATTGAATTAAATTTGTTGAATATGTTCTGGCCCAATTGATTAAATCAGAATTAGAATCAGGGTTGGGCTCATTAAAATCAAGTGATTAAAATCATGATTTAAATCGCTTGATTTTTTTAAATTAAAATCATGATTTGAATCAATTTTTGTTTTTTTATTCAGAACCAGATAACAACATAATATAAAAATTTTCTCGAAAATCAAAAAGAGTATCTGCTTTTAGCAAAAGCAACAAAAAAGAAGTACATAATTCCAAATTCTTCAACTAAACTTAACACCTGAATTTTATTACTGTATATTTTCAGTCTATTCATTTTCGTTATACAACTTGAACAAAAACACGAGTTTTCCTTCTTTTTCTATGCTTAATCTGTTTCTAATATCCCAGTGTACAACTAGCGAAATGCGTGAAATTGTTGGGCAACGTCAATTTATAGGTTGAGAAGGAAAATAAGCCTCGACAGGAATATTCTTGCAAAAGGCACAAAAAACGCGTTCGTGTTCGTGCCTCATTCGGCACTATATAGCGAGTGTATAGGACAGAAGGAAAACAAATCGCGACAAGAATTTTCTTGCAAGAAGCGCGACAAATGCGTTGTCAGAAGTTTTTGAGCCGCAAATTCTATTAAAATTTTTAGACTTATACATTAAAATAATCAACAATAATTTCAAAGAATCAAAATGTTCAAATTTTATATTCAAATTTATGATTTTGGTGTTTTTAATAAAAATCAAATTTTGACCCACCCTGCCTAGAAATAATAGCCCTATGCGATCAACCAGTAATTTGTGATCCAAGCATTACTGGGACCGATGTCATTTTAGTCATTCTACTTGAGGAAGCTACTGTAGAGCGAAATATGTATCGCGATTTTGTAAACCCATTTTTAGTAAGAATCATACGGGAAACTGATATTTTTGGTTAAATAAGGATTTTCATCAAGATTTGACCATTTCAATCCAGATTCTGAAAACATTTTTACATAAGTAGTAATTGTCTGATAATCATTTAGGCATATTGATTATTCACTAAAGCAATAAAGATACAAAATAATTTGAGATTCTGTTTGGTTTTATATCTCAACAATTATATTAGAACAAATTCTTGTTGGATATTCATGAAATTCGTGGTTCAAATATCTGGTGTTCTGAATATAAAAAATGACATAACTACTGCTCTTCGGGCTTGAAGGCCGTCGTTTTTTGGAATTTCTTCCTGACGTTTCGCTAACGCGAGTGGCCAGCTTCTTCAGAGGCTTATTCATCGGAGTCATCGGAGATGATTCCAAAGAACGACGGCCTTCAAGCCCGAAGAGCAGTAGTTATACTAATAACCTCGGCCGCGAAAGCCTTAACCATTTTGTCATAAAAAATGACATCTAATATTATTTATGATCTAACTACCTTTCATTGAACTTTTCAGCGCATAATACTGTAGAACTACTATATTACTGAAAAGTAATATGACATCAAATATTTCTACAGAAGAGCAATAGGAAGATTCATGGAATAATTTATAAATTTATAAAATAATTATATGCTCTCTGAACTCTTTGAGTGTACTCTGATCATTGGTAAAAATAAACATTTATCAGTTGATTACTTAATTTTAATTATACTGAGTAATGAAGTATCAGTTAATTCATTCCAAAACAAAAACAAATTTGCGTATTGAAGGCACATTGAAACATTCAAATTACTGTTATCCATTCTCTGGACAAGTTTTTAAAATGGCCCAAAACAAGAAGACAGAACTTTGTTCTTCAATGTGAAGTAATGATTACAGCAGATAGTTGAAGTAGGTTAACAGACATAAGAATTAATTATCTTTGGAAAGTAAATAAACGCATATCACTAACCTTGAATAACTTAGATAATTAGGGATATTCAAATAAGGAAATTGCTGCAATAATTTAACAATGAATGATAAATATATGAAATGAAAATTGAGCTTTTCACATTAAAGCAATTCAATATTAGTTTGATATAATTCATCAACAAGTACACATCCAAACTAGGAAAATTATGAGGACATAGATATGTTCTCACCTTCTGCGATATCTTCATATTCTAACAATTTTTGTTCAGATGTTTTTCTAGCTCCTTTTTCCCTTTCATATTGGGTAACAAGTTGTTCATTGTCTTCACGGAGCAATTCCAGTTCAACATCATGTTCCTTAAATTCAGACAGTCAACTCCTGTTTAAAGGCTCAAAATAATAAAAAGTTCACCTGGTTTTGTTGATAGGCTGCATCTAGACATTCTAGCACATTCACAAGTAGTGGCATCAGGGTTTTAACAACATCCTCATCATATCTTGCTATCATCCTTTCAAATTCTTGATAAATACTACCTGCAAGAGACTGAACTTTTTCCGACATGACAACATGAGAATCTTCATGCGTTCCATATACAGTCTCAGCTCCGAGTCCGAGACTGCCACCAGAATCTTCCAAATTCATAATTTCGTTATTTATTTAGGAAAGAGGAACCTACTTTTGGAATAAATGTATTGCCTTAAACCTCACATGATAATCAAATCAATAACGTTTACTGGATAAGCTTAGCAGAATTTTGAGCTCATTATTTTTTATTTCAATTATAAATTTTCCTTGGCAGATTTACTCCTATTTTCCAACACCCACTACTTTTCACAAAAATTCGTCACATCACTTTGACAGTAATTTGACAAGTGACAAGGAAAGACAAATCTGACAAAGGCTTCGTTCAGCGGTGCACAACCGTTGAGAATAATCACTAAACGTGTTGAGCCGCTGCTCAACGGTTTCGAGTGATCAATGGTGCAGCGGTCCGTTCAGCCGAACACGTTGGCACATCACTCAACGGTTGTGCACCGCTGAACGAAGTCAAATAGATGTTTTCATTGATGAACCAGTGCATGATTGCAGCTTTCTTTTTGGGAGTTTCAAGCCCCGGGGCAGCTAATTTTAGCTTTACCATTGGTTGAAAAATGACATGTGTCAAATTCCACCAATAGTAAAGCTAGAATTAAGAGCCCCGGGGCTTGAAACACTCAAAAAGAAAGCAGCAATTAAGTGTAACTCCGTCTTTTATTAGTTAAAACGTCAATAAAAGATAAAAAGACTTTGAGCACAAGTCCGCGTTGTACTGAGTTCTAGATTTGCCGAAGAATAACAATAATGAAAGCGGATCTGGATTCATTTTGATATCCTTCTTGTGGTGTATTGCTTTCTCTGCTTTATTCACACCATAGATGTCTGAAACCAGAACGATATCCCGCTGTCGAAAATTTTTTCATTTTTATGTCAACCGTTTGAGAAATATAATCTCAATCGGGAACGACTCATATTTCAGCGGCTCGTTTTGCATTGAAAATATTACATCACTGTAGCGATGACATTAAACATTGTTACAGGGAGGATGGCCCGATTCACCAATTTTATTATCCTGTCAGTGACGTCATCGCGATGCCTTACATTAAGCGAAACGCATTAACGAAGTGGCAAGTGAAAAATCAAGTCTGAAAGTAGAACGATTCAAACTGAGCTTATTCAAATCACTCCAAACTTCATAATGGCTCAACTTCGTCACGAAATAGAAACATGAATTCGGAAGGTATCCTGGTGACGTCAGTTGACGGGATAACATTGTAGAGTAGGGAACTGGTCATCCTCTTCAAAATGTTTAATGTCCTTGGTATAGTAGTACGGGGCCCTATTCTTGAATCATTCGTAGGTCATCGTATACGCTGTTGCTAAACTGCGAGATATCTGATTGGTCTGTGCTTAGCAACAACCTATACGTTTCGCCAATGAGTGATTCAAGAATAGGGCTCCAGGGGCCTTTATTCTTGAATCACACGTTCTTTCAACGTATTTGTTGATATTGGGCAGAGACCAAACATATCTGTCGCAGCATAGCAATAGCGTATTCGCAGAACTGCAAGTGATTCAAGAATAGGGCCCCAGTGTCATAGACATTGACCGAGTCTAACAGCTCACAAAGCTTAAAGTCACTGCATAATATTTGACAGTTTTTCATAGTGGAATGTTCAATTTTGTGAAGTGGTCATAGACATTGGCCGCGTCTAACAGCATACAGTGATTGAAGCCGCTTAACAAAATTCCACATTTCACCACGGGAAAACTATCAAATTTTGTGCAGCGGCTATAGGCTGGATTCAGACAGCCTTACACGAATACAAATTATCGTTTCGTAAAATGATGATGATATGTCTAGATCTATCTATGTAGAATACAAAAATATCAGTTTGGTGTTAGGGTAATTGATCTCTAGGAAAAGTTTCCAATCCAAAGGTTCCAATCTAAGCGTTTACCCTTCGATAAAATTTTTGAAAACGGATTTGCCAAGTCAAATACTCCTTTTATTTTGAATTCCTATTCTAGAGTAAGACTGGGCTGCAATTCTTGAGTTATACGGATTTCATTTTCATACGAATAGACTGACGTAGAGATATATGGACTGAAGAATTGCAACACAACACAAAGTCGTATACGGGATTCATTTCAAGAATTGCAGCCCTGGATTCAGACAGATCCGAAATCCGATCGTACGACGATCCGATAGCTTTCTGATTGGTTTAAATTCAGATTCAGACCAATCAGGAAGCTATCGGATCGTAGTACGATCGGATTTCGGATCTGTCTGAATCCAGCCTGACAGGTGATAGTGTAACCACAACATCACAGGGCTGCAATTCTTGAAATGAATCCGTATACGACTTTGTGTTGTTTCGCATTCCAACACAGCTAGTCCATATCGCTCTACGTCACTCTTTTCGAATGAAATAGATCCGCATGACTCAAGAATTGCAGCCCAGACAACTGTCAGCCGTTCCGTATATCATCAAATTTTCGTTCAACCGAGCAGTCACCACTACACCATCATTCGTAAATAAGTTACCAGTCCGGTTAAGCAGACACAGAAACGGAACGCGGCTATATTTTGCTTCATGTTTACCAACCTCGATGCCCCTAATAATTCCCCCTTGCTTCAGGTACCTCTCGCTTATTCACTCGTCCTATGTCGTAACCCCTCCTATAGGAGAGTTTAGCATAAGGTCACGACCCCTACCGGGAAATATATGAACCTCTTTGTCAAGGAGAGTTAGGTAAGTTAGGTTATGTTTTCCTGCATGAACTTTTGACATGCTTTGTCAACATGACAAACAAAACTGACAGTTGCGTGACAAATGTAAACAACACAACAACAAGTCCTTGACAAAGCCGCCATTTTCCTAGCGATAGTGGCGGCACCATCGGTCGATTTACTCGCCTATATTCGAACGCTGGGCCCAGGTATTTAAAAGTAAAGCCGATTTGGCATTTGGCGGCCATTTTGTATCTCATCTATGTGAGGTGATACGTAATGTTAGAAGTATTATAAATTTATCATTTTTATATTACTTCAATATATATACAAAGAAAATAAAAAATGAGTGATATTAAATCATTTTTACATCAGTTTTGCCAAAAAAATAAAGTAGAACCAACTTTCGAAGTTAGGCCAACCGGTAAGTTTAATATGTGTTCCAAGTGTTTTGATTAAAAGGGGATTATTTTTAAGGTCCGAAACACCGTCAGAGATTTCTGTGTGAAGTTCGCGTAGATGGCTACAATTACGTTGGAGCTGGAAATTCAACAAATAAAAAAGACGCCCAAAGCAATGCTTCCAAGGATTTCGTATCTTTTCTCGTAAGACAAGGCCTTGTAAGTCAAAAAGATGTTCCTATCGATATTGACGCTGCTCCAACAGCACCAGCTATTCATCGTAAGAACTGTAAAAACTGCTTTTATCACATAGTACTAAAACAATTCTCTTATAGATGGACCTCAAGAAAACATTTCTAGCGGTCCACAGCATTCCGTTTTTGGTCAAGGTATGGGACCATCCAGTTATGGAGAAGCTTACCGCCCCAGAGGTAGGGATGATAGTGATTGGCATCACATGGACCGAGCACAAGAACAGAAGCGAATGGAAGAAGCTGAAGATTTGGATGTTAATGCACAGATTCACGGAAATTGGACTGTAGAAAATGCCAAGTCAAAACTACATCAATTTATGCAGTCTAATAAAATTCATGGTGATTACAAGTATACCCAAGTTGGCCCTGATCACTCCAGGTATGTTTTAAGAGAAACCATCAAGGCAGTATATATGATGACCTAATAACATTTTTCAACCAGTTATTAACTCAATTTGCTGAATCTGACCAAAACGAATTCACCAATGTCTAAATTGATAGAAACAAATCAGGATGCATTCTCCTGTTTGTAACAAATAATTCTTTAGATGGCCTCCAAAAAATTTTAATTTTCCATTTGTTCCCTTGTCTCAGTACAAGTACCTATAAGAATCGCAGTTATAATTAATAAATTGATAATACTTCAATTGAATTTATCTAGATAATCATTAACATCTCTTATTTTGGTCTTGCTAGTATGGGAAAAGCTGATAAGTTTATTTATACATGCACAAGACATGTACACATTTATTATTTTGGAATGAAGTCATTTTTCAGAGAGAACTTTGCCACTGCCTTTTCTATGAAAAGATGTAGGTATATTATCCAATTCACATTTCCTATAAGAAATTCAAGGAACTATATTTCAAGTTGAACTTTGAGAAAAACAACTGTTTAGATATAGGTATAAAGACATTTCAAAAGAGTTGATATTTTGCTGATAGTTAATTATTATTTCCGTTGAAACAAATTACTATACTTTCCGTCAGTTTTTTTCAAAACATTCAAAGAATACTGGGATCATGACATGAATATTTTCATTTTAGTCATTGATATATACTACAAAATCAAAAATAACTGGTATTGAGTAAATCCATATTTTTTCCTGATATTGATGCAGCCCTGACATTTTAAGCTTACTCCTAAAGTGGGTAGATGTTTTGACCACTTAGCAGTAAGCTGTTTATTTTCATTTTCTTCTGTTGATGCAACTTGCAAAAAAAATGAGATACCATTGAATTGGTTCTTTGGCAACTTGAATTTTTTGCAATTTGTTGGTTATATTTCGGCACATGATTGGTATTAGAACTAGACCAAGAGCAGTAAAATTTAAGTGAATGCATTATTGTGTTTATAGAATGTTTGTAATACCATTCTATAGATATACATAATGCTGAATGTGGAAATTCAAGGTACTTCTGGGGAAGATGTATTTTGAAAACCATCTTCAGAAATAATAATTTTTTTGTTATAAAATAACTCATGTATAGCAATACTTTGAACTTGTGTTATCATCAATAAGATAGAATTTTCCTTTTTTTGAATCCTGAACACAGTCCTAGTGAGATGTCAAATTGCTTCACCTAAAAAAAAAAGGTTCATCATTTCGAAGAATACAGAAATACTCGAATCATAATGACCCTTGTTTTTTAAAATATCCATGCTTTGAGGTACTCGAGTGTGTTGATTAGAGTATGGGTATTGGTGTAAACACATTTTAAGGAAAGAAACATGAGTTGTTTTTTTAAAATCATGTGATGTAGACAAAGATTGCCATGTTTATACCAGGGATATTGATTGGTCAATTATTAATTGCTCTTGGTTTATGTTTTAATACAGATTCTATGCCAAACGAGTGAATGTTGAATTACTCCTGAATGTAAGTACAGATAAGAGTCAGTTTTGAAACTCTTCTTATATGATATTGTTTTTTAGGACTTTTGTCGCTGAGATGAGTTTTTATGTGAAACAATTGGGACGAACCATTCATGGACGTGATACTGGATCGAACAAGCAGACCGCTAGTAAAAGTTGTGCTCTGTCAATTGTCAGACAACTTTTCCATCTTGGCGTTATAGAAGCATTTTCAGGTGAATTTTCAATGTTTTTTCAATGACTTTCATTCAGGGGACTACCATAGGCATGACAATTCGTATAAAAAATGATCTACCAAAAAGTTAGCTCAACTGACATATTTATCATTTATTTGTTCACAGCTAACCACTAAATTAGAATGAGTACCAATAAGTACTCTTCATGATAAAATAACATGTGAAGTAATCTCATTCATAGATCTTAATATAAAAATATATGATCTGGTTTTCAAAGAACCAAATATATCGTGGGCAAAAGTGTCCCTCCAAACATTTCTCTACTAGATTAAAACTAGGATATGATATATATAACTTAATTTATTGTGAAACAATCAACAGTAACATCCTACCAACATATGTGGTCTACATATGTGAAATGAATGATAATACATTAGAATCAAAAGAATACATTGAGAAGATTTCAAGTGAAATGAATTGAACAGTTTTCATAGAGATATTGGTGTTTCGATTCTTACCGTTGCACATAAACGAATTTCATGACGCTCCCACAAATGTGAATATTGTCAGTTGTCTATGTAGTTTGGAATGTTTCTCAATTTAGCTTCATTAGTTAGAATCAGGGATGTTATGGACATGATATTTTGGATCTGGAGTGCGAATAGAGGCACACAAATATGCACTGTGAAAAGTTAATTTTGCTTGTTCAACAGAGGAAGTATCTAAGGGACCAACGAAAAGTAACTTATTGATTGGAAAAATAACTTTTGAGGTTGAGAGATCAATTAAAGAAGTCAGTACACCGGATAATTCACTAGAGCAAATTTTCATAATTTTGTTGGGAGATTTCATCGATCCGGGTGGAGTTTTTCAATCTGTTAATCATTTGTGCGAGTTCTCGCTCAGTAATTGGAGACATAAAGAAGCTTGAGTTTATCTTATCTCATTATATGTTTGTCGTAGGAACCCTGAAGAAGGAAAGGAACGCGGCCTCGGAGATGAAGCCGTTCCAAGTTCGAATCTCCCCGCAGCTGAAATCCCAAATCGCAGACACTCTGGCCGAGCTGAACGTCGCTCCGACGCCTGTTACGCAGGCGAACGTCGAGAACGGCGAGAAGCAACCAGTGTCGCTACTGAGCAGTCACGTGCTCGACGACTTCCATCCGGCTAAACCGACGGCCGCCGGCGTCGTGACGTGGTCGCCGCCGCAGCCGAACTGGAACTGCTGGACGGGGTGCAACATCGACGAGGGGTACTTGGCTACGGCCACGTTGGAGGGTCTCAGCGAGCAGATGCTGCGCGAGGCGAAGGAGAGGGCGGCCAACGATTCGGCGTTGAAGCAGAGCGCGCAGGAAAGGCAGACGCTGCCCGTGTTCAATATGAAGGGCGCCATCATGGAGGCGATCAACGAGCATCCGGTCATCATTATCAGGGGAAATACGGGATGTGGTGAGTACGATGGGATGGATATAGTTATCTCGAATATTTCCCTCATATATAAAATGTCCCATAAGAGCAATGCAATTATCGAAAACTCACAACGGTAATTGCATTGTATCAAGTCACCATAACAACACATTTGAAACCGTATCGCTAGACGTCAGTAAACAACACAAATAAATATCAGACAGACTTCAAAAATAGAAAAACATTTCGTATTTAGGTGAGTACTCCATACAATCTATAGAGGACAGTATAAATGAACAAAAAATAACATTTCCTCGAGAATTTCTTTATTCGTGAAATATTCCAGTGAATCACATTCGTGCATAAAAATGACCAGATAATTTTGCATTTAAGCGTGATATCTTATACAAATTGCATTCGGTTATTTTCATATTTTGTAAAAGAGCCCTCGTCCTTCGGACTCGGGCACTTTCGCCAAAATATGAAAATGAACTTGCAATTTTTAGATATCACGCTTTCTTGCAAAATTATCGGTAATTTTTATGCACTCGTGCAATTATAACCGAAAACATACAACTGCGTTCGTTCAAAATATTCTATTAGATTCCAAAATGGAAACTTATATTTTAGGGAATTTTTGGGTTTGTCAAGTAAATAATACTCCAAACAACACTGAACTTCTTTTATTAACCTCACTTTAAAATATAACTACTGCTCTCGCTTATAAATCGCTTACAAACACTTAAGAATTTTCAGCTAACTTGAACATCCAACGCTTTTACTAATACACTGCCTGTACAACTTCGGCTCTCCACTCAGCTCTGGATTCTTCAATCTCAATAATACAAACTCTTCTAGAAACTGCCGCTTCCATGAATTTCCTCCTTATTTATAGTCTGTTGGGATATGAAGAACAGACTTATCCATTCGCGCCTCGACACAAGAATCGAGAATTTCTACGCTATTCGGGACTCGTTCTGTTGTTCCGCAGGCAAACATTCCCTTCGTCGACCCCTCATATTAATCTGATAATTCACGACCAACAGGCCCGGCGCTAGGAGATTTCGTAACAATATATTCATCTGTAGTAGAATTTTCACAAATTGCCTTAATTTGGAAAAAATGTTCAGCTATTGAGAAAACATCTGATTTTTTGTTTTCTCTTTAATATATTCAAAACCTCAATACCTAATTTCGGTTTGGGGGACAGCTCGCTCTACAAACCGAATTGAAACCATTAAAAACTTCACAGAACAAAATTATCCATTGAATATCTAAACTCAAAACTCAACAGAAAATTTATATAAACAAAGAAAACTTTCAGATGTTTCTTCATTATACACGTTTAAAATATTTATAATTATTCACTTATTCAAAGATAAATTCAAACATTCCAATTTAATGTTAAAAATAAAAAAAACAATCACTCAACAAGATTCTCGAAAAATTCAACTTTGGTGAAAATTGAAACAATTATAGGACAACAATCTGTATATCACAATTAAACTTAACAATGAGTTTCCGAACTCCTTGAAAAAATATAGAAAACTTTATTTCAATTTAAAGAATTACTTATCAATGAAAAGATTTCTATTCTATTATTTTTTCTTCTGTGACATCAGTTCAATTTGCTCTTCTGTAAGCCTGTGAATGTTTCTTAGGAAATAAACCGTTAATAAGATACAAAGTTCTTATATTCATGGAAAAATGCATAGTTGACTTGTCGATAATGAAGGAAAATAATGGTTCTCGGTATTTAATATATTTTTTTTTTATAAAATTGTAGTTGGGAATAGGATATGGCTTTTGGAATGATGAGTTGTTGAAACTTGGATTTTTCTTGCATGAACTATATGCCAGCAATCACAAGTTTTGTTAACTGCTCAAGTTATCTGAGAGTCCAAAGGACTTGGTTTTATCAGGTGAAAATGAATTTCTTATTATATTCTGCTCTGCATATATACAAATGAATAGATGTAATCCTATTTCAAGAATCTAAGATTTTAGAGCAAATAAATTTGTTGCATGAAAATTTGTCATTTACAATAGGATCATAAAGGGTGTTACAAACATTAATATTTGTAACTATTCAATGTGTTAAGATACTTGAATTTGGAGACGAAACAATGTTTTTTTATAATTATTGCTTACTGAAAAAAATGAATTCAATTTACTCAAAATGAAAATTTATTCAATTACTTCGTAAAACAAGAATCTTGAGAAATAATTTCTTTCTCTTTCTTCCTATTCAGGTAAAACCACTCAAGTGTGTCAGTTTATCCTCGAAGATTACATCATGTCAGGCCAGGGAGCTTGGTGTAACATTTGTGTTACTCAGCCAAGAAGAATCTCAGCAGTTTCCGTATCTGAACGTGTCGCCAGCGAAAAGTGCGAGGAACTGGGTCAAAGCGTCGGTTATTCCGTACGTTTCGAATCTGCTCTTCCGAGGCCTTACGGCTCCATCATGTTTTGTACCGTCGGAGTTCTGTTGAAAAAACTCGAAAACGGTCTGAGAGGCGTAAGCCACGTTATAGTTGACGAAATTCACGAGAGAGACGTCAACAGCGATTTCATAATGGTCGTTTTGAGGGACATGATCCACACTTATCCGGATTTGAGAGTCATCCTCATGTCCGCCACGATCGACACGACCTTGTTTTCGAAATATTTCAACAATTGTCCCGTGATCGAGATTCCCGGCAGAGCTTTTCCCGTGAAACAGTACTTCCTGGAGGACGCCATTGAACTGACGAAGTTCGTTCCCCCGCTGGACAGCAGGAAACGCAAAAGCAAAGGAAAAGACGACGATGACGACGAAGGTGGTGCCGGTGTGGACGAACCTGATGAAAATTTGAACAAGGTACGTTTACATCTAATTGGAAGTTGTAATAAAATACATTCAGAAATGTAACTACCACCATCCTGCGCAATATTCCAAAGCTTGGAGTCGAGTGTCAACTTAAGGCACTGATTATGGTGATTTGTATCTAACTGTGAAACTACTGTATCAGACTTTCATCAAGGCGTCTGCATTTAACTTTTACTAACAAAAAATTTCCTCATGAGCATATTTTAATTGAATAATGGCTGAGGGTTATGATTCCTCAATAATATATATAATAAGGTGTCACGTCGCGTGGCGTACTATTATACTTACGAGAAGACAACTTTTTTCCTGGACTAACAAAGATATTTAACAACTAGGTCTTGTGTGCGAATTACATCTTACTTGTCGCTGCCAAGTAGCAGAAGCACCGTGCAACCCAAATGGTATTGTTTTTATTGGATTAGGTCACTTTTGAATATTTTGTTGAGAGCATAGTTAGGGGCCGTTCATAAAATACGTCACACTAAAATCAGCTTTTTTTGACCCCCCCCCCCAATTGTCACGCTGTGTCACACTTTTTGTGACCCTCCCTAGAAATATTTCGTCACAAAAACTAAGACCCTGCTGAGTATGATTAATTCTAAATGATAGTACACAAATTCTGAAAATTAAAAATATTTAATCATTATAAAATTTAAATAAATTAATAAATATCTTTCACAACGAACATATAAATAATATTCCTGTTATTCAGAAGTCCAATTGAAAATTCATTCGCAAAGATGGAGTCACTATAGATTTGATTAAAAAATCTGACGAGTTTAGGAATTCGTTAGATGTTGCACATGTAGATTTCTACCAAAATCTACTGAAGATTTCTTTCATACCAAAATTTTTCAATTTTTGTCAGAAATCTACTAAAAAAGTAGATTTCTACCAAAAGTGGTCACGCTGGCTAGCGCTCATGTCAAAAAATAATAAACGGCGTATACGCCGTATACCCCCCCGTCACCCCTTGTCACATCTTGTCACCTCAGCCAGACCCCTCCCCTCCCCTTGTATGCGAAGGTATCTTATAAACGGCCCCTTAGTCAATCATACGGAAATACCATTCGAAGGGATGGATACAACGGATAGGTGGCATAAGTGAATTCCTTTCCAAGTCGTCTTTTTTTACATCTTGGTTTGAGAACGTCGTAGCTTGCATCACAAATCTTGATTACTTTCTTATGCCATGATTCCTCAATAAGACGGAAATTAATGTATCAATTATATTTCGAAGGTTATTTTAATGCTTTAGTTATCATTTCCTGTATAAACTTCTATCCTCAACTCTGTGTTGAAGTTTCATTATCTTTCTTTCAACATTTCAGTCAAACTGACAACTCTGCCCCTATTTATCCTTTCAGAGGAGAAAACTTTGTCATGCAGTGCATTGTCAAAGGAACGGAAATATCGACATCATAGTGTAGATGGCTTAATGAGAATGTTTCAAACCCTTTTGACATTGACCAAAAATCCCATTTATCTATAAACAATAGTAAGTAGGTACATTGAATTTGGTCAAGAGGCAGTAACTATTTAGAGAAAGAAAATCCGTCTTGTTGGCGATTCTTTGCTGAAGGGCTTTCTCCCTTCGTTGGAGCATGGTAGAAGGGTCGGAGACTTGTCTCTCTCTTCTGTATATACTTTCACTGTCGGTGCTCTTTTGAATTGTCATCGATCGATCCACCCTGAACTTTTGAACTCTTCACCAAAGGATATCCTTTTTTAGTCTTACAAACTTGAAAAATTTGAGGTTAATATCAATTTGTATTTACTGTCCCTTGATTCACGCGGTGTTCTTTGAACATTTTAACATTTCCTTTCATGTCAATCTGTATATACATATATAAAAATATTCATTAGACTATGGTCAGTGTTGACAGAAACATCATGTATAGGTGTATGGGACTCTCGCAGCATACAATTTTTCTGTAATCTTCACAAAATCTCGACTTACCATACTTTTTCAACCTATTTGATATTTGATGCTGTGAATAATGTTCAGATGAAACATTTTTTATCCGTAAAACTCCAATGATCCGTGGTCGGTATTCTCTCTAACTAGATATTTTTTGATGGGTCTCTATTTTATACAATTTTATAGAATCCCCTCTTATCTTTGTGATTTATTCTTTAACGTTATAATTTTTCTTCATGAATTTTTTTCAACTATGTGATCAGAACATGCATTCATTCCGTAGGTTGTTACTGGCAGCTACTCTGAAACGACGAAGAACGTGATGGCACGTTTGAACGAGAAAGAAATCAGCTTCGAACTCCTAGAAGCCCTTCTCGACTACATCAAAGCCCAATCGATCCCGGGCGCCGTGTTGGTCTTCCTTCCCGGTTGGAATCTCATCTTCGCCATGATGAAGCACTTGCAGAATCACCCGGTATATGGAGGCACTCAGTTCTGCATCATGCCGTTGCATTCCCAAATCCCGAGAGAAGACCAGAGGAAAGTGTTCCAACCGGTGCCCGATCACGTCACCAAAGTCATTTTGGCTACGAACATCGCCGAAACTTCCATCACGATCAACGACGTGGTGTTCGTGATCGACAGCTGCAAAGCCAAGATGAAGATGTTCACGTCGCACAACAACATGACGAGCTACGCCACCGTATGGGCTTCCCGCACCAACCTGGAGCAGAGGAAGGGTCGAGCGGGTCGCGTGAGGCCCGGCATATGCTTCCACCTTTGCTCGAAGGCGAGATACGACAAACTGGACGAACACATGACGCCGGAAATGTTCCGAACTCCGCTCCACGAATTGGCGCTGAGCATCAAGTTGCTCAGGCTGGGGTCCATCGGGCACTTTTTGAGTAAAGCCATCGAACCTCCGCCGCTGGACGCCGTCATCGAAGCCGAAGTGTTGCTCAGGGAGATGAAGTGTTTGGATCAGAACGACGAACTGACCCCTCTCGGTCGCATACTCGCGAAGTTGCCCATCGAGCCGAGGTTGGGCAAAATGATGGTGTTGGGGAATATATTCATGTGCGGAGGGCCTTTGGCTACGATGGCCGCTAATTCGTCGACGTTCCCGGAAATCTTCGCTTTGGAGATGGGACAGAGGCGGCTGAGCTATCACCAGAGAGCTTTGGCCGGAGACAGGCATTCCGATCACGTCGCCATGCTAACAGCTTTTGAGGTGAGTTTTTGATTAGTGATTTTCACAGAGTTTTATATGGACTAGGATCTAATGCAAAAGTGTGTTTGGCTACTTGACATGTGAACTCTTTTTATTCAAATTGTTTTTGTGAATATTTGTGCTTTTACATTTTTTATATTTCGGGATATTTTTAAGCATGATTCATAACAATTTTTTTAACAAGCCTTGTCAACAAGGAATAATTTTTCTTGTACAAAAAAGTATATATCACTCTAACGAGATTAGCATCTTCAGGAGAAGAAACTGATCTATTTTCCTGAAGATGCTTAGACTTTCGATTGCCATGTCGGAAACCACCTCTATGCCAAACTTCAGTGTAATTAGTCGTAAGCCATTTTCCATAAGGAAATTGCGGGGTCTTTTGTATTGGTTCAGATAGTGACAAGGGAATTACAAAAAGCCCTGCACTTTATCAGTCTCTACAATGCAATGGCACCATTTTCACACAGCTATTTAATTTGTTTTTCAGCTATGGGACCATGCCAGGCAGGGAGGCGAAGAAGCCGAAATTAGATTCTGCGAGTTCAAAGGGATCAGCTTGCCTACTATGAGAGTAACGTGGGAGGCGAAGCACCAGCTCCAGCAGATCTTGAATAACGTTGGTTTCCCCGAAGAGACGATGGCTCCACTGCCGATGGAAACGGTCGGACCCGATCCCAGGTTGGATGTGGTAATGGCCCTCATGTGCTACGGCTTGTATCCGAACGTGTGTTATCACAAGGAAAAGAGAAAGGTAATTTTTAATTGAATAGGATGGCGACTGTCAGGGTGGTGCAAAATCTGATTTTTATTAAAAAAATCAAAAATCATTGATTTTTTTTTTAAATCTCGATTTATTTGATTTTTTGATTTTTTAAATTTGAATATAAGGTTTGAACATTTTGATTCTTTGAAATTATTGTTGATTATTTTAATGTATAAGCCTAAAAATTTTAATACAATTTGCGGCTCAAAAAGTTGTGACAACGCATTTGTCGCGCTTCTTGCAAGAAAATTCTTGTCGCGATTTGTTTTCCTTCTGTCCTATACACTCGCTATACAGTGTCGAGTGAGGCACGAACACGAACGCGTTTGTTGTGCTTTTTGCAAGAATATTCCTGTCGAGGCTTGTTTTCCTTTTCAATCTATAAATTGACGTTGCCCAACAATTTCACGCATTTCGCTAGTTGTACACTCGGATATTAGAAACAGATTAGGCACAGAAAAAGGAGGAAAACTCGCGTTTTGTTTAAATTGTATAACGAAAATGAATAGACTGAAAATATATACAGTAATAAAATTTAGGTGTTACATTTAGTTTAAGAATTTGGAATTATGTACTTCTTTTTTGTTGTTTTTGCTAAAAGCAGATACTCCTTCTGATATTCCAGAAAAATTTTATATTATGTTATCTGGTTCTGAGTAAAAAAAAAACAAAAATTGATTTAAACCATGATTTTAATCAGCCCAACCCTGGCGATTGTTGAATATGATTTCGATTGGCGAGAATTTGGTCGAAATGTTGAAGACGACCAATTTCTCGAACGTTTCGAAACCTTATTGGTTCATCTTCAGGACCTTACATTGTCCTGAAGATGAAACAATGAAGTTTCGATACGTCGACAATTAAAAAAAATGTTTTCTTCAACATCACCAAATTCCTGCCAACTTACAATCAAAAAATTTTTTTAATGATAATAGTTATAAAATCCATTATGGTAATGCTATACAATATCGCGGAATATTCAAATAAATAAATAGTTTTCTCTAATTCTCGTATTGTTTCGATAGGTATTGACGACGGAAAGCAAGGCTGCCCTGATTCACAAAACCTCCGTGAACTGCAGCAATCAAGATCAAGGATTCCCGTACCCGTTCTTCGTGTTCGGCGAAAAAATCAGAACGAGGGCCGTTTCCTGCAAGCAGATGTCGATGGTGACGCCGCTTCATCTATTGCTGTTCGGCTCCAGGAAGGTCGATTGGGTGGACGGAGTCGTCAGATTAGACAATTGGATAAATTTGGAGATGGATCCGGAGGTTGCATCGATGATCGTCGCTCTGAGGCCGGCTCTCGAAAGTCTTGTTATCAGAGCTTCGAAGGAGCCTGAGCAGATTTTGGAAATGGGGCCCATCGATCTGAAGGTAAACTATTTTTTCGTTTTTAGTTGACAGTGTGGCAACGTGAACTATCAGAATAAATCGCAGGGTATGCTGCCATTAGTTGAAGACAGGATGCATAAAAAACCTGGTAGGTTGACTTATACCTGAAAAATAGTATGTTCAAATTCTTGCATTCTTGGTTTTGAACAATTTTAACTGAAGAAATCCCTTTGAGAGATCGCCAACAGAGACGCACTTCCATTCCATTATTTTGAATTATTGATTCTGCTACTTTTTTTCACTAGGAACCAGGGTGGGGCAAAATCTAATTTTTATTAAAAAAATCAAAAATCATTGATTTTAAAAAAAAAATCACGATTTATTTGATTTTTTGATTTTTTAAATTTGAATATAAAATTTGAACATTTTGATTCTTCGAAATTATTGTTGATTATTTTATTGTATAAGTCCAAAAATTTTTCATAGAATTTGTGGCTCAAAAACTTGTGACAACGCATTTTTCGCGCTTCTTGCAAAAAGATTCTTGTCGCGATTTGTTTTCCTTCTGTCCTCTATACTCGCTATACAGTTCCGAGTGAGGCACGAACACGAACGCGTTTTTTGTGCCTTTTGCAAGAATATTCCTGTCGAGGCTTGTTTTCCTTCTCAACCTATAAATTGACGTTGTCCAACAATTTCACGCATTTCGCTAGTTGTACACTCGGATATTAGAAACAGATTAGGCATAGAAAAGGGAAGAAAACTCGTGTTTTTGTTTAAATTGTATAAGGAAAATGAATACACTGAAAATATACAGAAATGAAATTTAGGTGTTACGTTTAATTTAAGAAATTGGAATTATGTACTTCTCTTTTGTTATTTTTGCTAAAAGCAGATACTCCCTTTGATCTTCGAGAAAGCTTTTATATTATGTTATTATCTGGTTCTGAATGAAAAAAAAATTGATTCAAATCATTTTAATTTTAAAAATCAAGCGATTTAAATCATGATTTTAATCGTGATTTTAATCACTTGATTTTAATCAGACCAACCCTGCTAGGAACTAACAACCATTGTCACTTATGCTGAAAAAAAATTACCAAGGAAATTCTGGAAAACAACCAGTAAATCACATTTAACTACTTCTACCCAAGTAAGTTGAGAAAGGTCATTCAAGGTGAAGTTTGTTTTCATCATCTTCAGAATAATCTCGCGTTCTATTATCAGTTGACATCAATTTTGATTCTGGGATTTTCAAAACAATCTATTTTCGAAATAGGTGTTGAAACACTAAGAAATAATTTACCTGGGGTAGCTAGCTGACTTAGGGAGGAATTCCAAAAAACGACGGCCTTCAAACCCGAACAAGAGTATTGATACTTTATGAATTATGGAAAATATTAGATTCGGCACTATTAACATCACAAACAATGCAAAGTGCTTCATTATATAAGTTACTAGAGGTGAAAAAATTCATTAAACTATAGCAATAGTAACGATAAAAACGTGGGTAGTGAGTGCAACGTGAAATGAACTGAACAAAACTTGATGGAATAGAATTGTAGAGTTTATCGGAACATTAGTACACAAATTCTGTGTACTAATGATTCTACGGGCGAACGAAAGATCCCGCCAGAGTTCAGCCAATGAGACCGTTGCTATCGAAATTCACTCGTGATTGGAACTGCAGCTTTGAAAAATCGCATCATCACCTACCGTCAATTCGATTTCTCAGATCGAGAGATAAGCATATCAGCCAACGCATCAAGATTTTTATGCATGTTAGTTGAACATGAGTTCAGTGAAATGAATTTTTTATTTTCCAGGTTGTGTCTACGATAAAAGAGCTGTGCAGACTACACGCCGGAAGCTTCGAGATCGAACGAGCAAAGAGTAGCATACTCTCATCGAATAGGCCGCCCCGCGGACATTCCATTGGAGGCTTCAGCGGCCCTCCGCCCAAGTTCTTCAGGGGAGGACGAGGAGGGGGCGGCCCTCGCGGTGGATACAATAACGGTGGCGGTGGATACGGTGGTGGGGGATACAACGGAGGTGGAGGAGGATATGGGGGCGGATTCAGAGGAGGCCGAGGCGGTTTCGGCGGTAGAGGCCGTGGATATGGAGACGGCGGCGGTTTTGGCGGTAGAGGCGGTGGATATGGTGACGGCGGTGGTTACAGGGGAGGCAGAGGAGGGGGATTCAGAGGGGGTTATTAGTGGTTGATACTATTCATTTCCATTGTTTACTATTAGGGTACTAGAGTTAAATAATATGCATTTAAGTTTGTGTGATACGTTGATACTGAGCGTAGGTAATGACTAGGTAATTATTTATGTCAGTATATTTTAAGTTCGTGATTAAAGTGAAAACAAATTATTTTTTTGGCTTTTTTTGTGTCACAACCATCTTATGCATATTAATCCACATAAGAGTAAGAGTAAATCCAAGTATTTTGAACAGTTGAAATAATACTTGACAATGATGGGAATTGGCACCAAATATTTGAAAAAACATTTGACATAGTCGATGGCCATACATGAAGATTGGAGTTAAATCAAATCATTTTTCGAACAACAGAATTTCAATATTTGAAAAAAATCCACTTTTTTTGGGGTCTCATGCTACCACAATCTGAAAAAAAGAATTGAACTATTTTTGAATTATCGCAGCAACTTATCGGGGTAGATTGAAAATCTGCCCTTCAACACTTGTGTAGATTATTTGTTAGTTTTTCAGATTGTGATAAGAACTCAAAAAATTGCACCGCTATGCTTACAAAATTTTAACAAAAAAAATCGATATTAAGCTGCGTTCTCATGCACCCAATCAACCGAAGTTTTATTGGCGCGAATACAAACACCCAAACCTAAGAACTTCTATGAATCAGATAAACCTGCTGGATCATCGAATATATGAGGAATCATCCTTCGAGACAGTTTTTTATATTAAATTCAAACACAGCGTACAATTTATTGAAACTTCTAATTTGACAAAAAATAATGCGAAATGTGTCAAATTATTCTGAGCCAGCTAAATTGTGGTTCAAGTGAACCGAGATCATTTGTCAAGTAAAAACGATTCGCTTGGCTAATGTTGAGAACCTGAGCAGAGTTCAGATTTCACTTGAACCACAGTTAACTTCATTGTCAACAATTGGCTCAAAAGGGACAATTTATACATGTCTGTCTTTAGTCCTTAATCCTTGGATGACAGTTAGTTTCATACTCTATTTAAAGGAATCAGGTGGTTATTGATTATATGCAGTCTGAATAACATTTTAAGATTGAATGGGAGACTGAAAGAGACTTAGATCTTCAAATGCTCCTACATAGACGTCTAAAATCAAGTTTGTTGTCAAATGAAATAAGGACCAAGATTAAAACAGATATGTGTAAATAAGGCACTATAAAAGATGAGTATTATCATCCGCCATTTTGTGTCCTGTCAAAACAAGGGAAGCATATGTTAAGGTACATTTTTGTGTACTTTTTTAATCAGATTTTGGCCATCAATCTCCATTACAGTAATAAATTAGCATGATATCATTATAATCGTTAGTCAATCTTGCCCATAAAAACTCAAAAGTATCGTATTTTTGTATCTTATAAAATTTTGTTGAGTCAACTTTTTTCATTGAAAAATATCACACAGAAATATAATTTAAATGAAAAAATTATTGACAAACAAACAACGTTTTGTTTGTTTATAATTTAACAACCTTAATAAACGTAGAATGCAGCAACAACATGAATATTTGCTTCACATAAACGGGAATGCGCTGATGGTTTTCAATTTCCGCCTCGTCGCATATTATGCAGCCATTTGATGTATCGTTTGTCCTTTAAACTTGAAAATCGGTACATGCAAAATCCTTGTTCTGTTCTGTTCTTGCAGTTGTTAGCCGAACAGCACGTCATTTTCAGAGTTTATTTGGAAATATCGCTTAATCGATCCACACATACATTTGGAGCTGTAATGATAATTTTTTGTAAGTCACAAACAATATGGTCTCAATGTTTGAAAAAAATTGTTACGAATTGTATATAATCAGCCATAAATTATAAATTCCAATGTTTATATACAACATATTATCTTATTTGTAGGTAAATTTGTTAAATCCAAAATTGAGGTTAAAAGTTATGATTGCGTCGGAAATTCAAAGAAAACTTCCATTCTGGAATGAGCTGAGGTATTTTCAGCTTAAGTTGAATTCAGTTTTATTCTAATGAGGGATTTGATCCAGAATTTCGGTTGAATTCACGCAATTTTATGCTATACACCGCGGGCACATCTGACAGACGACAGTAAATGACAGTTGTCAATCCAGCCTGCTGGACACACAAACTTGATTTACCTATGCTGAGTGTGTGTTTATGTCATATTTTAAAATCGTTTTTCTCAATAATGCCTCAATTTTGTGCGATTGTGCAATGTGGAAGTAGAAGCAGCAGAGATAATGTTTCATTCCATCGATTCCCTTCCATTTTCGACAATAAAAAAAAGGTTAATCCTCTTGCTGAAAAGAGACGTCAATTGTGGATTCAGGCAACTAGAAGAGAAGATTTGACTTCTGATAAGTTGAAATGGGCAACAGTGTGTTCAAAACATTTTGTAGGAGGTATTCTCAAAGAATCTAGGAAACATATGCAGCATAATTTTCAAATTTTTTTCTGTTTAGGAAAACCAAGTGCACTCAAAGATGTTGATAACATAGACTGGATACCGAATCAATTACTTGGCTACAAAACAAATATAAATGCAGTTCTAAGCATCCAGAGATTGGAACGTAGGAAGCAGCGTGATGATAATAAGATTGTTAGTATTCCAGTTGATATAGATGAAGTTGAGGATCTAATTGATGATTCTTTGTGTGAGGCCTCTAATAATATAGCTGTTCAAAACTTAAATGTTATTGATGAGCAAAATCAAGCTCCGAGTGATATGAATGAACCAGTTGAAGAAGTGGAACGTGCACAAAACTCTGGTGAACACCTACGTCCAGATATTGATTATGAGTTGCAAAATTGTTATCGTGAAATCCATCATCTCCGGGAAACTCTGCAGACTCATTCATTCTCAATGGAAAGTTTGAAGCATAATCCCTCTAAATGCCTTTTCTATACAGGATTACCATATGAAAAGATGGTTGTGGTGTATAATTTTGTAGAGCCTTATATAACACACCCTAAATCTGTTCTTTCGAAATTTCAACTGTTCATCATTTTCACCATGAAGTTACGATTGAATTTTCTCTTCACTGATATGGGACATAGGTTTAATGTAGATCGTAGAACAATAAGTAGAATATTTTATACAATGCTGCATATTATGTATGTTAGGTTGAAATTTTTAATTGTGTGGCCAGAGAGGGACACACTGAAAAAAAATATACCCAGATGTTTTAAAGAATACTTTGGAGGTAAAGTAACAATCATCATTGATTGTTTTGAAATTTTTACAGAAACGCCCAAAAACAAGCAAGCTGCATCACAACATTTCAGTAGTTACAAACATCACAACACGATAAAGTTTTTAATAGGAATATCTCCACAAGGATCGATTATGTTCATTTCAGAGGCATTTGCAGGTCGCTGTAGTGATAAATTTGTGACTGAAAATTGTGGTATTCTTGATCATCTTCAACCTGGTGATTGTATACTTGCTGACAGAGGATTTCTAATCCAGGATGAAGTAAAACTACACTTGGCAGAAGTAATAATTCCAGCATTCATGAAAAATAAGAAGCAACTCAATCCCATGGAAGTAGAAGAAACTAGAAGACTTGCAAATGTTAGAATACATGTAGAGCGTGTTATTGGTTCCATAAGAAGCAAATACAAAATAACATCTTCAACTTTACCCATGCATGTGATCAAGGCCAAGCAGAATAATATTCCTGTGATCGATAAAATTTTGACAGTTTGCTCTGCATTCATAAATATATGTCCATCTATAGTACCTTATTAATATGAAAGTTGGTATATTTATATATGCTTCCTAGAGTTCATAGAGGCTGATAAAAGTTTGTTAAATTTATCATGATTATTTTCATTACTAAAATTTCACCATCCAACAGTGAAACCTAAAAGTTAATAAAAATTACCAGGAAATTATCTTCATTTACTTTTCAGGTCTAGTGACAGTATTTGCCTGAATTTGATTGGTATCTAGAGCTGTAAATATTTATGTGGTATTAGGGATACTTATATTTTCATCTACCTGGTATTTTTTTGTTTGGGACTTAATTCTGTAATGATAGCCACCAAATAATATGTATCATAAACCTATATAAAAAAATGGTTGTTTAAATTATTGAAATGATGTTGAAATAAAACAGTAGATGTATAATGTATAGTTTATTTTTTTTTTGCAAAGTCAACTTTTGTGCAATCTTGGCAAAACCACTTTTGCTTGATAATTTTTTTCTTTATCCCAATGCATCTGGGGTGGAACCATACAATTTTGCAGTATGGGTTGTAACATTTGATCATTTTGGATCCATCAGCACTCTTCTTGCATTTGCACCAATTTCCTGTTATCGGCAGAGAAACATCTGAACTACTAGTTCCTGGATCTGGTGCATTGCTAGGTCCAGGTTGAGGTTCGGTTAATGTTTTTTTTCTTGTGAAATATTTTGCCAAAAGTTCTGGCATGATGACTCTTTCATGAAACAGCAGTGCCTTTTTGCTATTCACTTGCCAGAAGTTTTCATCAAATAGTATTCTTTCAAAATAAAAATCTTTTTTGTTCCATGCCACAAAATCACAATAGTTTGCACCAGTGACAGCTATTTGCATCTGCACTTGATAGAAATAAGCATGTTCTCTATCAAGGTGGATTTCTCTTGTACCATCACATACTCTTTCATTCAAAAATGAAGTTTTCATATTAAGAATTTCTTCAATATTGGTATCCTTTATGCAGTAGGGGCACTTTACCTCTATGCAACCTCTTCCGCAACATTGACACTGTACCACTGAATCTGGACTTGCTCCAAAAAATGGCCACGAGGGATTGATAACGAAGCCAATATCTGATACTTCGACACCTATGTGGTGCTTTTTCAAATAAGCGGTGTAATCATTCAGTGCTTGCTTTTCGTGATTACAGCCATAAATGGTTTGCTTTGATTTGAATGAGGCTTGCTTAGGGTAGCATATTCTTTTGATAGTGCTCAAACTAGGATTTTCCAATTTAGTGATGCAGGCATTTTTGAAAACTGATGCAGTGATCCTACCTTCACGAAATGTGAACCACTCTGGTGAATTCGCTTGAGCTTTCGTCATATTGGCAATCTCTTCAACATTTCCAATTGATACTTCTTGAACTTTGCCCAATGCTACAAGTTGTTCAAGAGAAAGGCATTCATGAGCCAGATTATACAAACTTTGTAGACTCTGTGTATCAAACCTTTCGGCATTCTCTTTCTGAATAATGGTAGCAAATGGTTCAACCACGTTCAAAACTGCGCTACTTCCAGACTCATTTAGCGCAGCATGAAACATCATTTTTTCTTCAGTTGTTGGCTCTGGGATGACACCAACAAAATTACTAGGTGTATCTTCTTCTTCTGTATGCAAAGAATAATCAATGTCCCTTATTCTTGAAGGGGCACCTAGCACATTTGATGGTACCTTCCAGTAGGCTTTCACATCTGTTACACTCTGATGAATGTGATTACGTACAGCATCTTCAATTTCGTATAAAACAGCTCCAACATGACTACAACACTCCCCCAATCCAGCTACGCAATCACAATGAGCTGTAATTATTTCGCCATCCTTTTTTGCTATTACCCATGGGTTGAGTGGTGGCAAATTCAGCCTTTGTGAGTGCATCACCTGAAAAATAAAAAAGGGTCAGCTTAGAATGTGTATTATACACTAGTCTGACTTTCACTGGGAGCAATATATAAAAAATAATATTATACAGATCAACCAAAGTAAATTCCAAAGTTGTTAATACTTTTGCACTTTGAACAGAGCAACTTATCTAGTTGATTTTTTGAGACTATACTTCTATGGTCTTGACTGTGATAGTTGGTAGTAGAGTGCTGAATGTTCATTAATTTAAGTACATATATATTTTCTTCTTGGGGGGTGAGGATAGGATGATTTGGTGAAAAACCAACTGCTTAATTTCAAGTAAGTATAACAGGATGATTACTTACTTGGGCAATAATCAATACATTTTCAGTATCCTTCACAAGCTTCACTCCAATCCTTCTAATCCATTTACTTATGAACATATTGTACGAATCCAAACTTTTATAGGCTTTGAAGTCTTCTCCTGTGTATGCACTCTTCTTATATACAAAATAGTTTATAATGTCATACATTGAAACTTTGGGAAAGTCCTCCACAGCATTACTACAATCCCCAAATTTCAATAAATAAGGATCACATCCATTACTTTCCTTCAGCTTCTCTAAATATCTCTTCTGGACATCCATAGACAAGGTGTTGAAATAATCACTTTTATCAGCCATCTCACATACAATATCGTCAATATCCCTTGTAATCAGGAAGAATAATGAATATAGATTGCCATACATAGACATTTATATATGTCAGGTACACGAAGGGTATACCCATAATTAGGGTAAACCCTTAATTTCTTCATAATTAGGATCAAAATCTCATTAAGTTACCATTGTTGCTTATGGAAGTACGGTTTGTATGTCCAGCAGGCTGATTGACAGCTGTCTTGTGACGTCACATGCCCGCCGTCTATAAAACACTTGCAATTCCGGAAATGGGTAATACTTCGGTCGCTATGAGCACCTTTTTTTCGAAAAAATTTTTTGTGGAACTTACGTAACTCGGTCTCCTCTACAATAAATGTAAATGAAATAATCGGCGGTCTCTTATATTTTCGGAGATACAGGGCTTTTTTGGTGTAAAACTTCACAATTTTCCACATCAAATTTCTGTTGTTTGAACACACAAAATTCCTCCTTCTTCTGATCAAACACCACACACTCTCTTATTTACTCGTTTTTAACATTTTCAAGCATAAAAAACAATTAGTTTTCCAAAAAATGCAATTAATTTCAAACCATAACCAATTTGTTGTGATGTCATAGTGCAATGACAGTCGAAAGTGATGTATTTGCAGTGTTGCCGCTCTCATTGTTATTGCTGAGAACTGAATGCGTTAATGTTGACTTTTGGAGAAAGTTGAATTTTTTGAGAAAATAATGTTTTTTTCTGCTTAAAAATGTTGACAACGAGTGAATAAGAGAGTGACTAACGTCTGATCAGAAGAAGGAGGAATTTTGTGTGTTCAAACAACAGAAATTTGATGTGGAAAATTGTGAAGTTTTACACCAAAAAAGCCATGTATCTCCGAAAATATAAGAGACCGCCGATTATTTCATTTACATTTATTGTAGAGGAGACCGAGTTACGTAAGTTTCACAAAAAAATTTTTCGAAAAAAAGGTGCTCATAGCGACCGAAGTATTACCCGGAAATGTCACTGATTTTACTTTACATTATATTGATATTTAAGCAGAAATATGTTTACTTACTGCGTACGGGCGAAGAGAAAACACGATGTTGTATCACTCAGAGGCACTTTGATATTATTTTCACCATTTTTTCGGATGATAATAACTTTCTTTCTGGTGAAGGTCCCAATGTTTACATATATGCTTCTTCACATCGCCAGGTCACAAAATGGAGGACGATAATACCTATACTTTTAGTGCTCTAGTATAAACTGGCCCTCACTAAACACTTAGGGCCGATTGCACCACTCCTACTTAATGAAGGTTTAAATGAGCTTAGCTTAATCGCCAAAGAACATTAATCTGATTAGAAAATCCATGGCAACAAAACCTAGATGAGTAACTACAAACGTCTAAGGATGTATAGTAGTATAGGGAAGAATATCGACCGATGAGGGCGCTGGTGGTGGTTAAACTCAATCCACCATTTTGAAATAGTTACCTTGTTTACATTTGTGAAATAACGCGCCAAACTGAAATCCAGTCATCAGTTGCCCCCGCTAGACAAGATTTTGGTGTTTCTTTACTATATTTTCATTGTACGAAATTTTTCTTGTGAAGGTTAATATAACTGTGTTCATGATGCTTTGAATAGCCGCACAATACTATTCATTGGAGGTGAACATAGAAGCATTGTGTTTCAAAATCTAATAATATTTGTTCCCGGACATTTTTTAGTTTTAGTGTAGTGTTAGTGAACCAAAAAGGCTTTTATTACATGTATGATGAAATGCGCCATAACTTCGCCTAAAAATAGACAAACTCACCAGGTAACAAGAAATCATCCCTTTTGAAATGCAAGTAACACACTGCGAAGCCGCTCTAAGTGGTGATTTATGCAGTTTCAGTTTAATTTTCCAAACCTTGTACCTGTCTATTTTCTCTTTCAATCCACTTTCCGTAATGTTTCCCACCAAAGATGTATTTATCTTTGGAAACGTGTGGAAAGACAACTTTGGATTTCGGTTCCTAGAGTTGCGGCAACTTGGTACCAAACACTTTATACGGCTCACTGAGCGATCTGCATCCATGATTGTTTGTTATTATTAATCAAAAAAAATTAAAACTTCAGATGATATTTCCTAAATCAACACCAAAGAACTCAATAAATTCACACACATAAAATGGAAGCCGTTTGTTTGTGAAATTATAGCAGTGCGTTATATTTCCGCCAGACGTCGCATAAAATTATGAACTTCCCAATAGTCAGTCAACCTTCTCTCTCTCTCTCTATTTTGGTTGGTCCTTGCTTCCTGTCGGGTGCATTCGACCAGTCTCCTCCCGTTACGTAACTGCATAACGATACGCTATGCTTGATACATTACGTAACGACAGCTTCGTCCGGGGATATAGGTAATCTTGCTTTACGCAATCCCATATCCATATTGGTATCAGTTATATAAGAAATTCACATTGCTTGCGTATTGGGCGTTATTCTTCATAATATAGGTCATGTGCACTCTGATCAAAATCTTCTGCTCTCTTGGTTAATGGTGTCCTAGTCTTTGGTCGATGTGTGCTGAAAGGTATGTTAGTAGGAATTGCGTGACATAGATAGATATTCACAAAGACACAAACAAAGGAATGATGGTGTGGGTACTATAAAATGAAAAAGGAATGTAGGTAATTTATCTTCCTCTATAGTTCAAAGTCGTAGTTGGTTATAAGATAAATATCGTATTATTCCTTTAATAATTCTAATATTTAAATTGTTCAATACAATAGACATGTCAAGAGGGGCTGGTAAGCCAAGGCGTAAAAAAGTAAAATATAAATCTTGACCCGGGATAGCACAGATAGGACATTGCAGAAAAATGTGATTGAGAGTTTCAGGTTGCCCACATTCACAATTGGGACTAGGTTTAACCCCAATACGAAACAGATGATCATTGCAGCAACAATGTCCAGTTCTCATCCTAATAATGGTAGTTATATAACGTCGGTCCATCGTTGGTACTTTTATATACCATGGTATTGTAGGATATTCAGACTGTACTCGAAAATATTGTTTTCCTTTATGTTGGATGGCTTGTTGCCACTGCCTATGAAATAATTTGGTAATTGTTTGTTTCAGATGGGGTAAAAAATTATGTTTATCGAGTTTAATATCCAATGGAATATTCAAGGATGTGCCAATTTTTGCCAAAGAATCCACTCGTTCGTTACCATCAATGTTCTGATGACCAGGTATCCAAGCAAATTTAAAATGTATGTCATTATAGGAACATGTTCGCACTATATCATGTATATTTAATGTAATATAGTCATGGTTTTTTGAAAAATTTATATTTTTGATTCTATCTAGAGCACTCTTACTGTCGGTGAGTAATAAATTTCTGCGTAAGCCTTTGTGGATACATATCCTCATGCTTCCGTATATGGCAGTGAGTTCTGCATCACATATTGATGTATATCCATTCAACTTAGCTGAAAACGAGTAGTCAATCTTGGGAATATAAATGCCTATACCCACGTTGTTGCCGCTTTTAGAGGCATCAGTGTATATGAAATTATACTCGTCTTGATATTCCTCAGAAAAGAGCTGAAATTTGGAATTAGTGGACAAATCATGTTTTTGTAACTTGATATCTATAATGTCTATATGTGTGATGTATGTCTCATAGTCGAAACTGTAACTCGGAATGATCTCATTGGTATACATTATAGGTCGAAAGGCCATACATTGTGTAAACGCCTCTACCATATATGGTGTTTGTGTTTGCCAATAAGTAGTGTGTTGGTAATTCATGATGTGAAGAATTTCCAAAAGTTCTATAATAGGAGGTCTGAAATCCATACGTTTCAATACATATTTATGTGCCAGCCATTTCCTACGAGATTCTAGATTTATTACGCCAGCTTCCGCCAAAATGGCGTTTTTTGGTGTGGATTTCATAAGTCCTAAAATAACTCTAAGTCCCTGGATATGTGTCTGTTCTAGTCTGTCCAAGTTCCGTTTTGTGCATGGTTTAAGTAAAATGGCACCATAATCCAGATGCGATAGAACCAGACCATTATATGCCATCATCATAGTTTTCGGGTCCGCCCCCCACCATGTTTTACAAAAAAGTTTGATTACATTAATACCTTTGAGTGCTCTATTGACTATACTATAAATATGTTTGTCCCATTTTAAATTAGATGTAATGATAGTACCCAAGTATTTTACGTCAGTTGTAGTTTTAATACGCGTCTGTCCGATGTTGATATTCAATTGTTCATTACAGGGCCTGCCTCTTTTAAATAGTATGGCTTCACATTTATCTAATGATAATTGAAAACCGTGGTCAGACATCCATGTGTTGATATCAGATAAAATTTTATTTATTTTGTCAATTGCTTCAATAATGTTTTTCCCTTTACATAGTACCATTAGGTCATCTGCATATGTCAAAAGTCGTCCATGTGTGGGTATCGTGTCAAATAAAGATTTTAGGTATAAATTGAAAAGTAATGGGCTAAGAGGTGATCCTTGTGGTAGTCCTTTTGTTGTTAATTGTGGTCCATGTCGTGTGCCTTGTTGGTCTGTAATGTATTGTAGTCTATTTGTCAAAAGTCGAAAAATTAAATTGGCAATATCACGTTCTATACCATATGTGAGCATGTATTTGTATAATTTACCAACATTGACATTATCATACGCCCCTTGTATATCTAAAAATACCGCCACCACAATGTAATTCAGATTGAAAGCCATTTGAACATATGATATTAAGTAACTGATACAATCAATTGTGCCGAAGCCTTTACGGAATCCCATTTGATACCGAGAAAATATTTGATGATGTTCGCATGTCCATTCTAACCTTCGTTTTAATAATTTTTCAAGTATCTTTAATCCACATGAAGCTAAAACCAATGGTCGATAATTATTTACAGTCATTGTTGTAATATTGCGTTTTTGAATGCCAATCACTAAAAAGTTCTTCCATGAGTCTGGAATTGCGTCACCGCGTAATATTTGATTTGATATGCGTAACAATATCAATTTCATTTTTGTTGGTAAGTGAATGAACATGCTGTATGGTATACCATCCAGTCCAGGTGCTGTTATTTTTTTACATAGAAGTGCTTTATCCAACTCCATCATTGTGAAAAGATTGGAATTGTTTTCATTCGGTATTAAATGAATGTCAGGCTCCATATCATAAACAGAATATTTATTCAACAATTGTAAAGCTATTACCGGGTCGGGTGACATGGTTCTATCAAATCTAGTTCGTTTTTTGTCAGAAAAACTTCTTATCATGTTCCATACATATGTCATGTTAGCCTCCCTGTTTAATGTTGAACAAAAAAGTTTGAAGCTACTTTTTTTCTTTTTTCTGAAAAAACGTTTTGCTTTCGCAATAGATCGTTTAGCAGCAATATATGTGTCTAAACATGGGTTGAGTTTGAAGTTATTTATCATTCGTTTTTTCTCTAAATTTATTTGTTGACATTCGTGATCCCACCATGGTGATCTAGGGCTTTTAATTTGTTTTTGTTTGTGATAAGGAATCGAGATATCCGCTGCATCATTCATAATTTGAATTAATTCATCATATGTCAAATTTGTATATTCGTTTTGTTGTAATGTGTCAGTGTATTTTTTCCAATCTGCCCTAGAAAATTGTCGTTTCTGTTCTAAAGTATTGGAAAATATGGTACCTGAGATATCATTATATGTACATAATGTTGGAAAATGATCACTATTTCCGCAATCAGTAATCACCCTCCAATCGCATTTTACTGCTATGTTCTGCGACACGAAGCACAAATCCAACGGGCTGTTATGTTCATTAGGGTTCGAGAATCGTGTGTTAATACCAGTATTCAAAACTACCATATCAAGTTCATCTATTAAGTTATTCATAAAATTTCCGTTAGTATTTGCATTTGTACTTCCCCATAAAGGGTGATGTGCATTAAAATCACCCATCCAGATAATGTTGCCTGCTAATTTATGAAACGTGTCCAAGAACATATCAGTTTGTATCCGGCTATTAGGGGGATTGTATGTATTTAAGATATTTATACTCCCAAGATTGACAAGTATGCTCTGACATAAATCGTGATTATTCATACCTGGAATCGGAATTTGAGTATAGGTAATATCATTACGTATGATAGTAGCTATTCCTCCATAGCCATCCTCTCGATCTAATCTGATAGCATTATAGTTTTTAAGGTTGAGGACTTGAGACTGTTTAAGCCATGTTTCATTCAAGAGGATGATATGTGGATTATAATCTTGAATAATATTTACTAGATAATGATAAATGGCATTCACACTCCGTATATTCCACTGGATTATTGTTAAATTTGTAGGGTGGTTTGAATTATCGAATGTTGCTTAGAAAAAATCAGGTGAGTCAAAGTCTTGGTAATGTTTATTGTTGTCAACTGTTTGTATCAAATCAATTATTTTGTCCCTAGTTTGTCTCGGTAGTTTTATAAAGTTATCATAGAAATTCTTTATGTTGAATTGTTCTGCATTACTTTCTTGTGTTAGTGGTAATCTGTCTGTTGATGTTGTGTTATGTTCTGGATTTTTATGTCTCTGAGTTGATGGTATTTTTGGAATAGCTCCAGTATTTCGTGTTTGTCGTTGACTAAGAATATGATTCAAAACTGTACCGTTGTTAGGTTGGGGTACCCTGCCATCGGGATACAAAAGTATGTCGTTGTGTTCTTGTCTATTATATCCTTCTATATATCTATATTGTCTAGAGTCTAAAGTCTGTGCATAGGTTCGTTTTTGACTTGAAGTATTTGTAGTATATGTTTCCCTACGTTGTGATATTGTAATTTGATTGTTTTCATCTCTATTTGAAAGTGGTGGAAAGTTTCGTCTATTTTGATTATATGTTGGGTTGTCTTTGGGGAATAGTTTCGCTGCATCAAAAAAGGAAATGTTTTCGAAAGTCATTTTTTCTCTAATGTTTTTTTGTCTGTCGTATTCGATACATGATCTGCTGTTAGATTTGTGTTCTGAACTTTGGCAGAATAAGCATTTAATAGATTTACATTCTTTATATTCTTCTTCAGTTTCGTGTAGATCAGTGCATGAAAAACATTTTTTTGTCCCTTTACAATTTTTTTTAATGTGTCCATATAGTAAACAATTGAAACACTGGGTCACTGGTGGAATATATGGGGTTGTGACATACGTTATATAACAAATATCGACATACCTCGGTATAATAGTTCCCATTCTTCGGTTCATACGTTTTACCTTGATTACTTTACAGGGACTTTTAATCATACTTCTCAATTCGTCTTCTGTGAAGTAGGTCGATATTCCTTTGACAATAGCTTTGCAAGTAACATGGCTATAGGGAATATACGCTTTATATCCCCTAGAGGTCAGCTGCTCATCATATATCATATTATTAGCGCTTTCTTTGTTGTTGAAATCTATCCCAATTTTGTTTTTTCCTTGAATTTTTATTTTTGTAATTGGACCTAAATTGAGATCACAAATGTCCTTGGCTATTTTCAACTGAGAAAAACGACCTATGTTTTTATCAGTATTTATGGATTCTACGACTACTGTGAACGGGCCTTTATCACTATCACTATATAACAAAATGTCCTCAATTATTGGTTCATTTTTATCTTCCATACTATTGTTATTTTCAATCTCTAAATTTGTAGATGCTAAAATGTTAGTGTTCAAATTATTTGAATTTAATTGATTGTTCAAAATGTTTGAATTTGAAGAAAAAATATTTCTAATCTCTCTATCAGTGCTATCCCTACTTTCTCCACTATCAGTATCGCTTTGTTCTATATGTAGTTTTTTGGGGGAAGGCGAACCTTCCCCCCCCTCTCCTAACATGACTACAAATTCTTGTCAACCTTTTTTCGTATTGATATTCTTAACGCACTAATATTTTCTAACTTTCAAAATCAATAATCGTAATCAATAACTGGTTTCAAAATATAGAAGAAAATGCAATAGATCAATATATAACAAAGGATTAGTATATCGCACCTGTTCGTCCGTCAATACGATGTCAACACCTTGAGAGCTGCACACCGAATCCGTCAGTCAACCTTATGGAATTACCATTGGAGGACGATGGAAATGATTAGTAGATGGCGCCACCACGGTGATTTCCAAAAAAGAGATAAAAGAATGAGATAGAGTGTCGTGAATAGTCGCGTCTAACAGCTTACAGCGTTTAAAGCCGCCAGCCGCCTCACAAAATTTGACATTAGACACGGCCATTGATTAGGTATTTCCATATTCATGTTCATGTTTCTAGTTTCGTCTTCGTTTCGTCGTCGTGCTCCGTACTGCGAATTTTTGTGGTTTCTAGTTTTATTGTTTCCTTAGTAATCCGTTTGTGTTATTTCTGCTTTCAGCAGTTTGTATTATTTTTACTTTTATAAGACAATTGTGAGTGAGTTGTGACAAAACATCGAAAAAAGGTAAAAATATATTCAATAATTATTATAGTTGAAATTTCATGTTATGAGATCCCTTCAGAAAGTATTTCTAAAATAAATGATTCAAGAAATATTCAGTTGCAGAAATATCAGTTATTCATCAGTCATAGACATTATGATCAGATTTAATGACAGGTTATGTTGCAGCAACCGGAGCTGTCAGAAAAAAGTATCTTAGTTACTTTAGGGTAACTTAGTTACTTTAAAGTATCTAAGATACAGTATCTTAGTTACTTTTTTGTTTTGGTAAAAAGTAATTAGTATCTTGATTACTTTTTAAAAGGAATTGTATCTTGTAACTTTAAAAAGTATCTTAGATACTCAAAAGTATCTTAGATACTGAAGAGTATCTTAGATACTGAAAAGTATAATAGATCCTCAAAAGTATCTTAGATATTGATAAGTATCTTAGATACCGAAAAGTATCTTAGTTACTGAAAAGTATCCTATTCTTAATGGTTGTTTGTGTTTGCACTAGTTTCGTTTAGCTCAAAGATACAGTTAAATGACATTTTTTGCATTTGAACATTATTATTTAATTGTCACTTAAACTTAAGCCGAACTGGTGCAAGGTGCAAACCACCATAAAGTGATGTAAAAACACAATTGTCGATAATTCTGGGGTCACAGCTGTTTAAACATACATAATTTCGTTTTGAATTTTCACAGAAACATGAATAAAAAATACATAATACAAAATGGTCTTTCGGGAACTGCATCCATCGATTGTGGAAAAACTATAACCAGCAAAAATTTGAAAATAAGGCAACTTACTGATGTGGGTGGGGGACATACGACTAAAATATTTTCAACATAGTGGCACTTCCGGACCTTCCGGTTATACTGAAAATAGCTGTCAACTTTGTTATTTTAAATCGAACACCCTGTATATTATTACATTTTTCAAATTTATGAATAATTCCAGTAATTCCAGATATTTTTTGTATAAGGTAGTATATATAGGTCTATGTTCAATTCTTTTTCAGGTATTGATGATTCGACTCTTTTGTGGGCGTAAACTCTACGTTAATAAACCAACTTCCCCGGCGCAATTAAAACAAATTATTCGCCACGAAACGGAACCATCACGAAGCCTACCTGTCAATCGGTCATCAGAAATTTTAGTCTTTGATTGAATGAATGTCGCTAAAAATAATGTCGTTTGGACGACATTATTTTTAACAAATAAATTCCTAAAGAGTGTATTTTAATAATTAATAAAAAAATTGATTATTTTTTATCGATTTTTGGAATATAAAATTTCTTTTGAGACACCTTGTACAAATTACAAAGTAACTGAAAAAGTATCTTATTAAGTATCTTAAAAAGTAACTTAAGATAAGTATTTAAGTTCCTTTTTTCAAAGAGTAACTAGATACCCAAAGTATCTTTTGACATTTTTTTGGAAGAGTAACTTATCTAGTAACTAGATACTTTTCCAAAGTATCTTTGACAGCTCTGGCAGCAACTATGGAGATTTTTATTTTTTTCTGAGGATATTGAATTTAGTACAGTTGATATTTAAATTCATTTTTGTGTTCAGTACCCTTATAAAACAAGTGAGCTGATTTTCAAAGTGGTATTGGCCATTTAACAGAAAATACTTTTATAATTCAAAATATGTGATGAATGTGCACTTAACTGGTGAAAATTTTATAAAAGAGAGTATTTTCAGCAAATGAACCTAATTGAGTTGTTTTCTTTTACATTTTATCTTTATTTCTAGATGTCTGGTAATAAATGTTCCTACAACAAATGGACTCTCAACTAGAAATGACCCTAGTTTGAGATTTTTCCGTTTTCCAGTCAAAGTCTGGCAAGATATGTAAACAATGGATAATCTATTCAGGTAAGAGTTTAACAATTATCCAAGCTTGGGGAAGGGTATCAACTTTAACCTTACATTAGCTTTCAACTAGCATTTTTTATTCAGTTCCATATTCCCTAGCTTCGTTCTAGAGAGTTGAAGATTGAGATATAATTGTTTTCTTGAAAAGGTCCACCAGAATCGCATCTACGATTTCAATTTCACTTGCTCACATTCAACGAACAGATAGGAAACGATACTCAGATACAATTGAACTGGATGTATCGCCACAATGGTTCTTTTTATCTCATTTATTTTTCCCTAAAAGCATGACATCACCATGAAAATTGGTCACGTGATAGGAACGTCTTACATTATGATTGGAATATAAGAAGAAAAGGAGATGTCACGCTCTGAAATATTAATTTTTCGATTCGGTCTTCGGAACGATATTGCGATCGAACCGTGCAAAGGACCGTAGTGAATCTTATGTTTTTAGAATGATATTACGAAGACGAAAATAATGAGCCCATTCGTGATGATGGCACTTCGAAAATAAAATATTAACGGAGCATGACATGATATTCGGATATGCGCGAAAGGCCATGCAAAAGATAGGAAACGATACTCAGATACAATTGAACTGGATGTATCGCCACAATGGTTTTTTTTTCTTATTTATTTTTCCCTAAAGCATGACATCACCATGAAAATTGGTCACGTGATAGGAACGTCTTACATTATGATTGGAATATAAGAAGAAAAGGGGATGTCACTCTCTGAAATATTAATTTTTCGATTCGGTATTCGGAATGATTTTGCGATCTAACCGTGCAAAGGACCGTAGTGAATCTCATGGTTTCAGAATGATATTATAAAGACGAAACGAATGAGCCTAGACTCAAAGTTGGCACTTTGAAAATAAAATATTAACGGAGCATGACATGATATTCGGATATGCGCGAAAGGCCATGCAACAGATAGGAAACGATACTCAGATACAATTGAACTGGATGTATCGCCACAATGGTTCTTTTTTTCTCATTTATTTTTCCCTAAAAGCATGACATCACCATGAAAATTGGTCACGTGATAGGAACGTCTTACATTATGATTGGAATATAAGAAGAAAAGGAGATGTCACGCTCTGAAATATTAATTTTTCGATTCGGTCTTCGGAACGATATTGCGATCGAACCGTGCAAAGGACCGTAGTGAATCTCATGTTTTTAGAATGATATTACGAAGACGAAAATAATGAGCCCATTCGTGATGATGGCACTTCGAAAATAAAATATTAACGGAGCATGACATGATATTCGGATATGCGCGAAAGGCCATGCAAAAGATAGGAAACGATACTCAGATACAATTGAACTGGATGTATCGCCACAATGGTTTTTTTTTCTCATTTATTTTTCCCTAAAAGCATGACATCACCATGAAAATTGGTCACGTGATAGGAACGTCTTACATTATGATTGGAATATAAGAAGAAAAGGGGATGTCACTCTCTGAAATATTAATTTTTCGATTCGGTCTTCGGAACGATTTTGCGATCGAACCGTGCAAAGGACCGTAGTGAATCTCATGTTTTCAGAATGATATTACGAAGACGAAAATAATGAGCCCAATCGTGATGTTGGCACTTTGAAAATAAAATATTAACGGAGCATGACATGATATTCGGATATGCGCGAAAGGCCATGCAACAGATAGGAAACGATACTCAGATACAATTGAACTGGATGTATCGCCACAATGGTTCTTTTTTTCTCATTTATTTTTTCCCTGAAAGCATGACATCACCATGAGAATTGGTAACGTGATAGGAACGTCTTACATTATGATTGGAATATGAGAAGAAAAGGGGATGTCACGCTCTGAAATATTAATTTTTCGATTCGGTCTTCGGAACGATATTGCGATCGAACCGTGCAAAGGACCGTAGTGAATCTCATGTTTTTAGAATGATATTACGAAGACGAAAATAATGAGCCCAATCGTGATGTTGGCACTTTGAAAATGAAATATTAACGGAGCATGACATGATATTCGGATATGCGCGAAAGGCCATGCAACAGATAGGAAACGATACTCAGATACAATTGAACTGGATGTATCGCCACAATGGTTCTTTTTTTTCTCATTTATTTTTCCCTGAAAGCATGACATCACCATAAAAATTGGTCACGTGATAGGAACGTCTTACATTATGATTGGAATATAAGAAGAAAAGGGGATGTCACGCTCTGAAATATTAATTTTTCGATTCGGTCTTCGGAACGATATTGCGATCGAACCGTGCAAAGGACCGTAGTGAATCTCATGTTTTTAGAATGATATTACGAAGACGAAAATAATGAGCCCAATCGTGATGTTGGCACTTTGAAAATAAAATATTAACGGAGCATGACATGATATTCGGATATGCGCGAAAGGCCATGCAACAGATAGGAAACGATACTCAGATACAATTGAACTGGATGTATCGCCACAATTTCGAACTTGAT